>CM070479.1:54576733-54931733 GCA_036324585.1 Champsocephalus esox | reverse complement strand
GTAATACTGAAGTCCATGCCATTCTGCAGATTAATTTACTGAAATGAGAGAGGCTGGAGCACTCCTCTTTCTGCTCTACGATTCATTTATGGAGTGCAGCTCAGCTCTGTTCTATGGACGAGTCAGGGACAGCACTTACACAGGGAACGCACTTACACACGCACTTACACAGGGAACCAGGACCACATGTATGGAGACTGACACGTCGGAAGGTGAAGTTTAAACAACGTAACATTTCTCATCTAAATGCAGAAATGGGTACAAAATCTGGCATAGGAAGAAAGTACAAAAGAAACAACATCCTTAAAACTACAGACAGAAGATGTCAAATGGCTACTTAAATTGATTTAAAGAGGACCTATCATTCAAAATGCACTTTGTGATGTCTTTTATACATAAATATGTGTCCCCGGTGCGTCGGGGAACTCACGCAGCGTCAGAAAATAAAACCCTCTCTCTTCCTTCCGTACCCAAATCTTTTTAAAATGGGTGTACAACGAGCGGATACAGATTCCATCCGAACAGACGTTAAATCGGCGGCGGACCCACAGAAAGTTGCCATCAGAAACAATGCCTGACGTGTTTTGGACGTAATCTCGTCTTTGTTTACATTAGCAAGCTTCGCTAACACTCAGAGCTAAGCTGTGCTGTAGAGCACGTGTTTAAAAAGCAGGAAATAAAAAAAGAACTCACCTTGTGATAAACCTGAGAGGGAAAAAGCATTTGACCTCCATGCCGTTTCAGAAATAATCTTTGATGTGGTTTAGAACAGGATGGCGTTTTATCACAGCAGAATTTAACTTTATCTTCGGTAGAATTCTGATCAGGCATTAGCTCCGCCTCCTCTTCTTTCTTTTTTTTCAAGCTAAGGACCCAAGATCCGCATTTCTCTAATACCTCATTCACACCAACGCAACTCCGGTTCAAGCTCCGTGCTAGAGCTTCTCAGGTTCAGAATAGGGGTGGGAATTTGAAAGCAAATGTATATTCGAATATTCGACCCCCCAAAAAACGGTTATGTACATATCCGAAATGTACATATCCTATAAAAAAAATTGGGTAAACATTTTTTTTTAACCCAATTTTTTTTCAAGATTTTTTTAGAAATACATACATGTTCAAATAAGTATAGAAACCAAGTCGAATTTCTCAAATGTATTGAACTGGTGATCACAGTTTGACAGCTATAGGCCTACAGCTTTCATGGGCGGAGGCGATTCACAATCAGCCCAGCTGGAGAGAAGACCCTCTCAGCTGGAACGGAGGTATAGCAAGGTATAGCATGTTATAAGTTTAATTTGGCATAGGTTGACCTCTACACCACACTCACTTACCTGGTCGAAATATTTCCACACATTACTCCTCTTTGACGCCATGTCTGTTGTGTAGGACTCTTCTTGGAGTGTACATAATTACCGGACTGGTAAAATATGTTGAATACCGGCTAAACTAAATCTCTCCAGTCAAAATGTCTATGTACTTTGCCGCCACACACGGTTGCCAAGCAGCGCTTATTGTTGTTTAGGCTGGCCACTCATGTGTCGCGAGTGTTGACGGGGGGCGGGGGAGCACGCTCATGAACTGTTAGCGCCAGAACCTCGCTGCGGAGCTCATTTGCGCCACATTTGGGCCTAAGATGAGGTTTGAGTCTGCGTGATCTGCGTGTAGGGAGGGGCAGCAGCCATATCATTAGCTAGAACTAGCTAGATTTGATGGATTTGGACATAAACGAGAGTGAAGTATAACCGGACGCGAGAGACAGACAGAGAGAGAGAGAGATCAGCACCTGCAGCTCTGCCCGCTGTGAGGGGCCGGTGAGCGGAGCAAAACACACCTTTAGACGTCACCTAACACATTTAGCTATGGCATAGTCGTATATATGTACATTGAATTATTCAATTTGATAATATGTAATAAACTTAGGCATCACTCCCAAAATAAAAATTAATAATAAAAAAAAATTATAAAAATATTCATAACTAATATTCGAATACATGAATAATTATTCGAATACCTGAATCATTTCGAATATTCGATTGATCGTTCCCATCCCTAGTTCAGAACCGGTTCTTCGGTTTAGCTCCGGCTCTTTTCACACCGCCCAGAGTCTGACTGGTGCTGCGTCATGACAACTGTTTACGTGCCGCTTCATAAAGCCAAACCGCGCAGAAACCCCTCACAGCTGACACCGACAACAACAACAACAATGGCTGATTGTGCTCCAGCTTCCTCTGTACCTCTTCAGAATACCAGATTCCCAGCAGGTAGCTGGTCTCTTCAGTGGACCACTGCTGCTTGTTAAGTTTCTCCATCGTTGTGTACAAACTGGATACAACGCCGGCTTTTTGTGGTTGTTCAGGAGTTGATCCCGCCCCTGCCCCCGCCTCGACGTAAGCGTGACGGTGCTTTTGCTCTGGCTGGACAATTTTTTGGTTCTTGAAACGAACCGGATTCCGGAGCTAAGAGGCTGCGGTGTGAAGAGGAAAACCCGGTGCTTTTCAAGCTCCTAACCGGCCCTGAAACACCGTTGGTGTGAATGAGGTATAACAGGGGCTGCAGTGGAATAGTCCGTTTAGCTCAGGAACCTTCCTAACGGAGTGAAATGACCCGGAAGTCCCTCAGTGGCAGCCACGATAAGTGCCGTTCCAATTCTCTAGATGATAGCTTCCTTTATAACCTCCTTTAGCTTAGGAACCACAGTACCTCCCTAACCGACAGGAGAAGCGAAAATGCTGCCCCACAATGCCTTGCAGCCGCAGCATTTGCCGTCACTCAACAGTCGGCCGTTCACGGAAACAACCGATTATGACCGAGAAATGATATCATGAAAGTTACGGTGCTTATTAAGCATTTTAAAACGTAGGTGGTAAGTTGCCAAAGTGCTTTGTTTTGAACGTTCATCAGTATTATAATCAAAGAGAGAAATATGAACGTTAGTTTTCACTGAAATGATCAAATAAAGTCTTTACTGAGCTGTGTGGAGTTTGTTCAACTTTTAAAAGATGTTTGAATGGTGATATACACAGTGATAGATGATAAGGACTAACGTTTATAATAAATACATCTGTATTGATTTTAAGATCTTTAGTTCATACAATCATACGTATTGGGATCATTTGTATTAATGTGGACCGGAGGGAGAGGGTGACGAGCAGAAGTTTCACTTTCCTTTTTTATTTCAATTCCAACTTTGGTCCTGAAGAATATGTTTCTCTGTTGTTCACGTTCATAAAGCAAAGCAGCAGCATCAGAGCACGGTGCAGAGTCTCTAGATGAGTTCACAGTAGTCCCTCGTTCTTATTGAACATCCATGTTGTAGTCCGCTGTATAGAAAACTGTAATTTCCATAGTTCCCCCACAGCAGCAGACGCACACAATGACGTCCGCTGGCGCATCATAAACACGTCGGATAGAGAAAGTGCATTCTGATTCTCTAAAGCACCGCAGTCTCTTCTCCTAAGTCCTTTTGAATTCTCCTATCCACTATCCCTTAACCCCGTGACGTTTCACTCAGAGGTCAAGGAATAGGAGATAGGGTTAGACGATAGGAGCTGATTGTTGGACTATTCGACTGCAGCCAGGGCTTCAGAAGAGGGCTTGGGGCAGTATGAGGGGTGGCTACAACGGGTGAACTGTTTGATATTTTGAAAACAAAACAGGGTTAGGGGTTAGGGCTACAATATATGTTTAATATAGCATGATAGGTTCACTTTAAATGTTTCTTATATCTGGTCTCTAAAAGGAAATATGCAAATAGAATAAAACCCCAAACATCTAGAGTACGATCTGTACACTAACAACTTCACACAATGCTCGTGGCAGTCATTTGAGAATATGACTATCAGGAATATAGCGAGTGGTTTTGGATTCCAAACGTTGCCCTTAGCTGAACCGAGGAGGACACACGTTGAACTCCAGCGCCCCCTACTGCTCTTCAGACTCAGCTAAACTCCACATGTATCACATAGTGACAGAATGTCTCTGGGGTTGCACTGTGGGCTGAGGTCAAAGGTTACGGGATAGCATCGTGTTGCCATCCTAAAGCTAGCCAGACAACTAAAGAAATCTCACTTCCTCTCTGAGCTGAATGCTTTCAGGCTGAGGACTCTTCAACACCCAGCTCTTGACCCAAGTCAACATGTTGAGACTCCCTCAAATCTCACAAAGAGGACAGACTCCTTGTTTGTCTCACAGGAACTCTAGACACTTTGTGTTGCACTCGTGCAGTCTTGGTTTGTGTCCTTGTGAACACACACACACACACACACACACACACACACACAGAGAGTCCTCTGAGCACCCAGTGAGAGCAGAGCAAGGCTAGGGTCGACCTGTCCACTTGATAGGAAGGACCCTTACCGTACCTGAAGTGTCGGCCGTAAGAGCGGTCTGAATCCTGTAGACGATGGCAAGTGAGCGTTAATCATTTCTTAAAATGTCTAAATATTAGCAACTCAAAAACAATAGTCAAAAGGATGTTTCCAAGCCATGACTCTACTCCCACAGTGTGGCCTCAGACGCTGCTGAAACCAGCTGAGAGTCCTTTGAATCAAGCCTTCAGATGTTTTGATGAGAAATCATTAAAACACCATCATTGGATATATTATCCAAACAGATCTCATTCTGTTCAAACATGTCACTTGTTTCCAGATCATATGCAGCGCCACTCCACCAGCTGCTTGCAGCTCGCTCTGACCTCAGTCTGCCCCACACGCACTGGAATACTCCTCCAGCTGATCTTCCCCAGTGGGCTGTGAGATATGCATTTCAGACATAGGTATGTTGATCTGGTTTTAATTGTTAGTGTGATCGGAAATGTTTTAAAGTGTTGTGATTATCTGATCTCTGTTCTTTTTGAGATTGATGTATGTGTATGTGTAATAAAGACATATAATTAACAATAATAACATGATCCTCTTTGGTAAACATGGACCATGCTGTGTGAAGGGGAGAGACGACGCTGGCCGGTATGAGTGGAGCTGCTGCAGTTGTTCACGGACAGACGCAGATGGTGTTGTCACGGTGCCGTCTCACCAAAGTGCTCCATGGCCAATGTAACCAGATGTTACAGCCTCCAGATATGAAGCTGATTACTGAGGACATGATCAGTGTGCACTGAGTCGGGTCGGGTTTCTGAAGCGGTACTGTCGTCCAAGTATCAAACGTTGCATGAAACAACATAAGCAGGTGTTTAGTCCTAAGGAAGGGTGGTTTTCAGACGCAGACACACATCGACATCTGCCGTCTCATCACAATGACGTGTCCCAGTGTCAGGGCAGTCTCCATGAAGTCTCCTTAACCATGGCTTCTCACTTAGGTTAAGGGAAAGTCATTAGGAGCAGACATGGGACCTGGTTACTTGTTAACAATGGTACGGAGCCCAGCACCAGAGTGAAGTCATGCTGTTTCATCAGATCGGATCAGACGATACACTTTCTCTGTTCTCTCCAGAAAGAGTAGCCGTCTTGTAGAACGTGCCTCTTGTTCACTCACACTGGAGTCGATGCAGCGCCAGACGGGCTCCCGGCAGGATGAAGGGTGGGGGTACCTGAAGGCAACGTCTGATCCCACACTGTCCAGCTGCATGGTAAAGCCATCATCTCTCAAGGGACCGTTTGTCACCTATCTTTGTGCTTCATGGTGACCTCTATGCTTTGATGACGAGTCGTGTTGCTATGGTTACATTGTTTGGCTGGATGCTGGACTGAGTCTCTCCAGCAGCTCCTGCCAGGAAGAGCCGGTGTGCCATCACAGCTCAGCTGACCGTAGCACGTCCCTCCCGGAGCTCATGCAGAAGCAACACTGACGACTCGGCTCTCAGCTCGGCTGAAGACTGTTAGAGAGGATCCCAACCGTAACGAAGCGCCATCGAGCGGCTTTAAACTCGCACTGCGCTCCATTCACAGTCTAACATACAAGAACATCATATGCAGATTGGTCAACAGTTCAAATAATCACCAGTTGCCGTTTGACAATGTACGTTTTACTCAAACTTATATATGTGTAACACAACAAGAAGATAATTGAACACTACAGATTGTTGTTTCTTCTGTGATTAAGTAAATACATACGGAGTGATGATGAGTGATGATCGTTGTATCCATTACTGTTACAAGAGTCTTTATGTGCAGTACTATGTGTGCTACTGTTATAAATCAGATTCATTCCACAGTGCTACACTTATCTTCTGTTATAAATACTGCTGCTTCTTACTTATCTTCCTGAATGTGTACTTCTGTATATTTGTATTTGAATTACTATGTCCATGCCTTTAATCTAATAGTGTCTGATTGTCTTGGTCTCTCTCCATACTCTGCTGTAACACTCAGATGATGATGAGCAAAGTGTTGGTATGCACTCCACAGAGCCATGGCCCAGCTCTTAGTGCTGTTCAGTAATGTTCTGCTGCGTGCACATCTATTTCATTTGAGGAGCATGACAGAGTTCCAGGGTGGGACACATAAGGAAGTAGGACTCTGCCTCCTGCTCAGACGTAGGAGAAGTCTGTCCTTCCTTCACAGGAAGAACCACAGAGCCAGACTCATGGCACGAATAAGGTTTGACTTTTTGTCACCTTGCACAAATCTATTTGGAGAAGCACTGCAGCCGTGGAAAAGCAGCACATTGAAAAGCAATACACACAATGTGGGGCTGGGAATTATTAGAGGTTGTGTTTTATTAAGTACAAGGTCAGAGCCTCGGAAGTCTGCTCTCTTCAACCATTTCCCTTCATTGGAAAGTCCCGCTGAAGCTTCAGTGCTGTGTGTGTGTGTGTGTGTGTGTGTGTGTGTGTGTGTGTGTGTGTGTGGCCTCGATTGAAGCATATTGTGGGGGAGCTGAAAACTGGCAAATAATACACATATTATTACAAATACTGGGCCTTACAGCTGAACGAACATACCTCAATTTGAATACATCATGTGACAAGTATGTTTCCCATGGTAACGGTCTGATTCCTAGTTAACTCTTATTCTCACAGAAGAGAATGACTAACTTGAAAACCAAATGTAATGCAAACAGTTTTAAGACATGTATAAAAACTCTATGAATGACACTACTTTGTACATCATTAAAAAAAAATTATTCCGTCAGTACCATCTCTAAAGTGAAATGAAGTACAAACTCCAGTTCCTCTTCTAGTCAGCGCTCATTATGTTACCATGACGACCAAACCACATGTTCCCAAAAGGAACATGGAAAGAGGAAGAACGCAGGGTGTGAGAACATGAAGGCCTCTGCCTGTGACTCTGCACACCTTTCTCTACGTCTGCCACATCCACTGAGCCAACGTGTGTGTGTGTGGTGTGTGTGTGTGTGTGTGTGTGTGTGTGTGCGTGCGTGCGTTGGTAGGGGGCGTGACACACGTCAGAGTGATGCGTGTGTGGGCACAGTCCAAAGCAGCCCATAGGTTGACGGCGCAGTCACCCCAGCCTCCAGGAGCGGGGTCTGACCCATGACCCAGACAGGTGCAATGCCCCGTCTCCCACGCTGAAGCTTTACATCGCCTCAACTGAGACTCTACAATTGAGTCACCTGTAAACTAGTTGGAGTTAACACTCTGCTTCCACAGCGGTTGTTGTGTTTTTACCGAAGCATCATTTTCATGAATCTGCATCCTTGATACAAAAAGATGCCTTTCTATCCATCCTTTTTTAAATGCTAAACCCAGGTTGAGTCGTGGAGGTAGCAGTTCCAGCAGAGGGTGAACACGTCCCTTTCCCTGGCCACATCGACAGCTCTGACTGGGGGATCCCGATGCGCTCCGAGACCAGCTGGAGATGTCCTCCACTCGGGGTCAGGACTCGTTACCCACAGGCAGGAGACCCTCCGAGACCAGCTGGAGATATCCTCCCTCCACCTGGTCTCCACCTGGTCCTCCACTCGGGGTCAGGACTCGTTACCCACAGGCAGGAGACCCTCCGAGACCAGCTGGAGATATCCTCCCTCCACCTGGTCCTCCACTCGGGGTCAGGACTCGTTACCCACAGGCAGGAGACCCTCCGAGACCAGCTGGAGATATCCTCCCTCCACCTGGTCCTCCACTCGGGGTCAGGACTCGTTACCCACAGGCAGGAGACCCTCCGAGACCAGCTGGAGATATCCTCCCTCCACCTGGTCTCCACCTGGTCCTCCACTCGGGGTCAGGACTCGTTACCCACAGGCAGGAGACCCTCCGAGACCAGCTGGAGATATCCTCCCTCCACCTGGTCCTCCACTCGGGGTCAGGACTCGTTACCCACAGGCAGGAGACCCTCCGAGACCAGCTGGAGATATCCTCCCTCCACCTGGTCCTCCACTCGGGGTCAGGACTCGTTACCCACAGGCAGGAGACCCTCCGAGACCAGCTGGAGATATCCTCCCTCCACCTGGTCCTCCACTCGGGGTCAGGACTCGTTACCCACAGGCAGGAGACCCTCCGAGACCAGCTGGAGATATCCTCCCTCCACCTGGTCCTCCACCTGGTCCTCCACTCGGGGTCAGGACTCGTTACCCACAGGCAGGAGACCCTCCGAGACCAGCTGGAGATATCCTCCCTCCACCTGGTCCTCCACCTGGTCCTCCACTCGGGGTCAGGACTCGTTACCCACAGGCAGGAGACCCTCCGAGACCAGCTGGAGATATCCTCCCTCAACCTGGTCCTCCACCTGGTCCTCCACTCGGGGTCAGGACTCGTTACCCACAGGCAGGAGACCCTCCGAGAACAACAGCCTCAGACCAAGTCATTTCACACTCAGCTATGAACAGGTCCAAAGAGGGCTGGTGGTGGCAGACTGATCAGGCCATCAGAACCACATCAAAGCCCATGTGTCATTGTGAAATGATGATGAACTGTCGAAGTTAGAGCTTCAACTGTCCTCCTGGATGTACTGCCATTCCAGCTACAAGTACACACCGTGAAGCCGTCAGTGACGCGGTCAGGCTGCGTCCTCTGGGGCCACTCACGTCTGAACTCTGCTGGGGGGTACCTGGTACCCAGCTGGGACAAAACATTAACCAGACCATGCAGACCGTATGTTAAAGAGCACCTCGGCCGAACCGCAGAGGTTCAGGGTCCATGCCTCACCCCTCCATTCTTTCTCACCCCTCCATTCTTTCTCACCCCTGCATTCTTTCTCACCCCTCCATTCTTTTCTCCCCCCTCCATTCTTTCTCACCCCTCCTTTCTTTCTCCCCCCTCCATTCAACAGCTTCAAACGGAGATGGTGATTATTTCATATTGAAACCCAGAGTGTGGCGGCCCATAACAAACTTCATTTGCCCCGCGACAGTTGGGTCCTCAAGAATCACAGTTCATACATAGGTTCAGGAACAATATATCATCAACATCGGGTCGGTTAACTAAACGTGAAACACAGTGGGTTCTACATTGTTGGTCCACCAGAGAAGCATGCTGGAATGACTATTGTTACATTAGAACATGTTCTGCTCAGCACTCGTCTTGGTTACCAACATATAGTTATAGGAGTTTGAAGTCTAAGATTTGTGAAGCTTAAACCTAGCACTGGCCATAACATCACATTTCATATCTTAAGCCTGGCCTGGATCTGTTTACATAGGCCAGTGTTGGCTCTGGACACATGTTCTGTGACCCTGGGGGGCACAGGGGGCTGGACCTGTTTACATGGGCACTTGCAGTTGGTTCTGGTCACAGGTTCTGTGACCCTGGGGGGCACAGGGGGCTGGATCTGTTTACATGGGCACTTGCAGTTGGTTCTGGTCACATGTTCTGTGACCCTGGGGGGCACAGGGGGCTGGATCTGTTTATATGGGCACTTGCAGTTGGTTCTGGTCACATGTTCTGTGACCCTAGGGGGGCACAGGGGGCTGGATCTGTTTATATGGGCACTTGCAGTTGGTTCTGGTCACATGTTCTGTGACCCTAGGGGGCACAGGGGGCTGGATCTGTTTACATGGGCACTTGCAGTTGGTTCTGGTCACATGTTCTGTGACCCTAGGGGGCACAGGGGGCTGGAGCTGTTTACATGGGCACTTGCAGTTGGTTCTGGTCACATGTTCTGTGATGCTGGGGGGCACAGGGGGCTGGATCTGTTTACATGGGCACTTGCAGTTGGTTCTGGTCACATGTTCTGTGATGCTGGGGGGCACAGGGGGCTGGAGCTGTTTACATGGGCACTTGCAGTTGGTTCTGGTCACATGTTCTGTGACCTTGGGGGGCACAGGGGGCTGGAGCTGTTTACATGGGCACTTGCAGTTGGTTCTGGTCACATGTTCTGTGACCCTGGGGGGCACAGGGGGCTGGATCTGTTTACATGGGCACTTGCAGTTGGTTCTGGTTACATGTTCTGTGATGCTGGGGGGCACAGGGGGCTGGAGCTGTTTACATGGGCACTTGCAGTTGGTTCTGGTCACATGTTCTGTGATGCTGGGGGGCACAGGGGGCTGGATCTGAATCGTGAAATGACACTGCACATATGCAGACTGGGTTTCAGTGTATGGATGGACAGCCTGAGAATGCTTATGCATTATTAATGTATTTCATTTAACATCCTTAAATCATTACGATGGTTACTTCACTCCACTGGATCCAGTTTAACTTTACAATCCTTTGATGAAAACCTAAGCCACAGTGCTCACAGACTAGCTCACAGACTAGCTCACAGACTAGCTCACAGACTAGCTCACAGACTAGCAAGCTGAAACCCAACGGGGTGAGCCAGAGTGGCGCTACAGCAGGCTCACACTGTGTGAGGCGACAGGTCCACTCAGACAGAGGTTATCTTCACTGGTCATCTAGGTACTCTTTGGAGCACTGCTGGTGAACAGGCTTAGATATCCAACTTGAGTATACAATGCCCATGCTCTGTATTGAGAGGAGGTTCTGGCTCTGGTTAAGGGTCAGAACCAGGTCAGTGTGTGCGAGATGCAGACAGCTTGAGGAGGTGTGTGAATCTAAAGCAGGGGTCTCCAACCTTTCTCCACCTGAGAGCTACTTTGAAAAAATGAAAGTGGCCAAGAGCTACTTGCATCGCATCGCTTACATTTATTCACATAGCACTCATCAGTTGAATTAAGCTACTTTTGTGTGAAATCAATACCTAAAGCTTATCTACAAATCTTAACTTCACATCAAGGTCCAAGAAAACAACAATTTCTAACATATTAATATGGACAACATAGTAAGTACTTCACTGAAGATTCACATACATGTCCAAGAGCAAATTACGATGTTTTCACTTCTTCTTATGGCCCACATAGTAAATACATCGCCTTAATCACCACCTTGCAAGCATCTTATGGCACGTGTGTAAAATAAGTGCATTCACTCTTTTTTACAGTCAGTGAGATGACTGGCGCTGCATGGAGTCCACCATACAGGCAGGGCCGCCTTAATGCACGGGCTGACCTGGGCTGAAGCCCAGGGGCCTATCATGAGCCAACAAAAAGTTTAAAAAAAAAGTTTAATTAATTAATTTTTATTTTTATTAAAAACATTTAAATAAACAAAGTCTTGACTTTCAGAATATGAAACTTTTATTTCCAAAATCACACGATAAATACATTTTTGAAGCTTGCAAAGGGAAGATGACAGCTCTCACTCGCCACTCACTCCCCCTCCCTCCGGCTGACATTATGAATGTAAGGCGTATAGTAATCATAGATAACACGGCAGGGTCCGTTACAGTTTGTTTGCATCTGTTTTCAAATAAACAAAGTCTTGGCTTTCAGAATATTAAACTTGTTTCGGCAAATTCAGATCATAAATACAACTTTGAAGCTTCGGCATAATTACAAGCGGAGAACGGAGTAACTTGACGTCACAGCAGGCGTAACAACAGCCGGTGTTTCTCGAGAGTGTTTTCCCCGGGAAACAAACACAATACACACAAACGCAAAAATACACAAACACACACACGTATACACACACACACACACACACGTATACACACACACACACACACACACACACACACACACACACACACACACACACACACACACACACACACACCACACACACCACACCACACACCACACACAGCTTCCCCGAGAAAAGTAATCCAAACGAAAATATCTTCTCCGTAGTATTTTGATCATTTGCTCCGCTAATCAATCAGATCGATGGATTCCAGAGATGACTCCGTAACAGTCCGTGGGCACCACTTCACAGCCAATCAGAATGAGAATATGTTTCACATGTGACTTATTCAAATTGCGAGTGATTGAGTGACAGATGAAGGTTGTTTAGGAGAAAAAGTTTGAGAAGAAAAAGTTTGAGAGTGGCGCTCGGGAAAGGAAATTGTTGAGGGAAAAGGAGTTTCGAGACAAGCAGCTATTACAAAGCATGCCGAAGCTTCCAGGTTATTTTAAACCTGTAGGCCGGGATGAGGAGGAAGGACAGATGAGTTCTGTACCGAGCGGCAGCGGTGCCGGCCGCGGGGCCTCGGAGCCAAGTAGGCCGTCTGGTTCTGATAGCGATGGAGTAGCGGGAGAGGAAAAACAGACAGGAGGGACATTATCTGTTGGAGGAGATGGAGAGGACGACGAGGACTTGCTACGTGGAGGGGAGCCCACGGCAACCGGACAGATACATGAGGGAGGCCCGATACGTCAGTCATCTGGAGGAGAGGACCAGGCGCGCGTAGAGCAGAGTGGAGAAGTGCGATCACAGAGCCTGCCGAGGCTATAAATGACTTTGATTTGTTGTTTAAATAGGGGGCCTACAAAAACTATCAGCCCCAGGGCCTGATGGCAGGTTAAGGCGGGCCTGCATACAGGTGTATGCTGGACCCACTTAGGTTCACGAATAGAATTATTTAAATGTTCATCAGTCGGTCTTGTTCTGTATTTAGATTTCATTCATGCCAGAAAAAGCTGCTTCACAAAGGTCTGTAGAACAGAACCAAATAAAGCAGACATGTTCAGTGCTGCTTGGTGAATGTTCTTATAGTTTTCTGGGTCTACAAGGCTCCAGAAATGTTGTGAGTTTTGCTGAGACTTAAGCTGAACATGATTTTGGAGATTTATAACCTCCATCTCCACAGGATTGACACTGAACAGTGCAGCCATCTTTTCTTTTTCTTCGTGTTGACATTAAATCTGTGTGTGACATTTTTCCATCCTCAAAAACAAAAAGCTAATGCTCCTGCAGTCTAGCTGCAGCTTCTAGCTACGGTCTTCTGTTAAAAGGACACTGAAGGTCCTGAATGAGGCATCACACACAGGACTTGAGTCTGAACACAGCAGACAACAGGAGGATTTACAAATCAGCATATACAAACTAAAATACTGCATGTGGGTGCACACTTACATTCTCTGTCTCACTGTTACATAAATCCCATGCATGTATGAGATTAAGTTAGCTTCATTATATCTCAGTGATTAAGTGAATAATAACGTTTCTATCGGGTCACTGTCAGCCTGTCACTCATTATTTTCAGGAGGGGGCGGGGCTTGGAGCAGCAGAGAGGAGACGGTGATCGCGGAAGCTTTCCTCCTGCCTTCACAAATTTTACATGCGTATTTATCAACTGAAAATAGAAAGAGGACATTCATACTCTGCAATCCAAGACTTGATTAAATCCACCAAAAACCTGACATTACGATAACGAGTGTTTTTCAAAAACACAAATCCCTCCCTGTGTCTCTGAGCCGCAGCGACGCGGCCTGATTCAGAGCGGGTCATTCTGCTGTTGGTTCTGACTGGTGCTGCTGGAGAAAGCAGACTGCTCCGTGTGTGGTGTTGCTGTGCCGCTGTACCGGTAGCTCTCGATCGACGTGTTGGAGACCCCTGATCTAAAGCCTAATGTTTCATTTAGAGCAAAAGGGATGACAGAGAAGTGTCTTTTCCAACAGCACTGTCACTGGCTGCCAGGACAGTGTGCTTTCTGTGAAAGGACAATTGAGGAAAAGACTGGGACAACGTCACATTTCATGAGCAAAAGTTCTGTTTCATTCTTCACTATCAGTATCTCGGCTCCTAAACCGTACTGTGGATGCTCAGCGGCACGTTTATCGCTGGTTCTCCACAGTTAACAATAAGAAGACATTGTTTTGGACACAGTTCTATAGACAGAATAAAAGCAATGTGGACAATACAAAATATTGATTGATAAGAACTAGGGATGCACCAATGCTACATTGTTTGTCCGATGCCGATATTTTAATGTCATTTTGTTCCACTGATTGCCAGGAAAAACAAAAGAAATTTCTCGCAAAATGGTTTCAGTTTCAAAGGCTGAGCAAATTCGTTATTATAACATCATATCACGCTGTTTAGAAAGTACGCAGCGGATCACCAGCTCTGCCTGCTGTCAGGGGACCGGTGGGCGGAGCAGAACACACCCAGGGTCGGGTTGTCACGGAATACATGTAACGGCGTTACGTAAGTTAGCAGGCCAGCAGAGGAAGAGCGGAGGGAGCGAGAGGTCAACCAGATAGGTGGGGGCCAGGTTGTGGGGGGCTTTGAAGTCTATCCGGTATTTTGATGAGGTCAGAGGATGGAGGTGATGAGGTCAGAGGATGGAGGTGATGAGGTCAGAGGATGGAGGGGATGAGGTCAGAGGACTTGGTGATGAGGTCAGAGGACTTGGTGATGATCCGGGCAGCAGCGCTCTGAATGATTTGAAGTTTATTGAGGAGTTAGATGGGAAGGCCTGAGAGCATGGCATTACAATAGTCAATACGGGATGTGAGGAATGCATGAACCAGGACTTCAGTGCGGATTGAGACAGGGCGGAGTCTGGAGAAGAATGCAGTCCGGGTGATGTGTGTTATCTGGGTGCAGATCAGAGGGAGCTGTCCAGAATGACAACAAGATGTTGTGTTTGAGTTCTTGATGAGCCATTAAAACAGTAACATAAGTGTCTCCTGTTCACCAACACATACCCATCTGTTATGGGAAATAAAGTATTCTAAAAGTAGTTTTTACTCATTACTTGAGACGGATACGGACTACCTGTCAGGAGAGAGAGGGAGAGGAAAAGAGAGCGCTCCATTCCGTGACAACGGAACACTTTTTGCAAACTGCAAATGGCGGATCTCTGGGTGAAACCGTGAACTAGTCCCACACTGCCACGTTGTTTTTTTGTTTTCTTTAGTTAATATATTTTTTATATATACAAACTACGGGTGCCGCAGATGTTATGACAGAACGCGAGAAAAAACAACAAAAACATCGGCGACTGCCATCGGGTGAATGTCCCCTCATTTGCCGATATGCCGATGTGTCTGGCCGATGTATCGGTGCATCCCTAACAACAACCAAACCAACAGCTACATTTAAACACATATCCATTCAGATTATACCTGATGACTCAGACTTGTGACTCAGACTCGTGACTCAGACTCGAGCACAAGTAATGAGGACTCGGACTCAACTTGGACTCTTCTTGGGTGACTCGAACTTGGACTCTGACTCGATGAGCGGGGACTTGAGAGTGACTCTGACTCGATGAGCGGGGACTTGAGAGTGACTCGGACTCGATGAGCGGGGACTTGAGAGTGACTCGGACTCGATGAGCGGGGACTTGAGAGTGACTCGGACTCGATGAGCGGGGACTTGAGAGTGACTCGGACTCGATGAGCGGGGACTTGAGAGTGACTGACTCGATGAGCGGGGACTTGAGAGTGACTCTGACTCGATGAGCGGGGACTTGAGAGTGACTCGGACTCGATGAGCGGGGACTTAAGAGTGACTCGGACTCGATGAGCGGGGACTTAAGAGTGACTCGGACTCAATGAGCGGGGACTTGAGAGTGACTCGGACTCGATGAGCGGGGACTTGAGAGTGACTCTGACTCGATGAGCGGGGACTGAGAGTGACTCTGACTCGATGAGTGGGGACTTGAGTGACTCGGACTCGATGAGCGGGGACTTGAGAGTGACTCTGACTCGATGAGCGGGGACTTGAGTGACTCCGACTCGATGAGAGGGGACTTGAGAGTGACTCTGACTCGATGAGCGGGGACTTGAGAGTGACTCGGACTCGATGAGCGGGGACTTGAGAGTGACTCGGACTCGATGAGCGGGGACTTGAGAGTGACTCGGACTCGATGAGCGGGGACTTGAGAGTGACTCGGACTCGATGAGCGGGGACTTGAGAGTGACTCGGACTCGATGAGCGGGGACTTGAGAGTGACTCGGACTCGATGAGCGGGGACTTGAGAGTGACTCGGACTCGATGAGCGAGGACTTGAGAGTGACTCGGACTCGATGAGCGGGGACTTGAGAGTGACTCGGACTCGATGAGCGGGGACTTGAGAGTGACTCGGACTCGATGAGAGGGGACTTGAGAGTGACTCGGACTCGATGAGTGGGGACTTGAGAGTGACTCGGACTCGATGAGTGGGGACTTGAGAGTGACTCGGACTCGATGACCGGGGACTTGAGAGTGACTCGGACTCGATGAGCGGGGACTTGAGAGTGACTCGGACTCGATGAGCGGGGACTTGAGAGTGACTCGGACTCGATGAGCGGGGACTTGAGAGTGACTCGGACTCGATGAGTGGGGACTTGAGAGTGACTCTGACTCGATGAGCGGGGACTTGAGAGTGACTCTGACTCGATGAGCGGGGACTTGAGAGTGACTTGGACTCGATGAGTGGGGACTTGCGAGTGACTGACTCTATGAGTGGGGACTTGAGAGTGACTCGGACTCGATGAGTGGGGACTTGAGAGTGACTCTGACTCGATGAGTGGGGACTTGAGAGTGACTCGGACTCGATGAGCGGGGACTTGAGAGTGACTCGGACTCGATGAGCGGGGACTTGAGAGTGACTCGGACTCGATGACGATGAGTGGGGACTTGAGTGACTCGGACTCGATGAGTGGGGACTTGAGAGTGACTCGGACTCTAAACTAGTGTTTCGGGTCTAACAGTTGGGAAATGGACTAAAAGCTAGATCCAGAATGATCCATTCATTTGATTGAGCCGCTGCCATTAAGCAAAGCGCGAGTGTGGATGCCCTATTAGCATAGGGCTTCCTGGGCCACTGAGCAACTTCCATAGGAATGAGCGGGGTCTCACCTCCAGCGCTGTATCCAGGTCTCTTTTTACGAGTGTCTTTTTACAAGTGTCTTGTACCAGTAGTGTACCCACGGTGTAACCACGCCATGCTGCACCCAGGTGGCGACCATCACTCAAGACAAACAAAGTCATTCCACTGACAAACTCCTGATTGTCAGACCAACATCAAACTGCCTACGCAGCTGGAGTAACACAGCTCATGTATTAAGGACCTGGATCAGATGATTTACTGCACTCACGAACGAGCAATGACCAAAGCGTACAGACAGCAATCAGTCACCCAGGGACAGACTCTTGGTGTTCATAGGGAACACATGTGATCAGATCTCCGGATGAAGGCGCTGACTGCTAACTGCTTTAACATGTGTGCACTGGTGCTGGAGAAGCTTCCCGTTTTCCTTGTGAACCATACATTTTTCTTCTTAATGCTACAATACGTGTGTTTTCCACTTACGCAGTACTATCAAACTCTCTGCTATAATACTTAAAGGAACCGGAGCCATGGCTATTTTAGGCACAACACAAGTAACTCCGCAGGGACCTTAGTCTACTCGTTTCACAGCCAGACTAAATACTTCTTCTTCAGTCCTAGTAAGACAGATGTATGACCAAATAGAAACACTGGGTGTATGACTCACAAGAAGTATCCATTAAAGAGGAGACTGAAATGGCAGGGTAACTGTTAACTCTGTAACGTGTTAAAAGCGTCTGTTCACCAACGTCAAACACATATTTCCATCTCTCGTGGCAACTTTAAAGTTGAAGACGCATTGATTCAAAGGACGTGCCAGACATTGACCATACGATCAGAAATAGAACAAACTGAATCACTGGAGCTTCCGGCTTCACTCCGACCATTAAATACCCTAACCCCCCAGACTCACGAGCTCCCACCTCATGGGGCCGCAGCGTAAGCTCTACTGATACAAAGCTTTCACAGCAACCAGACAAACACTAGCACAAGATGTCTATCACTGCAGACAAACACACCTTTCTGAAGGCGCACAGAGGCGGGAAGTACCTCAGTACATTTACTGAAGTACAGTACTTAAGTACACTTTTGAGATGTATGTACTTTACTTGAGTATTTCCATTTTATATTACTTTGTTCTACTCCTCTACAGTTCAGAGGTACCTGGTGTACTTCTACTCCACCACATGTATTTAATACCTTCAGTTACTTCACAGATGAATGATGTGAAATCTAACCAAGTGTTGAATCAGACTTGAGTTGCACCTGGAGTAAATCCACAGGCTACCCTGCAGTCTACAAAGCCATTGAGACGAGCTGCACCTAACACAGTGATTGCACCGCTCTTCTGTAGTGTCGACGTGTGAGGCAGGTCAATGGTTGTACTGGCTACAGCCATGTCTGTGCAATGCCTCTGATGTATGTTCTATCTTATCTCAGTTTTGAAATAGCTTGCTGTTGCCCCTTAGGCAGCTCTTTGGTCTTCATGTCGGTCACACCGTTTAACTATACATGCAGTCTGCACAGGCACAGCCCAAAGCTCAAACAGAGCAGACATGCAGTGCTATGTATTGTTAGAATAACCACTGTAGCAGGACACACCTGGGCAACAAAACACACCTGTCAGGCACATGTTCCAATACTGTTGGTCACTTGAAGAATGGCTGGGTTTAAACAAGTGCCATCTCCTCAGCTGTGTAACATCTAGATGTGAATACCTGGGATGGAAAGCTGAAATACTGACCTTCTGTCTCATATCCAATCGTTCTGGAGGGGACTGTATTATTCTGAAGTGGACCAATCTGCACAATGACTACTTTTACTTTTGGTACTTTAAGTATATTTTGATGCTGATACTTTTTGAATGCAGGAAGTTAACTTGTAACAGAGTATTCCTACACTCTGGTACTTCTACTTTTAATCAAGTACAAGATCTGAGTCTATCCCCCACCTCTGTTTGCACATGATTGCCTTCAATGCCATTCATTATGGTCCTTTGTGCCCCTCTACCCTCTACCCTAACCCTCTACCCCTCTAGCCTCTACCCTAACCCTCTACCCTCTACCCTAACCATCTACCCCTCTACCCTAACCCTCTACCTAACAGTGTCTGCTGATTAACTGCTTTCAGCACAGGCAGGATCAAATCAATTAACTCAGCCTCACAGAGGATGCATGCATGGTGTGGCCAAAGCCGCGAGCAGGCTGAGCTGCAGCGAGCAGGCTGAGAGCTGCAGCGAGCAGGCTGAGAGCTGCAGCGAGCAGGCTGAGAGCTGCAGCGAGCAGGCTGAGAGCTGCAGCTTGGCTTCATGTGGGACGCTCTAGTCAAGCAAATTAATATCCAGCATAGTTGGAACGTGTGCAGCGTAGCCATCAGAGAGTTTAAACAGATGCTGATCACATGACATTATTTTACTTGTACTCTGCACTCATCCCATCCCCCACTGGGTGCCTCTGGGGAGGGCTTCCTGTGACTGATCCAGTGTGCCACACATGTTCCCATGAGGAAGTGCATTAACACGCAGACACTGGGCCAAGTGCAAAACACAGAGCACTTTCTAAGAAAGGCAACACATGAACATCGTATTTAAAAGTGAACAGCATCTCTGCTATGAAAAAGTGGAACAGCTTAGAGGACGAGTGAGAGGCGAGGGATCGGGGATCAGAGAACTCCCTGCGCTAACACAGGGTCTCTGTCAGTGCTCAAGAGGAAGGCTCCAGTTTGCCCTGTGCTGTACCGGTCGGAACGTGTGGGTGGGGCTGTTAGGTGTGAGCGAGCCTCTCTCTGAAGGTACACCCCAAGTCTCTTACGGTGCACTCACGTGTCCATCACGTGGCAGTCTGATTCAACAGCTATAGAGACGTTTCAGTTTGTACATTTGTTTTCTAGCTGACAGACTCATCTCCCCTCTCTCCGAGTTTAATGTATCCATAATCTAGGTAATGCGAGAAACAACTGATCGTCAAAAGATTAATATTTATTTTAAACAAAGAAAGTAGTTGTTTTTAAGATGTATTCTTTCAAGGCAAGGCAAGGCAAGGCAAGGCAAGGCAAGTTTATTTATAGAGCACTTTTCGACACAGGGTAATTCAAAGTGCTTTACAAAAAAGAAATGAAAGACATTAAGCATTAAAAAAGAAAAGCTAATAAAAAAAACATTAAGGAAAAATACATGGATAAAAGTTACAGTGCAGTCTAAAATATGAATATTTTCCATATATTTAATTTAGACAGACTTTCTTCACCATATTTTGCTCGCATGACATCCACAATCGGACCCTCAGGAGGCTGTACACACCCCCTCCCCTGCTTTGCTTCCATAACAAAGTCTTTAAAGTGTTACCAAAACACCCGTGTTACCAAAACACTATTTTTCATCCGTCGATGCCAGATATTCCAAATATCTCTTTTCGAGCAGTCCCTCTCATAAATGTCATGGAGTTTAATTACGTTTAAACATTACAAGAAAAAGTACATGGATAAAAGTTACAGTGCAGTTTAAGATATGAAAAGTTCAATTAAAAGCAGCGACAAAAAGAAAAGTCTTCTTGCTGGATTTAAAAGTAGTCAGAGTTGCAGCGGACCTGCAGGTTTCTGGGAGTTTGTTCCAGATATTTGGAGCATAATAACTGAATGCTGCTTCTCCATGTTTAGTTCTGACTCTGGGGACAGAAAGCTGACCCGTCCCTGAAGACCTGAGAGATCTGGATGGTTCATAGTTTAGCAGGAGGTCAGAGATGTATTTTGGGCCTAAACCATTCAGTGCTTTATAAACCAGCAGCAATATTTTGAAATCTATTCTTTGACACACAGGAAGCCAGTGTAAAGACTTCAGAACAGGAGTGATGTGGTCCACTTTCTTAGTGTTAGTGAGGACTCGAGCAGCGGCGTTCTGAATCAGCTGCAGCTTTCTAATAGATTTTTTAGTGAGACCTGTGAAGACACCATTGCAGTAGTCGAGTCTACTGAAGATAAAAGCATGGACAAGTTTTTCCAAATCCTGCTGTGACATTAGTCTTTTAATCCTAGATATATTCTTTAGGTGATAGTAGGCTGATTTAGTAACTGTTTTAATGTGACTGTTGAAACTCAGGTCAGAGTCCATGACTACACCTAGATTCCTGGCTTTATCTGTTGGTTTGAAGATTGCAGACTGAAGCTCAGCGCTAACTTTTAAACGTTCTGCCTTGGCTCCAAAGACCATTACCTCAGTTTTATCTTTGTTTAATTGGAGAAAGTTCTGACACATCCAGTCATTGATTTGTTCAATGCACTTACTCAGTGTTTGAATTGGAGCATCGTCTCCTGGTGAAATTGTTACGTAAATTTGTGTGTCATCTGCATAGCTATGGTAACTTATTTTGTTGTTCTTCATTATCTGAGCCAGTGGTAGCATGTAGATGTTAAAGAGAAGAGGCCCCAGGATGGAGCCTTGAGGAACCCCACATGTCATATTTGTCAACTCAGATGTGTATTTACCTATAGAAACAAAGTTGTTTCTATCCTTTAAGTAAGATTTAAACCAATTTAGAACTGTTTCCGAAAGTCCCACCCAGTTTTCCAGTCGGTCTAGTAATATGCTGTGGTCAACAGTGTCAAACGCAGCACTGAGATCTAATAATACAAACACTGAAGTTCTGCCACTGTCTGTGTTTAAGTGGATGTCGTTAAAGACCTTTACAAGAGCAGTCTCAGTGCTGTGGTTTGGACGAAAGCCTGACTGGAACACATCGAAACAACTATTTAAATGCAAGAAATTACTTAACTGTTGAAAAACTACTTTTTCAATGATCTTACCTAGAAATGGCAGGTTTGATATGGGCCTGTAATTGTTCATTACTGAAGCATCTAGATTATTCTTTTTTAAGAGCGGTTTAATGACTGCAGTTTTCAGGGCCTGTGGAAAAATACCTGAGTGAAGAGATTTGTTTACTATATGAAGTAGTTCTGAGGCCATGCAAGGCAAAACATCTTTGAAAAATCCTGTTGGAATAATATCAAGGCAGCAGGAGGAGGACTTCAGAAGTTGTATAATGTCCTCTAGGTTTTTATCATTAATCTGATGGAATTGTGTCATGATGTCTGAATTGATGTTAAGTGGACACAGAGACAGCACATTTGCTGTTCCTGATGCAGAGGCACTGGCTGCTTGTCTGATTTTCTGAATTTTGTCAGTGAAAAAGGAGGCAAAATCATTGCACGCCCTGGTGGTTAGAAATTCAGAGGCTACTGACACTGGGGGGTTAGTTAGTCTGTCGACGGTAGCAAACAAGGCACGTGCGTTGTTTTCGTTTTTGGTAATGATGTCAGAGAAGAATGATTGTCGTGCGTTTTTCAATTCCAAATTATAAAGGCCAAGTCTCTCTTTATAAATTTCAAAGTGAACCTGGAGATTTGTTTTTCGCCACCTGCGTTCAGCTTTTCGACATTCTCTTTTTTCTGTTTTAACGGTCATGGCCTTTCTCCATGGAGATATTTTCTTCCCAGTCACTTCCGTTTAACTTAATTGGAGCAATGGCATCTATAACATTTTTAATTTTTGAATTAAAATGATCTACTAGCTCATCTACTGAGATGTTAGCAGGGGCAAGTGTGGAAAAATTCTGAGTAAACATTTCCCTAGTATTTTCAGTTAAATATCGCTTTGTGGTTACCTCTTTTTGAACACTTGTGTGAACAGAAATAGAGCTCTCAAAGAAAACACAGGAATGGTCAGAGAGCGCAACATCAGTCACCACAACCGTAGAGATATTCAGACCCTTTGAGATAATTAAGTCCAGAGTGTGCCCCTTATTGTGCGTGGGCTCCGTCACATGCTGAGTCAGTCCATAGCTATCAAGAACACAAAACAGTTCTTTAGCCCCTCTGTCTTGGGGGTTGTCAACATGGAGGTTAAAATCACCAACAATGACTAGACGGTCAAAGTCAATACACACTATAGACAGCAGTTCAGTAAAGTCATCAAAAAAGCTTGCACAGTATTTGGGTGGCCTATAGATATTTAGGAACAGAGCTCGAGAGGAGCATTTCAGCTGAAGGGCCACATATTCAAAAGAATCAAAGTTTCCATACGATGTCTTCCTGCATTGAAGGGAATCATTGAACAGAATAGCAACTCCACCCCCTTTCTTATGCATTCTTTCCTGACTCATAAAACTAAAGTTGGGAGGGGTTGATTCGATAAGAACAGCTGCACTGTTATTTTGTTCAATCCAAGTTTCTGTTAAAAACATAAAATCAAGATTGTGCTCAGTGATAAAATCATTGATTAAAAATGTTTTTCCTGCCAAAGACCTGACATTTAATAAAGCTAGTTTAAGTTTGTTAAACACACTATCAGTCATGTTTTTTGTAACAAGCTGTGGCTGACATGGAATCACTGCTAAATTAGATAAACTCACATATTTCAGAGGGCAGTCTTTAGTTTACTCCGTTATCTGTCTCAGATGTATCAGCTGGAGCGTCCAATCAGTGACTGGCACTCAACGAGGGGGTGTGTCTGCTGTACTGATATAACACTTGAGTCAAAGTCATTTGTAAAGGGTTAATTCTAGCAATTCTCATTTAAGCTTAAACCAAACACTATCAACAGCTGTTAAATGTGTGAAGCAGTTCCATCATTTATATACGAGGATAGAACTATTAACAAAGCACTTATATACTAATAAAGGGCTGGCTTATCTAAAGCCAGCTGAGCAGCACTTGACATGTTCGGCTCTATGAAACCTGATGTACTTTATGATTCTGTTTTCTTCAAGTTTGTATTTGATATGATATGATATACTTTATTAATCCCCTTGGGGAAATTGTTTCTCTGCATTTGACCCATCCTAGTGTTAGGAGCAGTGGGCTGCCATTTTGAACGGCGCCCAGGGAGCAGTGTGGGGAACGGTGCCTTGCTCAGGGACACTTCGGAGGCACTTGGTCTTGCCGGGACTTGAACTTGTGACCTTCCAGTTGCCAAGCCAAGTCCCTATGGACTTCGCCACCACCGCCCCATTTTGTTGGTCGAACGCACTTATTGTCTTTAGTCGCTTTGGATAAAAGCCTCAGCTAAATGCAATGTAATGTAATCATGTTGAGATTCCATCAGCAATGAAGAGCTGTGCTCCACATCCATCTGTAGAACCGTCACATCCTGTGTGTTACAGCCGCAGCCTTTGTTCCTCTGTGTGGAGAGGTAGAGGCAAACATGTGAAGCAGCCTTCCTCTTCGACTCATCATCACTCACGCCATCTATTGGCTGTGTGAGCGCTGCAGCACCGCATGGTTCGCACAAAGACTGAGGGCAGCCAGACACGCCCACACCCAAGGTTCTAAGGTCGCAATACTTTAATATGCTATTTATGTCACTTAGTTTTGCTTAAATCGCTGCTACTTATTTTTTAGCCATGGTTGTGTACTTATCTGTCTTTTATTACTAATATGTGCTTTTGATTATTAATGCATGCCTTGTTTGCCTGCTTTGCCAATGTTGCTAGAACACTGTAAATTTCCCCCACGTGGGACTCATTTGTTTCATCTAAGTGTTCTTCATATAGCTGTACCTTTGCTCAAACAGACGCACAGATGTGTTGATATGAAATGTAAAGCTCTATGGCCATGTTTCAGGAGAAAAGGCCACCTGGAGCAGTCAGGATGGGAGTATGCAGACAGAGAGACAGTGAGGGAAGTGCAGTGGAGGAGAGAGGGAGGCGAGGGGAGCGTGTGGAGGACTGATGAGGTGGAGAAGGGTTCTGGGCACTGGGATCCCAGCAGGCTCGGCTGGGACTGGAAACTGTGTCAAGGACGAGTGAGAGAGGCGAGGGAGTCAGGGGAGTCAGATAACTCACTGCCGCTAACACAGAGTGCACAAGAATCTCTGTTCTGGTACTGATCCTTTTTTAATCCAAAATAAATATTAAAAGAAAGTTGTATACTCTTTTAATTTAATTTAAATGAATGTAATAATCGTGAGGTATAATAATGCAGTCTTTGAATAGTTGTGTATGTATCCACGTCTCTGGACTGGGCAAGGCTTATTTTAATTATTGTTTACAACGAGTCCAATGCCGTCAAGCAGACTCTACAGGCAGGTCCAAGAGTTTAAAATGGCGCTGGCCAGTGAGACAATGGAAGTCTGCAAGCATGCAGCGAAAAAGTTATTGACCTCACACGCCGCCGCAGCCCCCTGATACTGTAGAGGTACTTCTTTTCCCTTCAATATATCCAGCTAAAAGTGTCTTTTGGTCGCTAGTGGACTGACAACAGACGTATGGTTTGGGAAGCTGTGATTTACATGAATGTACGTAGGAAGATTTGAGATTGCAATTTATTTCCAGCCAAAAGACATTTTAAAATTAATTGTGGTGTCTAAAGGTCGGGCTTTTCTCTAAAAGTGAATAACCAGAAAGTCATAACATGTAAGTGTTATCTATATTAGGTATTTCATAGTGCATAACAATGACAATGTCCTGGTGTCGCCATAAGGGTGCAACATTATAGTGGCTTATATGTGAAACCTTTTGTTTTTAAACACGGTGGAACTAAAGACAGAACCAGAACCCAGAACTCTGAGGGTGTTACACTCAGTAGCTCTGGGTAACTGGCGTTAACTCAAGGTCTTCAACTTGAGTCCACTTCATCTCGCTGGTGTGTGTGCACCACATCAGGTCCCGCAGGAGGGATGTACAGAGGAGGAGGCTGGCGGCGTCAAGTTTCTCGGAATAGGGGAGATCAGGGTACAAGTTATACAAAACCAGATTTTCTGATTTTCCCTTTTCTGGTTCTGAAGGTGCCCTGAATAATATAAAGCTTCCACATCATGTTCCATGGTCCAGAACGAGCTCGTCTCTTCTGCAGTTCCAATGGTCAAGTCTCATTAGGGCCCATTTTCACTACAGCCTTTTTCTGAGCAGCAGCGTCTTTTTCAAATGTAATCGGACATGAACAGATCGCCTACCGCCGCATACAGACGTCACGGTAGAAATTGGAGAAGAAGCTGGTTTTTGACCGTGTCTTTCAGACATAAAAAAGCCTGGTTTTTGTATCTGACCGGCTGGTGGACCCAGCATTGTCTGCCGGTGGCATTGTTATTTAATCTGTACGCAGTGGTCCTCCACAGTCTATGGCTGTCAGACTCAACAGTAAAGCACATTCAAACAAAGTGTGAGAGCTAGCATATTCCAATGTCAAGCAAATATATCGAGCACAAACCGATAAAAACATCCAAAGGAGCAAAGCTGGTACAGCTGTACAGCTGGTACAGCCGCAGTGATATGCTGTCAAACAAATGATTGGAGCATTATGTTGAAAACATGCTGGGAGCAGGCAGTCCTTAGCACACTGCCAGCGACATGTCTCCCAGAGAAAGGCATTATGTGGCCCTTAGCCGTATTGAACAGGTTAAATACAATACAGGCATGTTGACAAAGTAGTTGTTTCCCACCTACTAACAGTTGTTATGCTATGCTAAGCTAAACACATCTTGATTTGACAGTATCTTTGCTCTTACTAAAATGCATACAGACCATCAACACTGACTGGGTTGAGAAGATTTCCAGCATCACTGGAAAAGTAAATACATATTTCACAGCACAGACATAATTCATCTCAAATCATCTGAGCACGGGTGCAACCAGGCACGGACCCCCAACACCAACAGTCACTCCACCGGACTGTACTCCCAAACAGAAGAACCACCGAACCCAAGAGATGTCCTCCTGTCTGAGAGCTCATTATTCATGCTGTGCTGCACTGGGCTGAACCGTGTGGTTAGCATCAGTAAAGCATCCAGTCGCTGTGTTCTGCTAAAGATCTGGGTCGCTCAGTCACCGCTGGCACACAGAGAGGCCTAATGCAGAACAAATGTTTTCATAAAGTCGCCCAGTGTTGAATCAGCATCATTCATTCTGCTCAGACGGCCTTTTCCTTTTCCCCCGGAGGATGGACTCGGATGACTGGCTGCGGCTGCAGGCAGCTGCTTCGCATTAAGCCTGATGAGCCTGAGAATGTGACGCAGCCCACGTCTTTAACCCCTGTGACAAGCTGCTGGACCCGGTGAGCTCTCCATCAAACAGCATGCGGCGGCGTGCGCTCGGCCTCAGCTGCAGCCACAGATAGACCCAGCGCTGGCCGGCTGCCACTCACTGCGCTGCTAATGGAACACACTGAAGAGAATCACACAAAGGCCTTTTGTTCAAGTACTCCGCGAGGCTCCATGGCTGCGAGTGCATCAGCTCTAATGTACACCATTCCTCCTCTTACGGGGAAATATTCAACCACAAGATTCAAGGTTGTTTCATTAAGGATGCATTAAGTGGTAAAGATGTTTAAACTGAAAGATAAGAGTGAAAACAATTCAGTCCAACAAGTCTGGTGCTTCTTACTGCTCTGCTGCCCTCTCTAGTGCAGCTTGAGATCTATAAGCACACTGCCACTGTATGTGGACACCGAAACAACGCACCCCGTATGAGTGTGAGTTGAACATGGCTCTATTCTGTGAGGATGCCAGCCTTTGCAGACCATGTACGTGCACTAACAACCATAGAACCCAATCCAGGAGAGGGAACACCACGAGAAGAACAAGGCCTCTTCAAAGCGTCCTTTAAGCCACAGCACAGAGAGTGATCAGGTCTGCCACACACTCGGTGTTCTGGTTTATCCAAGAGGTGTCCAATACATCAAACACAAAATGGCCTTCCCCGAAGCAACACATATTCACCGACAATACCAATTCCAAGATTTAAATCAGATTAAACTAAAAGTAACCTCTGATTCATAAAACTGTAATTTAAGGTGCATTCATGACAAGTATATTAAACAAATGGTATTGAATTGCCTTCATTAAAAGCGGGTGCCAAAATGAACATTAAAGAGCACAATGCCAGCCACCATTGACCCCGATGTTCCCTCTTGGAGAGGGAAGGCCTCCGCTGCATAGGGGACTTATACTTTGATGGCCTGTTTGCCAGTTTTGACCGACTACGGGTTGCCTTTAATCTAAGAGGATCTGATTTCTTTAGATACTTTCAACTAAGGGATTTTGCTAAGACCCACTCTCCACAATTCCCTCAATCCCTGCCTCCCAGTGGAGTGGATCTTGTACTTAGAGCAAGAACTTTGTCTAGGCGCCATGTCTCTTACTTTTATGATCTTTTTTCTAGAACTAATTGGGAAAAGTTCAGCTTCTCTGATGACTTTTGGAAGGAGGCCCTGAGAGCCGTCAACTCATCCTCCAGCTGCGCTAGACTCAGCCTTAAACTTCTCCATAGACTACATTATAGCAAGGCTGCTCTCCAGGATGTATCCAGATAGATTGGATGACCGGTGTGATAGATGCTCCCAGGCCCCCTGCGACCTGACTCACATGTTCTGGTCGTGCCCTAAATCATCTAGCTTCTGGCAATCTTTCTTCGAATGTATTTCTGAAATTGTAGGTCTAAAAATCTCTCCATCCCCTCATGTAGCTATGTCCGGTAGGCCCCCAGATGAAATCAACATTACAGACACTCAAACCAATGTCATTGCCTTTACCGCCTTGATTGCTCGTAGGAAAATCTTTCTTTTGTGGAAATCTCCTTTACCTCCCTCTTTTAAAATGTGGCTGAGATTACTCCCCAGTCCACCACACATGCAGTGTGTGTGTGTGTGTGTGTGTGTGTGTGTGTGTGTGTGTGTGTGTGTGTGTGTGTGTGTGTGTGTGTGTGTGTGTATTAGGGGCCGATATTCCGCATTTGACCGATTATCGGTATCGGCCTTTTTTTTAATCAAATTGCCGATAAAACTTTGGCTCTGATGCGGCCGTTTCTCTGGCTGCAGTCACCACTCTGTGTCCACGAGCAATGTCCCGCCCACAGCGCTATCTGATAGGCTATCTGAAGATGTTCCGGGCGGGAACCAGCCAGAGAGGCGGGACCTTCTCAGATTACAGGCAGGTGCGAAAGAACGCAGACACAGACTGTCATTCATTAAAATAAAAAAAATCAAGCTCCGTTAAAATAGACAAAACAGGTTTTGATCCCTCCTCCCTTGTCCTCCCTGCCACTTAATTCAGGAGTTTACTTGATTGACAGAAAAAGCGACCTATCGCTTTCCAGTCTGTTAACCCAGAATGCAAAGCGATATAACATCAGTCAAGTCCCGGGTCGTGATGGGTGGGATGGTGGGATGGGGTGGGATGGTGGGATGGGGTGGGATGGTGGGATGGTGGGGGATGGTGGGATGGTGGGGGATGGTGGGATGGGGTGGGATGGTGGGATGGTGGGATGGGGTGGGATGGTGGGATGGTGGGATGGGGTGGGATGGTGGGATGGTGGGATGGTGGGATGGTGGGATGGGGTGGGATGGTGGGATGGTGGGATGGTGGGATGGTGGGATGGGGTGGGATGGTGGGATGGTGGGATGGTGGGATGGGTTGGACTGAGGGAAAGTGAGTAAATGCATTTTTTCATGTGAATACATATATTTTGGAAAGAAAGAGCACAATGTAGTCGCACACAGATCTCCCTTCACTGAGTTCAAAGGACCAAGCCAAACCCAAAACAGACCCCACCCTTGAATCCACGCTGACTGTTTCCTAAATAAAGAAGAGGAACAAAGTCTCATTGCTCATGCCAGAGAAGAGGAATCGGACGCAGCACGCTGCGATGCTTCTCAGCAGGAACACTAGGATCTGATGTGGAGAACCTTTAGAGACTGCGTCTGTTCATGTGAGCGGAGCAGAGAGATACGACGTCACTCAGGGCACCAGCAGGCGCACAGTAAAGGGCTCGTGGAAACACGTGGAGGTCTGTGTGACGCAGATAGGAGAGCTTTAGCGCCACAAACTGAGCTCTCTGATCACACTGATACTTAATGACAGCACGGCTCGTCCAACCTACGCTCGGTGAAACCTGGAACTCACCTCAAGTCTCAAACAATGAATGAATGAATGATGGTTGTCTGACAGAGAGCATGATGGGAGATCCTCATTTGCAGAGACTGTTGTTTCAAACAGCTGGCAGTAAACAAACAGAGGAGGGAGGGCGGTACAAGGCAGAACAGCTGCCTGCGTCTGCGCGCGCGCACGTGTGTGCGTGCGTGCGTGTGTGTGTGTGGTATTCATTTAAAAACATCCCCAGTAGAGGGGCCTCACTCCCACAGAGTCACATACATGTGCCGTCATGTTTCCCACATCAAATGAGGAGGTGTGTGTACTCTTGTGAGGGGTGTGTGGTGTGGGTAGTTCTCTCCCTTTCCAATTACTTGCTCCAGTCGTCAGATAATAATGGGGTTCTAACCAAGGACACACACACACACACACACACACACACACACACACACACACACACACACACACACGCACGTAAAGTAAAAGTGTCCAGTACAGCACTTGAGTAAATGTACTTAGTTTCTGCACACCTCTGCTAGGAGACGATGACCATCTGTTAGAAATGTAATTCCACTCATGAAGGCAAAGGGAAAAGGGTTGAGGGGATCCTCTGCACTAAAGTTAAAGCTAAGGCATCCAATCACTACTGAGCATAGCACAGTTCGCAGCACATCGCAGCAGGCATCCTTTAAATCTTATTCCCCACACACCACATTAATATGGCCGTAACAACCCATCCATCTGGACTCCTATCTTACTTCAGTAATACCAAACTGATACATTTCGCAGTCAGCGAGAAATGCTAGTACCATCCAATCAAATGCATTAAATGGAAGATTTCTTGTTACTGGCAAATATCTTATTGTTGTCCAAAGAATCAATACAAGGTCACATCATGAAAGAAACCTGAGATGTTCCTCCCGAGAGGTTAGGCTTGTTGTGTACATTTCCCTGGTTCCATTACGATGAGAACATGACTCATACAGGACGTTGTTTACATTTGGAGCGAGAAACTGTTTTTATATCAGTCAACATTGAACATATCATAACGGCCCGTCCACACAGCAGCGTGCGCTGACGCTTGCCGGCGGACATGTCTGAAACTCGACCAACAACCAATCACTGTAAAATGTTGTACAATTGAACCAGTTTCTTAATATGTTCACAGCAGAAATATAGGTTTCTATTATCTCATTGCCACAAACACAGAACAAAGGTTTGGCTTTGATGCATGTGCCTCCATGGTGCTCACATTGGGTGAGAGTAGGAACAGCCACTGAAGTGCAGCAGAAAGCAGAAAGCAGAAAGGGACTCCTACCCAGCACGTTCCCGGCAGGCACCTGCTGCAGCTCCTCCAGGTCCCGGCCCATCAGCAGGTACAGGCTCTCCATGGAGCAGCAGCTCATGTGAGGGACCTCAGGAACACAGTCTGAGGCCATGCAGCCCACCGGCAGCTGGAGGAGAGAGAAGTGCTCATGAGGATGTACACATGTGTGATACTGTGCACCCTTATTTTAAGCCTTTATTTGTTCACATTTTAGCAAATTGGCACCGTTAAATGTGACGAATGAGCCAATAAGCAGGTCCTGTCTGAGTAACGACTCCAAACCATTTCTCTAAATACAGAATATTCAAGTCTACCGGCACAGGAGTTGCGTACGGCACATCCTACGCCGGTTCCCCTTTATAAATCACAAGCGACTCGCAATGCGGCGCAGCTTTTGCGGGCTTCACGTAACGCCCAGATGTGCCTATAAATAGTGAAAGAAACGCCCATTCATTCATTCTGACTGACTGCATGAAGAAGAGCAGGAAATGAGGACAGAACAGCTAAAACAGACGTCTCACACCGTGTCAGATTGTGGTTCTTTTGGGAGGTGGAGATAAATCATATTGTTTGGTGGATGCAGTTTGAACAGAGTAGCTGCATGGAGGTCGGATCATCACCAACATAAATAAATAAGTGGTCTGAAAAAGGTTCATGACAAAAACAATACACACAGCCTTCCTCAGGCAGTGTGTTTGTACCGGGGACAGGAGATCCCCCCCTTGATGAGAGACTGTAAGAAATGATCGGGGAACCCTCCGGAGTGGAGTCATGACGACTGGATCTGAATTATGTTTGTGTATTTGGTGGTTTGTGTCCCAGCTGTCGATCAGCAAATCTATATCCATAATCTATCAGTTCAAGGAAATACAACTACTGTGTTGTGTTATATCAGCTGTACAATTTACCACACATGGTGTTCTTAGTTTGCATACCTCCTGTGTTTTATGAGCGACTTATCAAGTCTTAGCAAACGGCATAAAACACGATTAAACGTGATAGTATATAAAACCATGCTCGTGTCTACAACCTATATGCAAAAGGGCGTCCGTTTAGACTTAATTCTGTCCTCCTGCTTACCGCATCATTTATGAGAAAACATTTCTTAACAAGAGAACTTCATCGAGGGGTGATCAATAACATTTCCGTATTTATTTATTTCTCCAGGTTATGTGTGTGTGAGCACCGAGGAGTCTCAAACAGGCGTTTGTTAAATCATTTTAAGATTGGCTTTAATCAATGTTTGAAAATGAATTCTTCATATATGATAAATGAGAGGTAACATTTTTTTTTGGTATTATTTCCACACATTTCTCTCCATTCTTCCTTCTGCCAACGGTGTCGCAGTTTCTCGTCTCTCCCGTTGTTGTGCTTAGTGCGTACGCATGGGTTAGAGTTTGCGTGGAGGGTCGCACGTTCTCCCGTCAAGTTAGTATTTTATAAAATCGCAAACATTGCGTAAAAACTGGCGTACGCCCTCTTCTGAGCGTGCGCACTAGGGTTGCCAGAAACTGACCATGATCAAAATCCCCCCGGGAGAGAAAAAAAAGGAATTCCGTTGTTTTCTTGACTGGAACATGTTTAACAGTACAAACAACAATCAAACATGTCATCACAACGACGTGGCCTTGAAGTGAAGTTGGTAATGGCCGGCTGTGCTGCGTCTTTCTCTGTAACCTCTTTGGCGTGCTTCGCACTCAAATGCGAACGCATTGTTGAGGTTGAGCTGTGACAGACCAACGTCTTTTCGCAGAGCTTGCATTTAACTTCCTTTGGACTTGTAAGTTCAAAGTAGTTCCACAAGGAGGAACTATGTTTACCTGCCGCTTTGTTCATCTTTAGTCGCACGTGTGAGGGAGAGGGGGGGTGGGGGCGGGGGCGGTGTGTAGCGTGCTGCAGCAGCAGTCTGCTCTGCACACAGGCTTCCTCCAAGTTTACAGTAAAACAAACTGGTGGTGTGACCAATGGCCATTTACAATTATTAATACTATTACTATTATTAGCATATATATATTTATATATATTTTGGTTGAAACTAAGCCAGAAAAAAAGAAAAAACATAAATAATAAAAAAAAGATATATAAATAAAATCGATTTTTAAAAATAATATTCGATTATGGAGACTGTAACGAATATTCGAATAATCGAATAATCTCTGGCATCCCTAGTGCGCACCGTTTATAAATGAGGCCCCAGAGCTTAAAAGCAACAGTAGGATTTGTATTTCACTTAGACGCGAGGCAAACAAACAAACCAAAGAAAATCATAGAAAACCTGACAATCTCTCCTTAAGAAGAGACACTTTGGGCAATTATTTTTTACCAGGCCTCATAACTTATTCGATTTACGGTAGGGCTGGGCGGTATGACGAAAAACTCATATCACGGTATTTTTCAAAATTATAACGGTATCGCGGTATTTATTTATTCTTCAATGATTGGAAATATATTTACATTTATATGTTTTGGCCAGACAAAAAAACACCTGATCAGTGGTGGCCCTCCTGAGTTTTATGTATGTCTATGGATCCAGGGTTTGATCATCGGCATGAAGACCCTTTTTCCACTGTATGCAGTGGGACCATGTCTTTGGCCAGATAGAATGATAGTGTGTGTGGCCTCGTTCCATGTTTTGCTTTTCCCATCACAGGCAGTCCCTGGAGCAAATGCGTCTTGAAGCGACACTTGACCTGACTTTACTTTAGACATTTCACCAGCGTTTCTTGTTGAAGCAGATACTATTTTCATACATTCTTCGTATTCCAATAAGTGCTTCCTGTTGAGGTGGTGGGGTAAAGTACTTGTGTTACCTCCTCGGGCAACGATTTTAGTTCAACAAGATTTGCAATAAATGTTTGTTTGGTCTATGTCAGATTTGTTCAATCCAAAATACCTCCAAACGACAGACACAGCTCCTCTCCTCGGCACAAGTTCGTCTTGTGTGTCATGTCTCATGTTCTTCAGTGTCCATCTTTACATTCTGCTTCACATAGTACGTTACTGCTACTATGCTTTACGCTGTACCCAAGCATGCATTTCAGCAGTGCGGGTGCGAGTGCCCTTCGCCACTTGTTCTGCGCTACTTTTTTTTCCCGCAAGTATTGTTGTATCTGAAAAATGCATATCATATGATATAAAGTTCATGGTATTCGGTATGAAACGGTATACCGCCCAGCACTACTTTACGGTTAACATTAGTGTATTCAATCTAATGATTAAATGTCCAAAGATCCAAATGAATAACAGATGTTACATTATACAGACAGAAAGAGTGTGGAACATGTTCTCTAATGGTTGGTCGGTTGGTGTACCATGCTCAGGCCCTTGGCGGGGTCGTACTTCGGTCCCAGCACGAACACTCTCTGTCCTTTCTTCACCACCCCACTGTAGATCCGTGCAAACGCCATGAAGGTCTGCTGCTCCTCTTTCTCCTGTGGCTTTGAGTCCTTCAGGGTCAAACTCTCCATCTTGGCTGACAGGAAACACAGGACAAACAGGAAGTTCTTTAAGACTCCAACACTGGAAACTATCTTAATGTACAGATTCCCTACTGGAGGCTATAAATATTTTTGAGATTTGGTTGAGCAGGGTATACTTGTACTTTTACAAGTCCTTTATTAGAGATGTGTTTGTTGTTTGTTCTTAGTGTCATGATGGAACCCTTGTATTTTTCTCTGCAAACAGAATCTACCTACGGGTACAAATAAATAACCTGAACCTGGAGGCTGTAGTTAGCGATCATTTACGTAGCGATCATTTACGTAGCGATCATTTACGTAGCGATCATTTACTCAGCGATCATTTACTCAGCGATCATTTACGTAGCGTTACATAGCGATCATTTACTCCGCGATCATTTACGTGGCGTTACATAGCGATCATTTACTCCGCGATCATTTACTTAGCGATCATTTACTCCGAGATAATTTACTCCGCGATCATTTACGTAGCGTTACATAGCGATCATTTACTCCGCGATCATTTACGTGGCGTTACATAGCGATCATTTACTCCGCGATCATTTACTTAGCGATCATTTACTCCGAGATAATTTACTCCGCGATCATTTACTCCGCGATCATTTACGTAGCGATCATTTACGTAGCGATCATTTACGTAGCGTTACATAGCGATAATTTACTTAGCGATAATTTAATTAGCGATCATTTACTCAGCATTACATAGCGATCATTTACGCCGCGATAATTTACTCCGCGATCATTTACGTAGCGTTACATAGCGATCATTTACTCCGCGATCATTTACTTAGCGATCATTTACTCCGCGATAATTTACGTAGCGTTACATAGCGATCATTTACTTATCGATCATTTACGTAGCGTTACTCCGCGATCATTTACGTAGCGATCATTTACTTCGCGATCATTTACGTAGCGTTACATAGCGATCATTTACTTCGCGATCATTTACGTAGTGTTACGTAGCGATTATTTACGTAGCGATCATTTACGTAGCGTAGCGATCATTTACTTAGCGATTATTTACTTAGCGTTCCGTAGCGATCATTTACTTTGCGATCATTTACTTAGCGTTCCGTAGCGATCATTTACTCAGCGATCATTTACGCAGCGATCATTTACGTAGCAAAAATGTACGTAGCGATCATTTACGTAGCGATCATTTACGTAGCGATAATTTACGTAGCGTTACGTAGCGATCATTTACGTAGCGATCATTTACGTAGCGTTACATAGCGATCATTTACTTAGCGATCATTTACTTAGCGATCATTTACGTAGCGTTACATAGCAATCATTTACTCCGCGATCATTTACTTAGCGATCATTTACTCCGCGATCATTTACGTAGCGTTACATAGCGATAATTTACTTAGCGATCATTTACTTAGCGATCATTTACGTAGCGTTACATAGTGATCATTTACTTAGCGATCATTTACGTAGCGTTACATAGCGATCATTTACTCCGCGATCATTTACTTAGCGATCATTTACTCCGCGAGCATTTACGTAGCGTTACATAGTGATAATTTACTTATTGATCATTTACTTAGCGATCATTTACTTAGCGATCATTTACTTAGCGATCATTTACTTAGCGATCATTTACGCAGCGATCATTTACGTAGCGATCATTTACGTAGCGTTATGTAACGATCATTTACTTAGCGATCATTTACTCAGCGATCATTTACGTAGCGATCATTTACGTAGCGTTACATAGCGATCATTTACTTAGCGATCATTTACGTAGCGTTACGTAGCGATCATTTACGGAGCGATAATTTACATAGCGTAGCGATCATTTACTTAGCGATCATTTACTTAGCGTTCCGTAGCGATCACTTACTTAGTCGATCATTTACGTAGCGATCATTTACGTAGCGATCATTTACGTAGCGATCATTTACGTTGCGTTACGTAGCAATCATTTACGTAGCGTTACTCAGCGATCATTTACGTAGCGTTACGTAGCGATCATTTACGTCGCGTTAAGTAGCGATCATTTACATAGCGTTACGTATCGATCATATACTTAGCGATCATTTACGTATTGATCATATACTTAGCGATCATTTACTCAGCGATCATTTACGTAGCGATCATTTACGTAGCGTTACGTAGCGATCATTTACGTAGCGATCATTTACGTAGCGTTACATAGCGATCATTTACTCCGCGATCATTTACTTAGTGATCATTTACTCCGCGATCATTTACGTAGCGTTACATAGCGATCATTTACTTAGCGATCATTTACTTAGCGATCATTTACGTAGCGTTACTCCGCGATCATTTACTCCGCGATCATTTACTCCGCAATCATTTACTTAGCGATAATTTACTTAGCGATCATTTACTCTGCAATCATTTACGTAGCGTTACATAGCGATCATTTACTTCGTGATCATTTACGTAGCGTTACGTAGCGATTATTTACGTAGCGATCATTTACGTAGCGATCATTTACGCAGCGTTACATAGCGATCATTTACTCCGCGATCATTTACTTAGCGATCATTTACTCCGCGATCATTTACGTAGCGTTACATAGCGATAATTTACTTAGCGATCATTTACTTAGCGATCATTTACGCAGCGATCATTTACGTAGCGATCATTTACGTAGCGTTATGTAGCGATCATTTACTTAGCGATCATTTACTCAGCGATCATTTACGTAGCGATCATTTACTCAGCGATCATTTACGTAGCGATCATTTACGTAGCGATCATTTACGTAGCGTTACATAGCGATCATTTACTTAGCGATCATTTACGTAGCGTTACGTAGCGATAATTTACGGAGCGATAATTTACATAGCGTAGCGATCATTTACTTAGCGATCATTTACTTAGCGTTCCGTAGCGATCACTTACTTAGTGATCATTTACGTAGCGATCATTTACGTAGCGATCATTTACGTAGCGATCATTTACGTTGCGTTACGTAGCAATCATTTACGTAGCGTTACTCAGCGATCATTTACGTAGCGTTACGTAGCGATCATTTACGTCGCGTTAAGTAGCGATCATTTACATAGCGATCATTTACGTATCGATCATATACTTAGCGATCATTTACTCAGCGATCATTTACTAGCGATCATTTACGTAGCGATCATTTACGTAGCGTTACGTAGCGATCATTTACGTAGCGATCATTTACGTAGCGTTACATAGCGATCATTTACTTAGCGATCATTTACTTAGCGATCATTTACTTAGCGATCATTTACGTAGCGTTACTCCGCGATCATTTACTCCGCGATCATTTACTCCGCAATCATTTACTTAGCGATCATTTACTTAGCGATCATTTACTTAGCGATCATTTACTTAGCGATCATTTACTCCGCGATCATTTACGTAGCGTTACATAGCGATCATTTACTTCGCGATCATTTACGTAGCGTTACGTAGCGATTATTTACGTAGCGATCATTTACGTAGCGATCATTTACGCAGCGTTATGTTGCGATCATTTACTTAGCGATCATTTACTCAGCGATCATTTACGTAGCGATCATTTACGTAGCGATCATTTACGTTGCATAACGTAGCGATCATTTACGTAGCGTTACTCAGCGATCATTTACGTATCGTTACGTAGCGATAATTTACGTAGCGTTACGTAGCGATAATTTACATAGCGTTACGTATCGATCATATACTTAGCGATCATTTACGTATCGATCATATACTTAGCGATCATTTACTCAGCGATCATTTACGTAGCGATCATTTATGTAGCGATCATTTACGTAGCGATCATTTACGTAGCGTTACGTGGCGATCATTTACGTAGCGATCATTTACGTAGCGTTACGTAGCGATCATTTACTTGGCGATCATTTAAGTAGCGATCATTTACGTAGCGTTCCGTAGCGATCATTTACTTTGCGATCATTTACTTAGCGTTCCGTAGCGATCATTTACTTAGCGATCATTTACGCAGCGATCATTTACGTAGCAAAAATTACGTAGCGATCATTTACGTAGCGTTCCGTAGCGATCATTTACTTTGCGATCATTTACGTAGCGTTGCGTAGCGATCATTTACGTAGCGATCATTTACGTAGCGATCATTTACGCAGCGATCATTTACGCAGCGTTATGTTGCGATCATTTACTTAGCGATCATTTACTCAGCGATCATTTACGTAGCGTTATGTAGCGATCATTTACTTAGCGATCATTTACTCAGCGATCATTTACGTAGCGATCATTTACGTAGCGATCATTTACGTAGCGTTACATAGCGATCATTTACTTAGCGATCATTTACGTAGCGTTACGGAGCGATCATTTACGGAGCGATAATTTACATTGCGTAGCGATCATTTACTTAGCGATCATTTACTTAGCGTTCCGTAGCGATCACTTACTTAGTGATCATTTACGTAGCGATCATTTACGTAGCGATCATTTACATTGCGTTACGTAGCAATCATTTACGTAGCGTTACTCAGCGATCATTTAAGTAGCGTTACGTAGCGATCATTTACGTCGCGATCATTTACGTCGCGTTAAGTAGCGATCATTTACATAGCGTTACGTATCAATCATATACTTAGCGATCATTTACTCAGCGATCATTTACTCCGCGATCATTTACGTAGCGTTACGTAGCGATCATTTACGTAGCGTTACTCCGCGATCATTTACTCCGCGATCATTTACTCCGCGATCATTTACTCCGCAATCATTTACTTAGCGATCATTTACTTAGCGATCATTTACTTAGCGATCATTTACTTAGCGATCATTTACTCCGCGATCATTTACGTAGCGTTACATAGCGATCATTTACTTCGCGATCATTTACGTAGCGTTACGTAGCGATTATTTACGTAGCGATAATTTACGTAGCGATAATTTACGCAGCGTTATGTTGCGATCATTTACTTAGCGATCATTTACTCAGCGATCATTTACGTAGCGATCATTTACGTAGCGATCATTTACGTTGCGTTACGTAGCGATCATTTACGTAGCGATACTCAGCGATCATTTACGTATCGTTACGTAGCGATCATTTACGTAGCGTTACGTAGCGATAATTTACATAGCGTTACGTATCGATCATATACTTAGCGATCATTTACGTATCGATCATATACTTAGCGATCATTTACTCAGCGATCATTTACGTAGCGATCATTTACGTAGCGATCATTTATGTAGCGATCATTTACGTAGCGATCATTTACGTAGCGTTACGTAGCGATCATTTACGTAGCGTTGCGTAGCGATCATTTACGTAGCGATCATTTACGTAGCGATCATTTACGTAGCGTTATGTAGCGATCATTTATGTAGCGATCATTTACGGAGCGATCATTTACGTAGCGTTACATAGCGATCATTTACGTAGCGATCATTTACTTAGCGATCATTTACTTAGTGTTCCGTAGCGATCACTTACTTAGTGATCATTTACGTAGCGATAATTTACGTTGCGTTACGTAGCGATCATTTACGTAGCGATCATTTACGTAGCGTTATGTAGCGATAATTTATGTAGCGATCATTTACGGAGCGATCATTTACGTAGCGTTACATAGCGATCATTTACGTAGCGATCATTTACTTAGCGATCATTTACTTAGTGTTCCGTAGCGATCACTTACTTAGTGATCATTTACGTAGCGATAATTTACGTTGCGTTACGTAGCGATCATTTACGTCGCGATCATTTACGTAGCGTTACGTAGCGATCATTTACTTGGTGATCATTTAAGTAGCGATCTTTTAAGTAGCGTTACGTAGCGATCATTCACTCCGCAATCATTTACGTAGCGATCATTTACGTAGCGATCATTTACGTAGCGTTACATAGCGATCATTTACTTCGCGATCATTTACTTCGCGATCATTTACGTAGCGTTACGTAGCGATTATTTACGTAGCGATCATTTACGTAGCGTTATGTAGCGATCAATTACTTAGCGATCATTTACTCAGCGATCATTTACTTAGCGATCATTTACGTATCGATCATATACTTAGCGATCATTTACTCCGCGATCATTTACGTAGCGATCATTTACGTAGCGTTACGTAGCGATCATTTACGTAGCGTTGCGTAGCGATCATTTACGTAGCGATCATTTACGTAGCGATCATTTACGCAGCGATCATTTACGCAGCGTTATGTTGCGATCATTTACTTAGCGATCATTTACTCAGCGATCATTTACGTAGCGTTATGTAGCGATCATTTACTTAGCGATCATTTACTCAGCGATCATTTACGTAGCGATCATTTACGTAGCGATCATTTACGTAGCGTTACATAGCGATCATTTACTTAGCGATCATTTACGTAGCGTTACGAGCGATCATTTACGGAGCGATAATTTACATTGCGTAGCGATCATTTACTTAGCGATCATTTACTTAGCGTTCCGTAGCGATCACTTTACTTAGTGATCATTTACGTAGCGATCATTTACGTAGCGATCATTTACATTGCGTTACGTAGCAATCATTTACGTAGCGTTACTCAGCGATCATTTAAGTAGCGTTACGTAGCGATCATTTACGTCGCGATCATTTACGTCGCGTTAAGTAGCGATCATTTACATAGCGTTACGTATCAATCATATACTTAGCGATCATTTACTCAGCGATCATTTACTCCGCGATCATTTACGTAGCGTTACGTAGCGATCATTTACGTAGCGTTACATAGCGATCATTTACTCCGCGATCATTTACTCCGCGATCATTTACTTAGCGTTCATTTACTCCGCGATCATTTACGTAGCGTTACATAGCGATCATTTACTTAGCGATCATTTACGTACTCGCGATCATTTACTCGCGATCATTTACTCCGCGATCATTTACTTAGCGATCATTTACTTAGCGATCATTTACTTAGCGATCATTTACTTAGCGATCATTTACTTAGCGATCATTTACTCCGCGATCATTTACGTAGCGTTACATAGCGATCATTTACTTCGCGATCATTTACGTAGCGTTACGTAGCGATTATTTACGTAGCGATCATTTACGTAGCGATAATTTACGCAGCGTTATGTTGCGATCATTTACTTAGCGATCATTTACTCAGCGATCATTTACGTAGCGATCATTTACGTAGCGATCATTTACGTTGCGTTACGTAGCGATCATTTACGTAGCGATACTCAGCGATCATTTACGTATCGTTACGTAGCGATCATTTACGTAGCGTTACGTAGCGATAATTTACATAGCGTTACGTATCGATCATATACTTAGCGATCATTTACGTATCGATCATATACTTAGCGATCATTTACTCAGCGATCATTTACGTAGCGATCATTTACGTAGCGATCATTTATGTAGCGATCATTTACGTAGCGATCATTTACGTAGCGTTACGTAGCGATCATTTACGTAGCGTTGCGTAGCGATCATTTACGTAGCGATCATTTACGTAGCGATCATTTACGTAGCGTTATGTAGCGATCATTTATGTAGCGATCATTTACGGAGCGATCATTTACGTAGCGTTACATAGCGATCATTTACGTAGCGATCATTTACTTAGCGATCATTTACTTAGTGTTCCGTAGCGATCACTTACTTAGTGATCATTTACGTAGCGATAATTTACGTTGCGTTACGTAGCGATCATTTACGTAGCGATCATTTACTTAGCGATCATTTACTGTAGCGATCATTTACGTAGCGTTCATAGCGATCATTTACGTAGCGATCATTTACGTAGCGTTACATAGCGATCATTTACTAGCGATCATTTACGTAGCGATCATTTACTCAGCGATCATTTACTCAGCGATCATTTACGTAGCGTTACTAGCGATCATTTACTCGCGATCATTTACGTAGCGTTACGTAGCGATCATTTACTCGCGATCATTTACTTAGCGATCATTTACTCGAGATAATTTACTCGCGATCATTTACTCCGCGATCATTTACGTAGCGATCATTTACGTAGCGATCATTTACGTAGCGTTACATAGCGATCATTTACTTAGCGATAATTTAATTAGCGATCATTTACTAGCATTACGTAGCGATCATTTACGCGCGATAATTTACTCGCGATCATTTACGTAGCGTTACATAGCGATCATTTACTCGCGATCATTTACTTAGCGATCATTTACTCCGCGATCATTTACGTAGCGTTACATAGCGATCATTTACTTAGCGATCATTTACGTAGCGTTACTCGCGATCATTTACGTAGCGATCATTTACTTCGCGATCATTTACGTAGCGTTACATAGCGATCATTTACTTCGCGATCATTTACGTAGTGTTACGTAGCGATTATTTACGTAGCGATCATTTACGTAGCGTAGCGATCATTTACTTAGCGATTATTTACTTAGCGTTCCGTAGCGATCATTTACTTTGCGATCATTTACTTAGCGTTCCGTAGCGATCATTTACTCAGCGATCATTTACGCAGCGATCATTTACGTAGCAAAAATGTACGTAGCGATCATTTACGTAGCGATCATTTACGTAGCGATCATTTACGTAGCGTTACGTAGCGATCATTTACGTAGCGATCATTTACGTAGCGTTACATAGCGATCATTTACTTAGCGATCATTTACTTAGCGATCATTTACGTAGCGTTACATAGCAATCATTTACTCCGCGATCATTTACTTAGCGATCATTTACTCGCGATCATTTACGTAGCGTTACATAGCGATCATTTACTTAGCGATCATTTACTTAGCGATCATTTACGTAGCGTTACATAGTGATCATTTACTTAGCGATCATTTACGTAGCGTTACATAGCGATCATTTACTCCGCGATCATTTACTTAGCGATCATTTACTCCGCGATCATTTACGTAGCGTTACATAGTGATAATTTACTTATTGATCATTTACTTAGCGATCATTTACTTAGCGATCATTTACTTAGCGATCATTTACTTAGCGATCATTTACGTAGCGATCATTTACGTAGCGATCATTTACGTAGCGTTATGTAACGATCATTTACTTAGCGATCATTTACTCAGCGATCATTTACGTAGCGATCATTTACGTAGCGTTACATAGCGATCATTTACTTAGCGATCATTTACGTAGCGTTACGTAGCGATCATTTACGTAGCGATAATTTACATAGCGTAGCGATCATTTACTTAGCGATCATTTACGTAGCGTTACGTAGCGATCATTTACTAGCGATCATTTACGTAGCGATCATTTACGTAGCGATCATTTACGTAGCGATCATTTACGTTGCGTTACGTAGCAATCATTTACGTAGCGTTACTCAGCGATCATTTACGTAGCGTTACGTAGCGATCATTTACGTCGCGTTACGTAGCGATCATTTACATAGCGTTACGTATCGATCATATACTTAGCGATCATTTACGTATGATCATTACTTAGCGATCATTTACTCAGCGATCATTTACGTAGCGATCATTTACGTAGCGTTACGTAGCGATCATTTACGTAGCGATCATTTACGTAGCGTTACATAGCGATCATTTACTCCGCGATCATTTACTTAGTGATCATTTACTCCGCGATCATTTACGTAGCGTTACATAGCGATCATTTACTTAGCGATCATTTACTTAGCGATCATTTACGTAGCGTTACTCCGCGATCATTTACTCCGCGATCATTTACTCCGCAATCATTTACTTAGCGATCATTTACTTAGCGATCATTTACTCTGCGATCATTTACGTAGCGTTACATAGCGATCATTTACTTCGTGATCATTTACGTAGCGTTACGTAGCGATTATTTACGTAGCGATCATTTACGTAGCGATCATTTACGCAGCGTTACATAGCGATCATTTACTCCGCGATCATTTACTTAGCGATCATTTACTCCGCGATCATTTACGTAGCGTTACATAGCGATAATTTACTTAGCGATCATTTACTTAGCGATCATTTACGTAGCGATCATTTACTTAGCGATCATTTACTTAGCGATCATTTACGTAGCGATCATTTACGTAGCGTTACGTAGCGATCATTTACTTAGCGATCATTTACTCAGCGATCATTTACGTAGCGATCATTTACGTAGCGTTACATAGCGATCATTTACTTAGCGATCATTTACGTAGCGTTACGTAGCGATCATTTACGTAGCGATAATTTACATAGCGTAGCGATCATTTACTTAGCGATCATTTACTTAGCGTTCCGTAGCGATCACTTACTTAGTGATCATTTACGTAGCGATCATTTACGTAGCGATCATTTACGTAGCGATCATTTACGTGCGTTACGTAGCATCATTTACGTAGCGTTACTCAGCGATCATTTACGTAGCGTTACGTAGCGATCATTTACGTCGCGTTAAGTAGCGATCATTTACATAGCGATCATTTACTTAGCGATCATTTACGTAGCGATCATTTACTTAGCGATCATTTACTCAGCGATCATTTACGTAGCGATCATTTACGTAGCGTTACGTAGCGATCATTTACGTAGCGATCATTTACGTAGCGTTACTAGCGATCATTTACTTAGCGATCATTTACTTAGCGATCATTTACTTAGCGATCATTTACGTAGCGTTACTCCGCGATCATTTACTCCGCGATCATTTACTCCGCAATCATTTACTTAGCGATCATTTACTTAGCGATCATTTACTTAGCGATCATTTACTTAGCGATCATTTACTCCGCGATCATTTACGTAGCGTTACTAGCGATCATTTACTTCGCGATCATTTACGTAGCGTTACGTAGCGATTATTTACGTAGCGATCATTTACGTAGCGATCATTTACGTAGCGATCATTTACGTAGTTGCGATCATTTACTTAGCGATCATTTACTCAGCGATCATTTACGTAGCGATCATTTACGTAGCGATCATTTACGTTGCATACGTAGCGATCATTTACGTAGCGTTACTCAGCGATCATTTACGTATCGTTACGTAGCGATAATTTACGTAGCGTTACGTAGCGATCATTTACATAGCGTTACGTATCGATCATATACTTAGCGATCATTTACGTATCGATCATATACTTAGCGATCATTTACTCAGCGATCATTTACGTAGCGATCATTTATGTAGCGATCATTTACGTAGCGATCATTTACGTAGCGTTACGTGGCGATCATTTACGTAGCGTTGCGTAGCGATCATTTACGTAGCGATCATTTACGGAGCGATCATTTACGTAGCGTTACATAGCGATCATTTACGTAGCGATCATTTACTTAGCGATCATGTACTTAGCGATCATTTACTTAGCGTTCCGTAGCGATCACTTACTTAGTGATCATTTACGTAGCGATCATTTACGTAGCGTTATGTAGCGATCATTTACGTAGCGATCATTTACGGAGCGATCATTTACGTAGCGTTACATAGCGATCATTTACGTAGCGATCATTTACTTAGCGATCATTTACTTAGCGATCATTTACTTAGCGATCATTTACTTAGCGATCATTTACTTAGCCTTCCGTAGCGATCACTTACTTAGTGATCATTTACGTAGCGATAATTTACGTTGCGTTACGTAGCGATCATTTACGTAGCGATCATTTACGTAGCGTTACGTAGCGATCATTTACTTGGCGATCATTTAAGTAGCGATCATTTACGTAGCGTTCCGTAGCGATCATTTACTTTGCGATCATTTACTTAGCGTTCGTAGCGATCATTTACTTAGCGATCATTTACGCAGCGATCATTTACGTAGCGAAAAATGTACGTAGCGATCATTTACGTAGCGATCATTTACGTAGCGTTACGTAGCGATCATTTACGTAGCGATCATTTACGTAGCGTTACATAGCGATCATTTACTTAGCGATCATTTACGTAGCGTTACATAGCGATCATTTACTCCGCGATCATTTACGTAGCGTTACATAGCGATCATTTACTCCGCGATCATTTACTTAGCGATCATTTACGTAGCGATCATTTACGTAGCGTTACGTAGCGATCATTTACGTAGCGTTGCGTAGCGATCATTTACGTAGCGATCATTTACGTAGCGATCATTTACGCAGCGATCATTTACGTAGCGTTATGTAGCGATCATTTACTTAGCGATCATTTACTTAGCGATCATTTACTCAGCGATCATTTACGTAGCGATCATTTACGTAGCGTTACATAGCGATCATTTACTTAGCGATCATTTACGTAGCGTTACGGAGCGATCATTTACGGAGCGATAATTTACATTGCGTAGCGATCATTTACTTAGCGATCATTTACTTAGCGTTCCGTAGCGATCACTTACTTAGTGATCATTTACGTAGCGATCATTTACGTAGCGATCATTTACATTGCGTTACGTAGCAATCATTTACGTAGCGTTACTCAGCGATCATTTAAGTAGCGTTACGTAGCGATCATTTACGTCGCGTTAAGTAGCGATCATTTACGTAGCGTTACGTAGCGATCATTTACGTAGCATTTAGTAGCGATCATTTACTCAGCGATCATTTACTTAGCGATCATTTACGTAGCGATCATTTACTTAGCGATCATTTACGTAGCGATCATTTACGTAGCGATCATTTACGTAGCGATCATTTACGTAGCGTAGCGATCATTTACGTAGCGATCATTTACGTTGCGTTACGTAGCGATCATTTACGTAGCGATCATTTACTCAGCGATCATTTACGTAGCGATCATTTACGTTGCGATCATTTACTAGCGTTACGTAGCGATCATTTACGTAGCGATCATTTACGTTGCGTTACGTAGCGATCATTTACGTAGCGATCATTTACTCAGTGATCATTTACGTAGCGATCATTTACTCAGCGATCATTTACGTAGCGTTACGTAGCGATCATTTACGTAGCGATCATTTACGTAGCGATCATTTACGTAGCGTAGCGATCATTTACGTAGCGATCATTTACGTTGCGTTACGTAGCGATCATTTACGTAGCGATCATTTACGTAGCGATCATTTACGTGGCGATCATTTACGTAGCGTTACGTAGCGATCATTTACGTAGCGATCATTTACGTAGCGATCATTTACGTAGCGATCATTTACTCAGCGATCATTTACGTATCGATCATTTACGTAGCGATCATTTACGTAGCGTTACGTAGCGATCATTTACGTAGCGATCATTTACGTAGCGTTACGTAGCGATCATTTACTCAGCGATCATTTACGTAGCGATCATTTACGTAGCGATCATTTACGTAGCGATCATTTACGTAGCGTTATGTAGCGATCATTTACTCAGCGATCATTTACTAGCGATCATTTACGTAGCGATCATTTACATAGCGATCATTTACTTAGCGATCATTTACGTAGCGTTACGTAGCGATCATTTACGTAGCGATCATTTACGTAGCGATCATTTACGTAGCGATCATTTACGTAGCGATCATTTACGTAGCGTTATGTAGCGATCATTTACTCAGCGATCATTTACTCGCGATCATTTACGGAGCGATCATTTACGTAGCGTTACAGAGCGATCATTTACTTAGCGATCATTTACTTAGCGATCATTTACTCCGCGATCATTTACTTAGCGATCATTTACGTAGCGATCATTTACTTAGCGATCATTTACTCCGTGATCATTTACTCGCGATCATTTACGTCGCGATCATTTACGTAGCGTTACATAGCGATCATTTACGTAGCGTTACTCAGCGATCATTTACGTAGCGATCATTTACGTAGCGATCATTTACGTTGCGTTACGTAGCGATCATTTACGTGCGTTACTCAGCGATCATTTACGTAGCGTTACGTAGCGATCATTTACGTTGCGTTACGTAGCGATCATTTACGTAGCGATCATTTACGTAGCGATCATTTACGTAGCGATCATTTACTCAGCGATCATTTACGTAGCGATCATTTACGTGGCGATCATTTACGTAGCGTTACGTAGCGATCATTTACGTAGCGTTACGTAGCGATCATTTACTCAGCGATCATTTACTACGTGATCATTTACGTAGCGATCATTTACATAGCGATCATTTACTTAGCGATCATTTACGTAGCGTTACGTAGCGATCATTTACGTAGCGATCATTTACGTAGCGATCATTTACGTAGCGATCATTTACGTAGCGATCATTTACGTAGCGATCATTTACGTAGCGTTACATAGCGATCATTTACTTAGCGATCATTTACGTAGCGATCATTTACGTAGCGATCATTTACGTAGCGTTATGTAGCGATCATTTACTCAGCGATCATTTACTCAGCGATCATTTACGTAGCGATCATTTACGTAGCGTTACATAGCGATCATTTACTTAGCGATCATTTACGTGCGTTACGTAGCGATCATTTACGTAGCGATCATTTACGTAGCGATCATTTACGTAGCGATCATTTACGTACGTAGCGATCATTTACGTAGCGATCATTTACGTTGCGTTACGTAGCGATCATTTACGTAGCGATCATTTACTCAGCGATCATTTACGTAGCGATCATTTACGTGGCGATCATTTACTTAGCGTTCCGTAGCGATCATTTACGTAGCGATCATTTACGTTGCGTTACGTAGCGATCATTTACGTAGCGATCATTTACTCAGTGATCATTTACGTAGCGATCATTTACTCAGCGATCATTTACGTAGCGTTACGTAGCGATCATTTACATAGCGATCATTTACGTAGCGATCATTTACGTAGCGTAGCGATCATTTACGTAGCGATCATTTACGTTGCGTTACGTAGCGATCATTTACGTAGCGATCATTTACTCAGCGATCATTTATATAGCATCATTTATGTGCGATCATTTACTTAGCGTTCCGTAGCGATCATTTACGTAGCGATCATTTACGTAGCGTTACATAGCGATCATTTACTTCGCGATCATTTACGTAGCGTTACTTAGAGATTAATTACGTAGCGATCATTTACGTAGCGATCATTTACGTAGCGATCATTTACGTTGCGTTATGTAGCGATCATTTACTTCGCGATCATTTACTCAGCGATCATTTACGTAGCGATCATTTACGTAGCGTTATGTAGCGATCATTTACTCAGCGATCATTTACGTAGCGATCATTTACGTAGCGATCATTTACGTAGCGATCATTTACGTAGCGATCATTTACGTAGCGTTATGTAGCGATAATTTACTCAGCGATCATTTACGGAGCGATCATTTACGTAGCGTTACATAGCGATCATTTACTTAGCGATCATTTACGTAGCGTTACGTAGCGATCATTTACGTAGCGATCATTTACGTAGCGTAGCGATCATTTACGTAGCGATCATTTACGTTGCGTTACGTAGCGATCATTTACGTAGCGATCATTTACTCAGCGATCATTTACGTAGCGATCATTTACGTGGCGATCATTTACGTCGCGTTACGTAGCGATCATTTACGTAGCGTTACATAGCGATCATTTACTTAGCGATCATTTACGTGGCGTTACGTAGCGATCATTTACGTAGCGATCATTTACGTAGCGATCATTTACGTAGCGTTATGTAGCGATAATTTACTCAGCGATCATTTACTCCGCGATCATTTACGGAGCGATCATTTACGTAGCGTTACATAGCGATCATTTACTTAGCGATCATTTACTTAGCGTTCCGTAGCGATCATTTACGTAGCGATCATTTACGTTGCGTTACGTAGCGATCATTTACGTAGCGATCATTTACTCAGCGATCATTTACGTAGCGATCATTTACGTGGCGATCATTTACGTAGCGTTACGTAGCGATCATTTACGTAGCGTTACGTAGCGATCATTTACGTCGCGTTACGTAGCGTTACGTAGCGCTCATTTACTCAGCGATCATTTACGTAGCGATCATTTACGTAGCGATCATTTACGCAGCGTTACGTAGCGCTCATTTACTCAGCAATCATTTACGTAGCGATCATTTACGTAGCGTTACGTAGCGATCATTTAAGTAGCGATCATTTACTTAGCGTTCCGTAGCGATCACTTACTTAGTGATCATTTACGTAGGGATCATTTACTCCGCGATCATTTACGTAGCGTTACGTAGCGGTCATTTACGTAGCGATCATTAACGTAGCGATCATTTACGTAGCGTAGCGATCATTTACTTAGCGATCATTTACGTAGCGTTACTCCGCGATCATTTACTCCGCGATCATTTACTCCGCAATCATTTACTTGGCGATCATTTACTTAGCGATCATTTACGTAGCGTTACATAGCGATCATTTACTTCGCGATCATTTACGTAGCGTTACTTAGCGATTAATTACGTAGCGATCATTTACGTAGCGATCATTTACGTAGCGATCATTTACGTAGCGATCATTTACGTGCGTTATGTAGCGATCATTTACTTCGCGATCATTTACTTAGCGTTCCGTAGCGATCATTTACGTAGCGATCATTTACGTAGCGTTACGTAGCGATCATTTACGTAGCGATCATTTACTCAGCGATCATTTACGTAGCGATCATTTACGTGGCGATCATTTACGTAGCGTTACGTAGCGATCATTTACTAGCGTTACGTAGCGATCATTTACGTAGCGTTACGTAGCGATCATTTACTCAGCGATCATTTACGTAGCGATCATTTACGTAGCGATCATTTACGTAGCGTTACGTAGCGATCATTTACTCAGCGATCATTTACTTAGCGTTACGTAGCGATCATTTACGTAGCGATCATTTACGTAGCGATCATTTACTCAGCGATCATTTACTTAGCGATCATTTACGTAGCGATCATTTACGTAGCGATCATTTACGTACGTAGCGATCATTTACGTAGCGATCATTTACGTTGCGTTACGTAGCGATCATTTACGTAGCGATCATTTACTCAGCGATCATTTATGTAGCGATCATTTACTAGCGTTACGTAGCGATCATTTACGTAGCGATCATTTACGTTGCGTTACGTAGCGATCATTTACGTAGCGATCATTTACTCAGCGATCATTTACGTAGCGATCATTTACGTAGCGTTACGTAGCGATCATTTACGTAGCGTTCATTTACGTAGCGATCATTTACGTACGTAGCGATCATTTACGTAGCGATCATTTACGTTGCGTTACGTAGCGATCATTTACGTAGCGATCATTTACGTAGCGATCATTTACGTAGCGATCATTTACTCAGCGATCATTTACGTAGCGATCATTTACGTAGCGATCATTTACGTAGCGTTACGTAGCGATCATTTACGTAGCGTTACGTAGCGATCATTTACTCAGCGATCATTTACTAGCGATCATTTACGTAGCGATCATTTACATAGCGATCATTTACTTAGCGATCATTTACGTAGCGTTACGTAGCGATAATTTACGTAGCGATCATTTACGTAGCGATCATTTACGTAGCGATCATTTACGTAGCGATCATTTACGTAGCGATCATTTACGTAGCGTTACATAGCGATCATTTACTTGCGATCATTTACGTAGCGATCATTTACGTAGCGATCATTTACGTAGCGTTATGTAGCGATAATTTACTCAGCGATCATTTACTCCGCGATCATTTACTCCGCGATCATTTACGGAGCGATCATTTACGTAGCGTTACATAGCGATCATTTACTTAGCGATCATTTACGTGCGTTACGTAGCGATCATTTACGTAGCGATCATTTACGTAGCGATCATTTACGTAGCGATCATTTACGTAGCGTAGCGATCATTTACGTAGCGATCATTTACGTGCGTTACGTAGCGATCATTTACGTAGCGATCATTTACTCAGCGATCATTTACTAGCGATCATTTATGTGGCGATCATTTACTTAGCGTTCCGTAGCGATCATTTACGTAGCGATCATTTACGTAGCGTTACATAGCGATCATTTACTTCGCGATCATTTACGTAGCGTTACTTAGCGATTAATTACGTAGCGATCATTTACGTAGCGATCATTTACGTAGCGATCATTTACGTTGCGTTATGTAGCGATCATTTACTTCGCGATCATTTACTCAGCGATCATTTACGTAGCGATCATTTACGTAGCGTTATGTAGCGATCATTTACTCAGCGATCATTTACGTAGCGATCATTTACGTAGCGATCATTTACGTAGCGATCATTTACGTAGCGTATACGATTTACTCAGCGATCATTTACGTAGCGATCATTTACGGAGCGATCATTTACGTAGCGTTACATAGCGATCATTTACTTAGCGATCATTTACGTAGCGTTACGTAGCGATCATTTACGTAGCGATCATTTACGTAGCGTAGCGATCATTTACGTAGCGATCATTTACGTTGCGTTACGTAGCGATCATTTACGTAGCGATCATTTACTCAGCGATCATTTACGTAGCGATCATTTACGTGGCGATCATTTACGTCGCGTTACGTAGCGATCATTTACGTAGCGTTACATAGCGATCATTTACTTAGCGATCATTTACGTGGCGTTACGTAGCGATCATTTACGTAGCGATCATTTACGTAGCGATCATTTACGTAGCGTTATGTAGCGATAATTTACTCAGCGATCATTTACTCCGCGATCATTTACGGAGCGATCATTTACGTAGCGTTACATAGCGATCATTTACTTAGCGATCATTTACTTAGCGTTCCGTAGCGATCATTTACGTAGCGATCATTTACGTTGCGTTACGTAGCGATCATTTACGTAGCGATCATTTACTCAGCGATCATTTACGTAGCGATCATTTACGTGGCGATCATTTACGTAGCGTTACGTAGCGATCATTTACGTAGCGTTACGTAGCGATCATTTACGTCGCGTTACGTAGCGTTACGTAGCGATCATTTACTCAGCGATCATTTACGTAGCGATCATTTACGTAGCGATCATTTACGCAGCGTTACGTAGCGCTCATTTACTCAGCAATCATTTACGTAGCGATCATTTACGTAGCGTTACGTAGCGATCATTTAAGTAGCGATCATTTACTTAGCGTTCCGTAGCGATCACTTACTTAGTGATCATTTACGTAGGGATCATTTACTCCGCGATCATTTACGTAGCGTTACGTAGCGGTCATTTACGTAGCGATCATTAACGTAGCGATCATTTACGTAGCGTAGCGATCATTTACTTAGCGATCATTTACGTAGCGTTACTCCGCGATCATTTACTCCGCGATCATTTACTCCGCAATCATTTACTTGGCGATCATTTACTTAGCGATCATTTACGTAGCGTTACATAGCGATCATTTACTTCGCGATCATTTACGTAGCGTTACTTAGCGATTAATTACGTAGCGATCATTTACGTAGCGATCATTTACGTAGCGATCATTTACGTAGCGATCATTTACGTTGCGTTATGTAGCGATCATTTACTTCGCGATCATTTACTCAGCGATCATTTACGTAGCGATCATTTACGTAGCGTTATGTAGCGATCATTTACTCAGCGATCATTTACGTAGCGATCATTTACGTAGCGATCATTTACGTAGCGTAATGTAGCGATCATTTACTCAGCGATCATTTACGGAGCGATCATTTACGTAGCGTTACATAGCGATCATTTACTTAGCGATCATTTACGTAGCGTAGCGATCATTTACGTTGCGTTACGTAGCGATCATTTACGTAGCGATCATTTACTCAGCGATCATTTACGTAGCGATCATTTACGTGGCGATCATTTACGTAGCGTTACATAGCGATCATTTACTTAGCGATCATTTACGTAGCGTTACGTAGCGATCATTTACGTAGCGATCATTTACGTAGCGATCATTTACGTAGCGTAGCGATCATTTACTTAGCGATCATTTACGTAGCGTTACGTAGCGATCATTTACGTAGCGATCATTTATGTAGCGATCATTTACGTAGCGATCATTTACGTAGCGATCATTTACGTTGCGTTACGTAGCGATCATTTACGTAGCGATCATTTACTCAGCGATCATTTACGTGGCGATCATTTACGTCGCGTTACGTAGCGATCATTTACGTAGCGTTACATAGCGATCATTTACTTAGCGATCATTTACGTAGCGTTACGTCGCGATCATTTACGTAGCGATCATTTACGTAGCGATCATTTACGTAGCGATCATTTACGTAGCGTTATGTAGCGATAATTTACTCAGCGATCATTTACGTAGCGATCATTTACTCAGCGATCATTTACGTAGCGATCATTTACGTGGCGATCATTTACGTAGCGTTACGTAGCGTTACGTAGCGCTCATTTACTCAGCGATCATTTACGTAGCGATCATTTACGTAGCGTTACATAGCGATCATTTACTTAGCGATCATTTACGTAGCGTTACTCGCGATCATTTACGTAGCGATCATTTACGTAGCGATCATTTACGTAGCGTAGCGATCATTTACGTAGCGTTACGTAGCGATCATTTACGTAGCGATCATTTACGTAGCGATCATTTACTCAGCGATCATTTACGTAGCGATCATTTACGTGGCGATCATTTACGTAGCGTTACGTAGCGTTACGTAGCGCTCATTTACTCAGCGATCATTTACGTAGCGATCATTTACGTAGCGATCATTTACGTAGCGTTACGTAGCGATCATTTACGTAGCGTTATGTAGCGATAATTTACTCAGCGATCATTTACTACGCGATCATTTACGTAGCGTTACATAGCGATCATTTACTTAGCGATCATTTACGTAGCGTTACGTAGCGATCATTTACGTAGCGATCATTTACGTAGCGATCATTTACGTAGCGTAGCGATCATTTACTTAGCGATCATTTACGTAGCGTTACGTAGCGATCATTTACGTAGCGATCATTTATGTAGCGATCATTTACGTAGCGATCATTTACGTAGCGATCATTTACGTTAAGTTACGTAGCGATCATTTACGTAGCGATCATTTACTCAGCGATCATTTACGTAGCGTAGCGATCATTTACTTAGCGATCATTTACGTAGCGTTACGTAGCGATCATTTACGTAGCGATCATTTATGTAGCGATCATTTACGTAGCGATCATTTACGTGGCGATCATTTACGTCGCGTTACGTAGCGATCATTTACGTAGCGTTACATAGCGATCATTTACTTAGCGATCATTTACGTAGCGTTACGTAGCGATCATTTACGTAGCGATCATTTACGTAGCGATACGTAGCGATCATTTACGTCGCGTTACGTAGCGATCATTTACGTAGCGTTATGTAGCGATAATTTACTCAGCGATCATTTACTACGTGATCATTTACGGAGCGATCATTTACGTAGTGTTACATAGCGATCATTTACTTGGCGATCATTTACGTAGCGTTACGTAGCGATCATTTACTCAGCGATCATTTACGTAGCGATCATTTACGTAGCGATCATTTACGTAGCGTTATGTAGCGATAATTTACTTAGCGATCATTTACTTAGCGTTCCGTAGCGATCATTTACGTAGCGATCATTTACGTTGCGTTACGTAGCGATCATTTACGGAGCGATCATTTACTCAGCGATCATTTACGTAGCGATCATTTACGTAGCGATCATTTACTTAGCGTTCCGTAGCGATCACTTACTTAGTGATCATTTACGTAGCGATCATTTACTCCGCGATAATTTACGTAGCATAGCGATCATTTACTTAGCGATCATTTACGTAGCGTTACGTAGCGATCATTTACGTAGCGATCATTTATGTAGCGATCATTTACGTAGCGATCATTTACGTAGCGATCATTTACGTTGCGTTACGTAGCGATCATTTACGTAGCGATCATTTACTCAGCGATCATTTACGTAGCGATCATTTACGTGGCGATCATTTACGTCGCGTTACGTAGCGATCATTTACGTAGCGATCATTTACGTAGCGTTACATAGCGATCATTTACGTAGCGTTACATAGCGATCATTTACTTAGCGATCATTTACGTAGCGTTACGTAGCGATCATTTACGTAGCGATCATTTACGTAGCGATCATTTACGTAGCGTTACGTCGCGATCATTTACGTAGCGATCATTTACGTAGCGATCATTTACGTAGCGATCATTTACTTAGCGATCATTTACGTAGCGTTACGTCGCGATCATTTACGTAGCGATCATTTACGTAGCGATACGTAGCGATCATTTACGTAGCGTTACGTAGCGATCATTTACGTAGCGTTATGTAGCGATCATTTACTCAGCGATCATTTACTACGTGATCATTTACGGAGCGATCATTTACGTAGCGTTACATAGCGATCATTTACTTGGCGATCATTTACGTAGCGTTACGTAGCGATCATTTACTCAGCGATCATTTACGTAGCGATCATTTACGTAGCGATCATTTACGTAGCGTTATGTAGCGATCATTTACTTAGCGATCATTTACTTAGCGTTCCGTAGCGATCATTTACGTAGCGATCATTTACGTTGCGTTACGTAGCGATCATTTACGTAGCGATCATTTACTCAGCGATCATTTACGTAGCGATCATTTACGTAGCGATCATTTACGTAGCGTTACGTAGCGATCATTTACTTAGCGATCATTTACGTAGCGATCATTTACTCCGCGATCATTTACGTAGCATAGCGATCATTTACTTAGCGATCATTTACGTAGCGTTACGTAGCGATCATTTACGTAGCGATCATTTATGTAGCGATCATTTACGTAGCGATCATTTACGTAGCGATCATTTACGTTGCGTTACGTAGCGATCATTTACGTAGCGATCATTTACTCAGCGATCATTTACGTAGCGATCATTTACGTAGCGATCATTTACGTGCGTTACGTAGCGATCATTTACGTAGCGTTACGTAGCGATCATTTACGTAGCGTTACTAGCGATCATTTACTTAGCGATCATTTACGTAGCGTTACGTCGCGATCATTTACGTAGCGATCATTTACGTAGCGATCATTTACGTAGCGTTACGTAGCGATCATTTACGTAGCGATCATTTACGTAGCGATCATTTACGTAGCGATCATTTACGTAGCGATCATTTACGTAGCGTTAGTCGATCATTTACGTAGCGATCATTTACGTAGCGATCATTTACGTAGCGTTACGTCGCGATCATTTACGTAGCGATCATTTACGTAGCGATCATTTACGTAGCGATCATTTACGTAGCGATACGTAGCGATCATTTACGTAGCGTTACGTAGCGATCATTTACGTAGCGTTATGTAGCGATAATTTACTCAGCGATCATTTACTACGTGATCATTTACGGAGCGATCATTTACGTAGCGTTACGTAGCGATCATTTACTCAGCGATCATTTACGTAGCGATCATTTACGTAGCGATCATTTACGTAGCGTTATGTAGCGATAATTTACTCAGCGATCATTTACTCCGCGATCATTTACGGAGCGATCATTTACGTAGCGTTACATAGCGATCATTTACTTAGCGATCATTTACTTAGCGTTCCGTAGCGATCATTTACGTAGCGATCATTTACGTTGCGTTACGTAGCGATCATTTACGTAGCGATCATTTACTCAGCGATCATTTACGTAGCGATCATTTACGTAGCGATCATTTACTTAGCGTTCCGTAGCGATCACTTACTTAGCGATCATTTACGTAGCGATCATTTACTCCGCGATCATTTACGTAGCGTTACGTAGCGTCATTTACGTAGCGATCATTTACGTAGCGATCATTTACGTAGCGTAGCGATCATTTACTTCGCGATCATTTACGTAGCGTTACTCGCGATCATTTACTCCGCGATCATTTACTCCGCGATCATTTACTTGGCGATCATTTACTTAGCGATCATTTACGTAGCGTTACATAGCGATCATTTACTTCGCGATCATTTACTTAGCGTTACTTAGCGATTATTACTAGCGATCATTTACGTAGCGATCATTTACGTAGCGATCATTTACGTAGCGATCATTTACGTTGCGTTATGTAGCGATCATTTACGTAGCGATCATTTACTCAGCGATCATTTACGTAGCGATCATTTACGTAGCGTTATGTAGCGATCATTTACTCAGCGATCATTTACGTAGCGTTATGTAGCGATCATTTACTCAGCGATCATTTACGTAGCGATCATTTACGTAGCGTTACATAGCGATCATTTACTTAGCGATCATTTACGTAGCGTTACGTAGCGATCATTTACGTAGCGATCATTTACTCAGCGATCATTTACGTAGCGATCATTTACGTAGCGATCATTTACGTCATGTTACGTAGCGATCATTTACGTAGCGTTACGTAGCGATCATTTACTCAGCGATCATTTACGTAGCGATCATTTACGTAGCGATCATTTACGTAGCGTTACGTAGCGATCATTTACGTAGCGTTACGTAGCGATCATTTACGTAGCGTTACTAGCGATCATTTACGTAGCGATCATTTACGTAGCGATCATTTACGTAGCGTTACTAGCGATCATTTACGTAGCGATCATTTACGTAGCGTTACGTAGCGATCATTTACTAGCGATCATTTACGTAGCGATCATTTACGTAGCGTTACTAGCGATCATTTACTTAGCGATCATTTACGTAGCGTTACGTAGCGATCATTTACTAGCGATCATTTACGTAGCGTAGCGATCATTTACGTAGCGATCATTTACGTAGCGTTACGTAGCGATCATTTACTCAGCGATCATTTACGTAGCGATCATTTACGTAGCGATCATTTACGTAGCGTTACGTAGCGATCATTTACGTAGCGATCATTTACGTAGCGATCATTTACGTAGCGATCATTTACGTAGCGTTACGTAGCGATCATTTACTCAGCGATCATTTACGTAGCGATCATTTACGTAGCGATCATTTACGTAGCGATCATTTACGTTAGCGATCATTTACTCAGCGATCATTTACGTAGCGATCATTTACGTAGCGTTACGTAGCGATATTTACTAGCGATCATTACTCAGCGATCATTTACGTAGCGATCATTTACGTAGCGATCATTTACGTAGCGTTACGTAGCGATCATTTACGTAGCGATCATTTACGTAGCGATCATTTACGTAGCGATCATTTACGTAGCGTTACGTAGCGATCATTTACGTAGCGATCATTTACGTAGCGATCATTTACGTAGCGATCATTTACGTAGCGTTACGTAGCGATCATTTACGTAGCGTTACGTAGCGATCATTTACTCAGCGATCATTTACGTAGCGATCATTTACGTAGCGATCATTTACGTAGCGATCATTTACGTAGCGATCATTTACGTAGCGTTACGTAGCGATCATTTACGTAGCGTTAGTAGCGATCATTTACTCAGCGATCATTTACGTAGCGATCATTTACGTAGCGTTAGTAGCGATTTACTCAGCGATCATTTACTCGCGATCATTTACGTAGCGTTACTAGCGATCATTTACTTAGCGATCATTTACGTAGCGATCATTTACTCGCGATCATTTACGTAGCGATCATTTACGTAGCGTTACGTAGCGATCATTTACTCAGCGATCATTTACTCAGCGATCATTTACTCCGCGATCATTTACTTAGCGATCATTTACTCAGCGATCATTTACTTAGCGATCATTTACGTAGCGTTACTCGCGATCATTTACTCCGCGATCATTTACTCCGCGATCATTTACTTGGCGATCATTTACTTAGCGATCATTTACGTAGCGTTACTAGCGATCATTTACTTAGCGATCATTTACGTAGCGTTACGTAGCGATCATTTACGTAGCGATCATTTACTCAGCGATCATTTACGTAGCGATCATTTACGTAGCGATCATTTACGTAGCGTTACGTAGCGATCATTTACGTAGCGTTACTAGCGATCATTTACGTAGCGATCATTTACGTAGCGTTATAGCGATCATTTACTAGCGATCATTTACGTAGCGATCATTTACGTAGCGTTACGTAGCGATCATTTACGTAGCGATCATTTACGTAGCGTTATGTAGCGATAATTTACTCAGCGATCATTTACTCCGCGATCATTTACTCGCGATCATTTACGTAGCGTTACATAGCGATCATTTACTTAGCGATCAATTACGTAGCGTTACGTAGCGATCATTTACGTAGCGATCATTTACGTAGCGTTACTAGCGATCATTTACGTAGCGATCATTTACGTTGCGTTACGTAGCGATCATTTACGTAGCGATCATTTACTCAGCGATCATTTACGTAGCGATCATTTACGTGGCGATCATTTACGTAGCGTTACGTAGCGATCATTTACGTAGCGTTACGTAGCGATCATTTACGTAGCGATCATTTACGTAGCGTTACGTAGCGCTCATTTACTCAGCGATCATTTACGTAGCGATCATTTACGTAGCGATCATTTACGTAGCGTTACGTCGCGATCATTTACGTAGCGATCATTTACGTAGCGTTATGTAGCGATAATTTACTCAGCGATCATTTACTACGTGATCATTTACGGAGCGATCATTTACGTAGCGTTACATAGCGATCATTTACTTAGCGATCATTTACGTAGCGTTATGTAGCGATAATTTACTCAGCGATCATTTACTCCGCGATCATTTACGGAGCGATCATTTACGTAGCGTTACATAGCGATCATTTACTTAGCGATCATTTACTTAGCGTTCCGTAGCGATCATTTACGTAGCGATCATTTACGTTGCGTTACGTAGCGATCATTTACGTAGCGATCATTTACTCAGCGATCATTTACGTAGCGATCATTTAAGTAGCGATCATTTACTTAGCGTTCCGTAGCGATCACTTACTTAGTGATCATTTACGTAGGGATCATTTACTCCGCGATCATTTACGTAGCGTTACGTAGCGGTCATTTACGTAGCGATCATTAACGTAGCGATCATTTACGTAGCGTAGCGATCATTTACTTCGCGATCATTTACGTAGCGTTACTCCGCGATCATTTACTCCGCGATCATTTACTCCGCAATCATTTACTTGGCGATCATTTACTTAGCGATCATTTACGTAGCGTTACATAGCGATCATTTACTTCGCGATCATTTACTTAGCGTTACTTAGCGATTAATTACATAGCGATCATTTACGTAGCGATCATTTACGTAGCGATCATTTACGTAGCGATCATTTACGTTGCGTTATGTAGCGATCATTTACGTAGCGATCATTTACTCAGCGATCATTTACGTAGCGATCATTTACGTAGCGTTATGTAGCGATCATTTACTCAGCGATCATTTACGTAGCGTTATGTAGCGATAATTTACTCAGCGATCATTTACGGAGCGATCATTTACGTAGCGTTACATAGCGATCATTTACTTAGCGATCATTTACGTTGCGTTACGTAGCGATCATTTACGTAGCGATCATTTACTCAGCGATCATTTACGTAGCGATCATTTAGGTGGCGATCATTTACGTAGTGTTACGTAGCGATCATTTACGTAGCGTTACGTAGCGCTCATTTACTCAGCGATCATTTACGTAGCGATCATTTACGTAGCGATTATTTACGTAGCGTTACGTAGCGATCATTTACGTAGCGTTATGTAGCGATAATTTACTCAGCGATCATTTAATACGTGATCATTTACGGAGCGATCATTTACGGAGCGTTACATAGCGATCATTTACTTAGCGATCATTTACGTAGCGTTACGTAGCGATCATTTACTCAGCGATCATTTACGTAGCGATCATTTACGTAGCGATCATTTACGTAGTGTTATGTAGCGATAATTTACTCAGCGATCATTTACTCCGCGATCATTCACGGAGCGATCATTTACGTAGCGTTACATAGCGATCATTTACTTAGCGATCATTTACTTAGCGATCATTTACTTAGCGATCATTTACGTAGCGTTACGTAGCGATCATTTACGTAGCGATCATTTACGTAGCGTAGCGATCATTTACGTAGCGATCATTTACTTAGCGATCATTTACTCAGCGATCATTTACGTAGCGATCATTTACGTAGCGATGATTTACATAGCGATCAATTACTCAGCGATCATTTACGTAGCGATCATTTACGTGGCGATCATTTACGTAGCGTTACGTAGCGTTACGTAGCGATCATTTATGTAGCGTTACGTAGCAATCATTTACGTAGCGTTACGTAGCGCTCATTTACTCAGCGATCATTTACGTAGCGATCATTTACGTAGCGATCATTTACGTAGCGTTACGTAGCGATCATTTACGTAGCGTTACGTAGCGATCATTTACGTAGCGTTATGTAGCGATAATTTACTCGCGATCATTTACTACGTGATCATTTACGGAGCGATCATTTACGTAGCGTTACATAGCGATCATTTACTTAGCGATCATTTACGTAGGGATCATTTACTCTGCGATCATTTACGTAGCGTTACATAGCGATCATTTACTTAGCGATCATTTACGTAGCGTTACTCCGCGATCATTTACTCCGCGATCATTTACTCCGCGATCATTTACTCCGCGATCATTTACTTAGCGATCATTTACGGAACGTTACTCCGCGATCATTTACTCCGCGATCATTTACTCCGCGATCATTTACTCCGCGATCATTTACTTAGCGATCATTTACTTAGCGATCATTTACTTAGCGATCATTTACGTAGCGTTACTCCGCGATCATTTACTCCGCGATCATTTACTCCGCAATCATTTACTTGGCGATCATTTACTTAGCGATCATTTACGTAGCGTTACATAGCGATCATTTACTTCGCGATCATTTACGTAGCGTTACTTAGCGATTAATTACGTAGCGATCATTTACGTAGCGATCATTTACGTAGCGATCATTTACGTTGCGTTATGTATCGATCATTTACTCATCGATCATTTACTCAGCGATCATTTACGTAGCGATCATTTACGTAGCGTTATGTAGCGATCATTTACTCAGCGATCATTTACGTAGCGATCATTTACGTAGCGATCATTTACGTAGCGTTATGTAGCGATAATTTACTCAGCGATCATTTACTCCGCGATCATTTACTCCGCGATCATTTACGTAGCGTTACATAGCGATCATTTACTTAGCGATCAATTACGTAGCGTTACGTAGCGATCATTTACGTAGCGATCATTTACGTAGCGTAGCGATCATTTACGTAGCGATCATTTACGTTGCGTTACGTAGCGATCATTTACGTAGCGATCATTTACTCAGCGATCATTTACGTAGCGATCATTTACGTGGCGATCATTTACGTAGCGTTACGTAGCGATCATTTACGTAGCGTTACGTAGCGATCATTTACGTAGCGATCATTTACGTAGCGTTACGTAGCAATCATTTACGTAGCGTTACGTAGCGATCATTTACGTAGCGTTATGTAGCGATAATTTACTCAGCGATCATTTACTACGTGATCATTTGCGGAGCGATCATTTACGTAGCGTTACATAGCGATCATTTACTTAGCGATCATTTACGTAGCGTTACGTAGCGATCATTTACTCAGCGATCATTTACGTAGCGATCATTTACGTAGCGATCATTTACGTAGCGATCATTTACGTAGCGATCATTTACGTAGCGTTATGTAGCGATAATGTACTCAGCGATCATTTACTCCGCGATCATTTACGGAGCGATCATTTACGTAGCGTTACATAGCGATCATTTACTTAGCGATCATTTACTTAGCGATCATTTACGTAGCGTTACGTAGCGATCATTTACGTAGCGTAGCGATCATTTACGTAGCGATCATTTACGTTGCGTTACGTAGCGATCATTTACGTAGCGATCATTTACGTAGCGATCAATTACTCAGCGATCATTTACGTAGCGATCATTTACGTGGCGATCATTTACGTAGCGTTACGTAGCGATCATTTACGTAGCGTTACGTAGCGATCATTTACGTAGCGTTACGTAGCGCTCATTTACTCAGCGATCATTTACGTAGCGATCATTTACGTTGCGTTACGTAGCGATCATTTACGTAGCGATCATTTACGTAGCGTTATGTAGCAATAATTTACTCAGCGATCATTTACTACGTGATCATTTACGTAGCGATCACTTACTTAGTGATCATTTACGTAGGGATCATTTACTCCGCGATCATTTACGTAGCGTTACATAGCGATCATTTACTTAGCGATCATTTACGTAGGGATCATTTACTCCGCGATCATTTACGTAGCGTTACATAGCGATCATTTACTTAGCGATCATTTACTTAGCGATCATTTACGTAGCGTTACTACGCGATCATTTACTCCTCGATCATTTACTCCGCGATCATTTACTCCGCGATCATTTACTCCGCGATCATTTACTTAGCGATCATTTACGGAGCGTTACTCCACGATCATTTACTCCGCGATCATTTACTCCGCGATCATTTACTTAGCGATCATTTACTTAGCGATCATTTACGTAGCGATCATTTACTTAGCGATCATTTACGTAGCGTTACTCGCGATCATTTACTCCGCGATCATTTACTCCGCGATCATTTACTCCGCGATCATTTACTTGGCGATCATTTACTTAGCGATCATTTACGTAGCGTTACATAGCGATCATTTACTTCGCGATCATTTACGTAGCGTTACTTAGCGATTAATTACGTAGCGATCATTTACTCAGCGATCATTTACGTAGCGATCATTTACGTAGCGATCATTTACGTAGTGTTATGTAGCGATAATTTACTCAGCGATCATTTACTTAGCGATCATTTACTCAGCGATCATTCACGGAGCGATCATTTACGTAGCGTTACATAGCGATCATTTACTTAGCGATCATTTACTTAGCGATCATTTACGTAGCGTTACGTAGCGATCATTTACGTAGCGATCATTTACGTAGCGTAGCGATCATTTACGTAGCGATCATTTACTTAGCGATCATTTACTCAGCGATCATTTACGTAGCGATCATTTACGTAGCGATGATTTACATAGCGATCAATTACTCAGCGATCATTTACGTAGCGATCATTTACGTGGCGATCATTTACGTAGCGTTACGTAGCGTTACGTAGCGATCATTTATGTAGCGTTACGTAGCAATCATTTACGTAGCGTTACGTAGCGCTCATTTACTCAGCGATCATTTACGTAGCGATCATTTACGTAGCGATCATTTACGTAGCGTTACGTAGCGATCATTTACGTAGCGTTACGTAGCGATCATTTACGTAGCGTTATGTAGCGATAATTTACTCAGCGATCATTTACTACGTGATCATTTACGGAGCGATCATTTACGTAGCGTTACATAGCGATCATTTACTTAGCGATCATTTACGTAGGGATCATTTACTCTGCGATCATTTACGTAGCGTTACATAGCGATCATTTACTTAGCGATCATTTACGTCCGCGATCATTTACTCCGCGATCATTTACTCCGCGATCATTTACTCCGCGATCATTTACTCCGCGATCATTTACTTAGCGATCATTTACGGAACGTTACTCCGCGATCATTTACTCCGCGATCATTTACTCCGCGATCATTTACTCCGCGATCATTTACTCCGCGATCATTTACTCCGCGATCATTTACTCAGCGATCATTTACTTAGCGATCATTTACTTAGCGATCATTTACGTAGCGTTACTCCGCGATCATTTACTCCGCGATCATTTACTCCGCAATCATTTACTTGGCGATCATTTACTTAGCGATCATTTACGTAGCGTTACATAGCGATCATTTACTTCGCGATCATTTACGTAGCGTTACTTAGCGATTAATTACGTAGCGATCATTTACGTAGCGATCATTTACGTTGCGTTATGTATCGATCATTTACTCATCGATCATTTACTCAGCGATCATTTACGTAGCGATCATTTACGTAGCGTTATGTAGCGATCATTTACTCAGCGATCATTTACGTAGCGATCATTTACGTAGCGTTATGTAGCGATAATTTACTCAGCGATCATTTACTCCGCGATCATTTACTCCGCGATCATTTACTCCGCGATCATTTACGTAGCGTTACATAGCGATCATTTACTTAGCGATCAATTACGTAGCGTTACGTAGCGATCATTTACGTAGCGATCATTTACGTAGCGTAGCGATCATTTACGTAGCGATCATTTACGTTGCGTTACGTAGCGATCATTTACGTAGCGATCATTTACTCAGCGATCATTTACGTAGCGATCATTTACGTGGCGATCATTTACGTAGCGTTACGTAGCGATCATTTACGTAGCGTTACGTAGCGATCATTTACGTAGCGATCATTTACGTAGCGTTACGTAGCGCTCATTTACTCAGCGATCATTTACGTAGCGATCATTTACGTAGCGATCATTTACGTAGCGTTACGTCGCGATCATTTACGTAGCGATCATTTACGTAGCGTTATGTAGCGATAATTTACTCAGCGATCATTTACTACGTGATCATTTACGGAGCGATCATTTACGTAGCGTTACATAGCGATCATTTACTTAGCGATCATTTACGTAGCGTTACGTAGCGATCATTTACTCAGCGATCATTTACGTAGCGATCATTTACGTAGCGATCATTTACGTAGCGATCATTTACGTGGCGTTATGTAGCGATAATTTACTCAGCGATCATTTACTCCGCGATCATTTACGGAGCGATCATTTACGTCGCGTTACATAGCGATCATTTACTTAGCGTTCATTTACTTAGCGATCATTTACGTAGCGTTACGTAGCGATCATTTACGTAGCGATCATTTACGTAGCGTAGTGATCATTTACGTAGCGATCATTTACGTTGCGTTACGTAGCGATCATTTACGTAGCGATCATTTACGTAGCAATCAATTACTCCGCGATCATTTACGTAGCGATCATTTACGTGGCGATCATTTACGTAGCGTTACGTAGCGATCATTTACGTAGCGTTACGTAGCGATCATTTACGTAGCGTTACGTAGCGATCATTTACGTAGCTTTACGTAGCGATCATTTACGTAGCGATCATTTACGTAGCGTAGCGATCATTTACGTAGCGATCATTTACTTAGCGATCATTTACTCAGCGATCATTTACGTAGCGATCATTTACGTAGCGATGATTTACATAGCGATCAATTACTCAGCGATCATTTACGTAGCGATCATTTACGTGGCGATCATTTACGTAGCGTTACGTAGCGATCATTTATGTAGCGTTACGTAGCAATCATTTACGTAGCGTTACGTAGCGCTCATTTACTCAGCGATCATTTACGTAGCGATCATTTACGTAGCGATCATTTACGTTGCGTTACGTAGCGCTCATTTACTCAGCGATCATTTACGTAGCGATCATTTACGTAGCGATCATTTACGTAGCGATCATTTACGTAGCGATCATTTACGTAGCGTTACGTAGCAATCATTTACGTAGCGTTACGTAGCGATCATTTACGTAGCGTTATGTAGCGATAATTTACTCAGCGATCATTTACTACGTGATCATTTGCGGAGCGATCATTTACGTAGCGTTACATAGCGATCATTTACTTAGCGATCATTTACGTAGCGTTACGTAGCGATCATTTACTCAGCGATCATTTACGTAGCGATCATTTACGTAGCGATCATTTACGTAGCGATCATTTACGTAGCGATCATTTACGTAGCGTTATGTAGCGATAATGTACTCAGCGATCATTTACTCCGCGATCATTTACGGAGCGATCATTTACGTAGCGTTACATAGCGATCATTTACTTAGCGATCATTTACTTAGCGATCATTTACGTAGCGTTACGTAGCGATCATTTACGTAGCGTAGCGATCATTTACGTAGCGATCATTTACGTTGCGTTATGTAGCGATCATTTACGTAGCGATCATTTACATAGCGATCAATTACTCAGCGATCATTTACGTAGCGATCATTTACGTGGCGATCATTTACGTAGCGTTACGTAGCGACCATTTACGTAGCGTTACGTAGCGATCATTTACGTAGCGTTACGTAGCGCTCATTTACTCAGCGATCATTTACGTAGCGATCATTTACGTTGCGTTACGTAGCGATCATTTACGTAGCGATCATTTACGTAGCGTTATGTAGCAATAATTTACTCAGCGATCATTTACTACGTGATCATTTACGTAGCGATCACTTACTTAGTGATCATTTACGTAGGGATCATTTACTCCGCGATCATTTACGTAGCGTTACATAGCGATCATTTACTGAGCGATCATTTACGTAGGGATCATTTACTCCGCGATCATTTACGTAGCGTTACATAGCGATCATTTACTTAGCGATCATTTACTTAGCGATCATTTACGTAGCGTTACTCCGCGATCATTTACTCCTTGATCATTTACTCCGCGATCATTTACTCCGCGATCATTTACTCCGCGATCATTTACTTAGCGATCATTTACGGAGCGTTACTCCACGATCATTTACTCCGCGATCATTTACTCCGCGATCATTTACTTAGCGATTATTTACTTAGCGATCATTTACGTAGCGATCATTTACTTAGCGATCATTTACGTAGCGTTACTCCGCGATCATTTACTCCGCGATCATTTACTCCGCGATCATTTACTCCGCGATCATTTACTTGGCGATCATTTACTTAGCGATCATTTACTTCGCGATCATTTACGTAGCGTTACTTAGCGATTAATTACGTAGCGATCATTTACGTAGCGATCATTTACGTAGCGATCATTTACGTTGCGTTATGTATCGATCATTTACTCAGCGATCATTTACTCAGCGATCATTTACGTAGCGATCATTTACGTTGCGTTATGTAGCGATCATTTACTCAGCGATCATTTACGTAGCGATCATTTACGTAGCGATCATTTACGTAGCGTTATGTAGCGATAATTTACTCAGCGATCATTTACTCCGCGATCATTTACTCCGCGATCATTTACGTAGCGTTACATAGCGATCATTTACTTAGCGATCAATTACGTAGCGTTACGTAGCGATCATTTACGTAGCGATCATTTACGTAGCGTAGCGATCATTTACGTAGCGATCATTTACGTTGCGTTACGTAGCGATCATTTACGTAGCGATCATTTACTCAGCGATCATTTACGTGGCGATCATTTACGTAGCGTTACGTAGCGATCATTTACGTAGCGTTACGTAGCGATCATTTACGTAGCGTTACGTAGCGATCATTTACGTGGCGTTATGTAGCGATAATTTACTCAGCGATCATTTACTCCGCGATCATTTACGGAGCGATCATTTACGTCGCGTTACATAGCGATCATTTACTTAGCGTTCATTTACTTAGCGATCATTTACGTAGCATTACGTAGCGATCATTTACGTAGCGATCATTTACGTAGCGATCATTTACGTAGCGTAGTGATCATTTACGTAGCGATCATTTACGTTGCGTTACGTAGCGATCATTTACGTAGCGATCATTTACGTGGCGATCATTTACGTAGCGTTACGTAGCGATCATTTACGTAGCGTTACGTAGCGATCATTTACGTAGCGTTACGTAGCGATCATTTACGTAGCGTTACGTAGCGATCATTTACGTAGCGTTAAGTAGCGATCATTTACGTAGCGATCATTTACGTAGCGTTAGGTAGCGATCATTTACGTAGCGATCATTTACGTAGCGATCATTTACGTAGCGGTCATTTACGTAGCGTTATGTAGCGATCATTTACTCAGCGATCATTTACGTAGCGATCATTTACGTAGCGTTATGTAGCGATAATTTACTCGGCGATCATTTACTCCGCGATCATTAACTCCGCGATCATTTACTCCGCGATCATTTAAGTAGCGTTACGTCGCGATCATTTACGTCGCGATCATTTACGTAGCGATCATTTACGTAGCGATCATTTACGTAGCGTAGCGATCATTTACGTAGCGATCATTTACGTAGCGATCATTTACGTAGCGATCATTTACGTAGCGTTACGTAGCGATCATTTACGTAGCGTTATGTAGCGATCATTTACTCAGCGATTATTTACGTAGCGTAGCGATCATTTACGTAGCGATCATTTACGTAGCGATCATTTACGTAGCGATCATTTACGTTGCGTTACGTAGCGATCATTTACGTAGCGTTATGTAGCGATCATTTACTCAGCGATCATTTACGTAGCGATCATTTACGTAGTGGTATGTAGCGATAATTTACTCAGCGATCATTTACTCCGCGATCATTTACTCCGCGATCATTTACGTAGCGTTACATAGCGATCATTTACTTAGCGATCATTTACGTAGGGATCATTTACTCCGCGATCATTTACGTAGCGTTACATAGCGATCATTTACTTAGCGATCATTTACTTAGCGATCATTTACGTAGCGTTACTCCGCGATCATTTACTCCGCGATCATTTACTCCGCGATCATTTACTCCGCGATCATTTACGGAGCGATCATTTACGGAGCGTTACTCCGCGATCATTTACTCCGCGATCATTTACTCCGCGATCATTTACTCCGCGATCATTTACTCCGCGATCATTTACTTAGCGATCATTTACTTAGCGATCATTTACTTAGCGATCATTTACGTAGCGTTACTCCGCGATCATTTACTCCGCGATCATTTACTCCGCAATCATTTACTTAGCGATCATTTACGTAGCGTTACATAGCGATCATTTACTTCGCGATCATTTACGTAGCGTTACTTAGCGATTAATTACGTAGCGATCATTTACGTAGCGATCATTTACGTAGCGATCATTTACGTTGCGTTATGTATCGATCATTTACTCAGCGATCATTTACTCAGCGATCATTTACGTAGCGATCATTTACGTAGCGTTATGTAGCGATCATTTACTCAGCGATCATTTACGTAGCGATCATTTACGTAGCGTTATGTAGCGATAATTTACTCAGCGATCATTTACTCCGCGATCATTTACTCCGCGATCATTTACGTAGCGTTACATAGCGATCATTTACTTAGCGATCAATTACGTAGCGTTACGTAGCGATCATTTACGTAGCGTAGCGATCATTTACGTAGCGATCATTTACGTTGCGTTACGTAGCGATCATTTACGTAGCGTTACGTAGCGATCATTTACGTAGCGATCATTTACGTAGCGTTACGTAGCGATCATTTACTTAGCGATCATTTACGTAGCGTTACGTAGCGATCATTTACTCAGCGATCATTTACGTAGCGATCATTTACTCCGCGATCATTTACGGAGCGTTACTCCGCGATCATTTACTCCGCGATCATTTACTCCGCGATCATTTACTCCGCGATCATTTACTTAGCGATCATTTACTTAGCGATCATTTACTTAGCGATCATTTACGTAGCGTTACTCCGCGATCATTTACTCCGCGATCATTTACTCCGCAATCATTTACTTAGCGATCATTTACGTAGCGTTACATAGCGATCATTTACTTCGCGATCATTTACGTAGCGTTACTTAGCGATTAATTACGTAGCGATCATTTACGTAGCGATCATTTACGTAGCGATCATTTACGTTGCGTTATGTATCGATCATTTACTCAGCGATCATTTACTCAGCGATCATTTACGTAGCGATCATTTACGTAGCGTTATGTAGCGATAATTTACTCAGCGATCATTTACTCGCGATCATTTACTCCACGATCATTTACGTAGCGTTACATAGCGATCATTTACTTAGCGATCAATTACGTAGCGTTACGTAGCGATCATTTACGTAGCGATCATTTACGTAGCGTAGCGATCATTTACGTAGCGATCATTTACGTTGCGTTACGTAGCGATCATTTACGTAGCGATCATTTACGTAGCGATCATTTACTCAGCGATCATTTACGTAGCGATCATTTACGTGGCGATCATTTATGTAGCGTTACGTAGCGATCATTTACGTAGCCTTACGTAGCGATCATTTACGTAGCGATCATTTACGTAGCGTTACGTAGCGCTCATTTACTCAGCGATCATTTACGTAGCGATCATTTACGTAGCGATCATTTACGTAGCGTTACGTCGCGATCATTTACGTAGCGTTACGTAGCGATCATTTACGTAGCGTTATGTAGCGATAATTTACTCAGCGATCATTTACTACGTGATCATTTACGGAGCGATCATTTACGTAGCGTTACATAGCGATCATTTACTTAGCGATCATTTACATAGCGTTACGTAGCGATCATTTACTCAGCGATCATTTACGTAGCGATCATTTACGTAGCGATCATTTACGTAGCGATCATTTACGTGGCGTTATGTAGCGATAATTTACTCAGCGATCATTACTCCGCGATCATTTACGGAGCGATCATTTACGTCGCGTTACATAGCGATCATTTACTTAGCGTTCATTTACTTAGCGATCATTTACGTAGCGATCATTTACGTAGCGTAGCGATCATTTACGTAGCGATCATTTACGTTGCGTTACGTAGCGATCATTTACGTAGCGATCATTTACTCAGCGATCATTTACGTAGCGATCATTTACGTGGCGATCATTTACGTAGCGTTACGTAGCGATCATTTACGTAGCGATCATTTACGTAGCGATCATTTACGTAGCGTTACGTAGCGCTCATTTACTCAGCGATCATTTACGTAGCGATCATTTACGTAGCGTTACGTCGCGATCATTTACGTAGCGTTACGTAGCGATCATTTACGTAGCGTTATGTAGCGATAATTTACTCAGCGATCATTTACTACGTGATCATTTACGGAGCGATCATTTACGTAGCGTTACATAGCGATCATTTACTTAGCGATCATTTACGTAGCGTTACGTAGCGATCATTTACTCAGCGATCATTTACGTAGCGATCATTTACGTAGCAATCATTTACTTAGCGATCATTTACGTAGCGTTAAGTAGCGATAATTTACGTGGCGTTACATAGCGATCATTTACTTAGAGATCATTTACGTAGCGATCATTTCCGTCGCGATCATTTACATAGCGATCATTTACTCGCCGATCATTTACGTAGCGTTTCATAGCGATCATTTACTCAGCGGTCATTTACTCAGTGATCATTTACGTAGCGATCATTTACTTAGCGATCATTTATGTAGTGATCATTTACGTAGCATTACGTAGCGATCATTTACTCAGCGATTATTTACGTAGCGATCATTTACGTAGCGTTACATAGCGATCATTTATGTAGCGATCATTTACGTAGCGATCATTTACGTAGCGTAGCGATCATTTACTTAGCGATCATTTACTTAGCGTTCCGTAGCGATCACTTACTTAGTGATCATTTACGTAGCGATCATTTACGTAGCGATCATTTACGTAGCGATCATTTACGTAGCGATCATTTACTAAGCGATCATTTACTCGCCTATCATTTACGAAGTGATCATTTACGTCGCGTTACATAGCGATCATTTACTCAACGGTCATTTACTCGGTGATCATTTACGTAGCGATCATTTACGTAGCGATCATTTACGTAGCGATCATTTACGTAGCGATCATTTACTTAGCGAGTACTGGTATCCCATGTTGAAATGCTTTAAATGTTTTACTCCTAGGAGCAATGGAAACATCTTCTCTCTGTGACAGACAATGGTGTAAAAACTGCCTATGGGCAAACTAAAACAAATATATAAATATTGGTACCAGTATTTTTGCAAAGTGTTGTGAATTTAGATACATTCAAAGATGGATAGAAAAGACTCAGGGGGAGGGCAAGCTAACCTGTGCTGACTTCTGCAGGCTGGCCTTCCTGTGGCATGCTCCCTGAGATGGGGGGGGCTGAGGGGTTCTCTGCTGCCGTTTGATCAGCAACCAGTTTTTCAGCATGTCTCTGTCTCGCCAGATCTCTGCGCTGTGCAATCTCCTCGTGTGTCAACGGCCTAAAAACACACATACACACACAACAGCAGTGAAGTGAGGCTTTGGTTTACTGAATATCTGAGTGTATTATGTGTCTCGTCAGGTACCGGTGAGATGATAAAATACAATCCAGGAAGTCAAGTTTGATCAATGAATGAGTTTAAAGATCCGTTTGAAGGACAACACTGCAGTTCCCTGGCTCACTATATTATTATTATTTTATAACTTTAATTTTTCACAAATGAGATGCTTACACTTTTTGTACCCTTGATAAATGCATCCCCGTCTTTCATGGATATTAATGAGACATATGTATTCATTGATATTAAAACAAATCTATATCAATTTAAATAAAATCACCACATTTCAAATATTGTCCATCTTTTAGCATCAATGATATGCAATACTAGCTTAACAATAGCCAGTGTGGTACAGTCAACAACAACAAAGAGTACAGTGAACTAGAAAAGAAGAAGAATATAAAAGAAGAAAAAGAGAATGAATGAATACATAAGAGGTGTGACTAGAGTTCTGGTATTGGCTGAACATAAACTATTGCATTATGCTGAGGGGGGCTGCGGCTCCAGCCAGGACACTGTTGGCATTCTTAGCAAGAGAATCCCCTTTCTATCCATCATTTCACTGGGCAGTATACCAAGTATATAAAGTGCTGGATCCAGAGTGAAGGTAATTCCCAGCAGCTGTGTGATGTCCTTTTTAACATCCTTCTAGAGGTCCAGCATCTTTGGGCAGTCCCAATTGTGTGAAGACCCCCCCCGATCCAAGCTGGCTCACTTTAAACTGCAAGGGGAACCTGCTCCAGAGCAAGGTCGACCCCAAGGTCACCAGGTATGTGATCAAGTGTTGGCATGATAGCCAGATAGTCTGTTGTAGTTTTACAATTGTTAAAGGCTCCTTAAAACTAGTGAACGTTTTTCTTAGCCCACTAACTGTAAGCACCCTACAATGGGAATGACCAGCCATTCATTTAATAAACCAATCATACCCCACCGAGTCCTATTTTAAAATGTTGACCAACTTAATTTCGAAATCTAATGTTTAATTGGGTATCAATTTGTCACACATGGACTCCGTTTAGAAATATATAATAGATTTTACATTTCCCACATAGCTACCTGAGGTTAAACGTTAAAAAGCGAGCACAATTATTCCTACATTTGTGTTGCTGCATGACCTTTTGTGTGGTGTGCTGTGTGGTTGGAGTATGAGCGTGTGTGTGAGTGTATACCTCTTCAAAGGGACCACATTGACTACAGCAACGCAGCTGCTCACAGTGACGCCATGCCACAGAGTTCTGCTCCATGATGACAAACCATGTAAAACAGCCCATCATTTGCCCCTAATAGCAGCAGCCCCGCAGACTCAGTGCGACGGATCACTCTCTTTTGCATTAATTTGATATGCTTCAGTCCACAGCCTGAGTTTAGACCAAACTATGTTCAACAGAAGGATATAAGGTGCTTGAGGTGAACATCTAAATAACACATTGCTGTGTGGTAGATACAAGGCTTCGTGCTTCCTGGCTCAGTCCCTGCCTCCCCCTCGCTCATTGGTAATAATTGGAATGCCAGGCCTGGGTTTCTGGACTCGCCTGCCGCGGTTATGAAGTAATGGCTTCCTGAAGACGGACGAAGGCAACCACATGCAGACCTTTCCATATTGTGAAGAAGGGGGAACAAGTGTGCTGGAAAATTAAACAATATATTGATATTAAAGAAGTCTGCGAAACACACTTCATGGCTTTTTACCGCTGAAGGATTTCGATTGAAGATTTGTTTCCACTCTGGCCAGAGTGTATTGTAGCCTTTATTGAACCAGGTGAAGCCCCTTGAGATCAAAAGATCTCTTCTTCAAGGTGACCTGCAGGACATGAGTTACACATGTAACATAAAAACAACAGAACAACAATAAGGATGACACACAACGTAATGTGCAGGGTACAGTTGACACACTCTATTCACAGTGACAGGTACCATGAGTATCAGACAGCATGGCACCCAGCCGAGTTTCAAACAGGTTTGCTGCACAAATAAAAAAACTAAATGTAACCGAGCAGTGACTGAGATGATATTATTTCTGACATTCACAAAATCTTACAGCTGAGACAGATTATTCAATTTCAAGCTGGAGAAGATCCATCTTAAAAGGGGCCATGTTGCTTTTTTGTGTTTTCCCTTCCCTGTAGTGTGTTATATAGGTGTTTGTGCATGTCAATGGTCTGCAAAGACTAAAATCCTTGTGTTCCCTCCAGAGGGAGTTTCCCTCCTTGTCTGAAACGCCTCCATTGGACTGCTTTGTTACTTACTGAACAAAGTGACATCACTATGTAACACGTGTGGCTTGCAAGACTAAGGGGGGGCTGGACATCTTTAAGCGGTTGACCAGTCCCAACAGAGCAGACTGGGCTCTGGTTTCAGACAGAGGGTGAAAAGAGGTGCTGCAGCACAGGCAGTATGAGAACAATAAAGAGCTTTTTGAACATTAAAGCATGGAGATGTAGAGACACTACACACCGATACTGCCAGCATAACGTACTTTCCACTTGCCCGCTCGGGCCACTAAAAATATTGTTTAAAAAAAAATGTTTCCTGTGGTATTGGTCTTTTGACTAGCAATTTTGTTAAATTGCTTCGTTTATTAACGCTACAACATAGCGTTCCGTGAGTCGGTTGTCATTGTTGTTGGGTGAAAAGCAAACAGCTGTTTGCTGCGGAGCGCAGCTCGAGCAGGCTCCCGTGAGCGCGCTCCTTCACTACAGACTCTCGCGCCACCCAACCATTCGCCAAAATGTTTTTAATACCAGCGGTAACCGGCTAAGCGTCGGGCAAAAAACAATCTTCAAATAAAAGAAAGTCACCGGAGGAGTTAAAGGAGAGTGACGGGGAGCATGAGAAGAGGGAGAGAAAGTCTCAGCTTGATCGATGGAGTTGGCTTCTAGTGGTGCAGTGACGCGTCCTAAAACCCTTTTATAATCTATCGATTAGATTTATGATTAGAACATTATAAAAGTAGGGTAGACATGTGGAGATTATCCGGCTGAACAAAACGTGCATTTATCAAACGGTTTTGTTTTCCACAGACCTTATTTCCAGCTATTTTCAAAAAACTGTGGAGAAATCCCATTGCTTTCTGTCGAGGGAACACGCAGCTTACTTCCTGGTTTCAGGACGCGTCACTGCACCTCTCCATATGATGCCAGTATAAACAAGGTCTTTAGTCAGCTCTGTACATCAATGCCGACCTATGCTGACAAGTAAGTGAAGAGTCGACAATATAAAAGGTATTGGCGAAATGTCCCAGCAGTTTAGGATAATGAAGGTTCTAATCAAATCAATTACATATAGCCATTACATGTCTAACTCCTAATGACAGGAAGGCAGAAAGTGCATTATACAAATAACAATAGCAGACATTATTTAACAATGTCCACAATATTAATAGTTTAATAAAGCAAATATGATCAATTGAGGAAAATGAGGAAGAACTGATGATTCAAATGTTGTAGTACAAGTAGTAATGTAGTTAATGCATACATTAATATTGCAACAAATGTGTTAATTTTCTTCATTATTAGTCAATTTGTTTTGGACGAATGCTCCGGGCCAGTGGTTACAATGGTGGGGCCAGTGATAATACAATTCCACCGGCCCAGGGGGGCCAGTGGCTTTTTACCCTTAATGTCTACCTCTGACTTAGGCTGCAGCCACATGAGGACAACAACGGCCGTTTGCGTTACTGTTTAGTGTCATATAGACCGTTCGGCCACACGAGGACGACCGAATACGGCACTAAACGACTGAGGAAACGATAACGGGTCCCAAGGTGGATAGAAAGGCATACGCCACTCTCTGGGGGGTCAAACGGCTCCGTGTGTACGCCCTATACGGACATTTTCAGATCACTGATAGTGATTGCGCAATAGCCCCGCCTCTCCCCACCTCTTCTGCTCACCTCGGTTTACCCCGCGCCATTGCTGAAGTGTTTCGCCACCAACAACAACAACAATGGCGGATCGCAGAGTTGCTATCGTGCTCCGGACGCTATTGACCATGCTACAGTTGTTTGTGCAACATACAGCAATAATGATGAGGCAATAGCCCCGCCTCTCCCCACCTCTGCTGCTCACCCCACCCCCCGCTCAAAGTAAACTGCACCCTGAATTCAGATTATGTATCTTTCTCTCGATGTGGACCTAAACGCGAGTGAAGTGTAATCTGACAGGACGGAGACACGCAGCTCTGCTCACCTGCAGCTCCTCCCGCTGCAGCAACACACACACTTCAGTCAGATCATCGCCCTTAGCTATTTTAATTACCTCTCAAACTCCTAAACTAGTTATAAATATGTTTATTTTTTACTGTCGGCCGGGTCACTCATTACCGGATCAGCTGCTGCATGAGACAGACACTGACGCTGTCCGAAGAGAGGGAGGAGAAAGAGAGGCTCCGTGTATTTTATTATTATTATATATTGAGTCGTTATTCATTTGTTTTAAAGCTCAATAAATAACAAAGAAGACCTTTGACCGGCACCGGATTTAAACTTTAATTCACGCTGACTGGCGAAAAACTCTGCCCGGTTCCCTCGGCCCCCACCGCGGAGAATAAACAGAAGGGAAACCATGACAACCATGCTTCTTCGCTGCTTTTGTGGAGGAAGTTACAGCGCCACGTACAGGCTCGGCACATGTACTGCAGCTTCTTCAGCGGTTGGAGCTAAACGGAGCGGTCTCGTGTGGACAGACACTATCCGGTGAATATTGTGTGTGGACGGAAGCTTGTTTGTGATTGCGTTTGCGCTCATCCTATGCATTTAGCCGTTTTCGTCCTCGTGTGGCCGCAGCCTGATATACACCTGAACATCAGCGGGAGAGGACTCTTTAAAGTAGAGACACTACATACTGATATACACCTGAACATCAGCAGGAGAGGACTATTTAAAGTAGAGACACTACATACTGATATACACCTGGACATCAGCAGGAGAGGACTCTTTAAAGTAGAGACACTACATACTGATATACACCTGAACATTAGCAGACGAGGACTCTTTAAAGTAGAGATACTACATACTGATATACACCTGGACATCAGCAGGAGAGGACTCTTTAAAGTAGAGATACTACATACTGATATACACCTGGACATCAGCAGGAGAGGACTCTTTAAAGTAGAGACACTACATACTGATATACACCTGAACATCAGCAGGGGAGGACTCTTTAAAGTAGAGACACTACATACTGATGGAGCCAGGAGAAACACATGCTTCTAGTTAAACCTTTCACATGTAGCATCTTATCTACCTCTGGCACTGGCTTAACTAATTAGAAGTATGTATATGTTCTAGTGTCGGGTCCCTCATTACTGTATACTGCAAGCTCCATGAGACTGATACGGACAACACTGACTGAAGAGGGAGACATCCATGTATTATTTCCATATTATTATACAAAAGTAATTAAACTTTTGTATAATGTTTTAATCTAAAATGAACCCCATTTACTTTTTGTTAAGTCATACTAAGCATTTAAAGAAATTACGATAATTAACAAATTAATTGTTTCAAGAATGAAGTCTCTGTGAGTGCTGTCGCTGTTGCGTTAGGGCGTCAAAAATGACGGTTTTATGGGTAATGGTGGTTCCAGTGTTAACCCCACAATAGCATAGCAACAAAGGATCCTCTGCATATCCCAAACATTGCATGGCGAATATTTTTACCATAAGCTATTGAATTTGATTATGACCATGACTTCTTACAATGTCAACATATGTCTTGGGTTGACGGTGTCACAGTTAAAACGACAGGCCATGGGGCATATGGTTTTTATCACAGTAGGTGTATAAAGGCTCATTAGCAGAGATTTTAGAAAGGTTTTCTCTTCCTTACTCTGAAATGACCTTTACTTATTTTCACTCAAATCCTCTATTCTCCCTCTCCGTCTCTCTCTTCCTTATATCTGTAGCTCCTTATCCTCATCCTCCGACCCGTCTCTGACAGCCTGTCTATATCTCTTCTCTCCGCTCTGTTTCCCTAGGACTGCATAGACAGAGTCTGCAATCAGGATCTAGCACTGTGACCGGAGAGGGGGGGCAGAGAGAGGATGTCAGCCATAGGGCTGAGGTAGGCGCTTTGTACTGGCCATCAGATATACTGTAGAAGAAGCTGAAAACAGACGGAAAGTCCTGGAAGAGGAGAGCAGGGTGCCATCATAACGCGTTGGAGGGGGGACTGCTCATTCCTATCAAAGTTGCTCAGTGGTACATTAGGCCAACAATGGAGCGACTGGAGATTCAAAAAGGGGGTCTTGGGCCCATAGATCACGTGCACTTGAGTTTTCCTTAAGCCCCGCCTCCAATCTCCTGCTCTCGGCACAGTCAGATGGATGTAGAGGGAAAATAACTCTGGATTCAACTTTAAGCGCGTTTGCAAGTTTAAAACCTTAATGATTTAAATAGGGCTATAAAATGTTCATATTGGGTAGATTATTTAGCCAAAACAAAAGATCCGCAGAATAACAGATATCTCTTTACATCAATGGGAAAAAGTGCTCAAAGGCCCAATGACGTCACAGACTGAAACGGTGGTTGTAGTACCGCCGTTGGTCAACTACGAACATTTGCTTCAACGGCCGGCGCAATTCCTGAAGGGTTCGGGTTACAGTCATGAATGCTGTATGCTCACCATCGACTTCTGGATGTTATAGCTTCAGCACAATTAAGCTGATCACTCAATCGTGCACAATGAGGCGGAGCAAAGACAATGAGCTCATCAATAACTCACACATGGGATCCACACATCCAGTGGCGTTTTCAGGTGTACAAAACTGGTGGGGCACGAACAACTTAGATATGTATAGGCTTCTTGTGCTTTTTTAACACGTCAACAAATAGCTGTAGGCTATCCATGGTTCCGAGGCAACAGCTAGCTGATCGTCACATACAAAGAGAGAGAGGGGAGCAACACATTAATACTATACCACTGTCAGCGCGTACACTTGCACACACAGCATGGTGACGTGATCTTGTAATTTACCTCAAATATATGAAGTAAAGTGTACTATCACAAAGCAATACTGAATAACAAAAACCGTAATACTTCAGCATGAAAAGGTAAACATTGACACTCGTCACTAGGGATGGGTATTGTTTGAAATGTATTGATTCCGGTTCTTATCGATTCCCTGTTTCGATTCCAAAATTGTAAAAGAAAGAGGTCAAACGTTTAGATAACAAAAATATCTTTATTCTTTTAAGCTTTAACTGACATTTTTCCAAATAAAAAATATACATGTAATACAAATGTATTGCACAATAGCTGTGCTTTCTTTTAACCGAGCTGTGCCCGTGGCCAGCTATTAGCAGGCATTACACTGTGCCTTGTCTTTTTCTTTTTTAGCGTAGTGGAGCCTCACTTTAGAGCGTTTACCACGACCCATCTTTGGTGTTATGAAGTGACTGAGCTCGTGAACTGTCTACGGGAGGGCGGGGAGCCTCGCTGCGGGGCAACTGTGGACCCCTGTCGCCTGTCAGCGCAGCTTACATGATGCCGTTTAAAACAATCAAAGGCGTGCCGGCCTCCAGCGTACCGAGCCACACAGATGGCCAGTCCGCTATGTATTCCACCGGATCACCGCAGAAACCGTTGAGCAGAACCGAAATTGTGTATTTTGTATGGGTACCCGGCATTTTCTAATCGGTTCTCATCTGGAACTGAGTTTCGGTTCCCAACCCTACTCGTCACCGTGGTTACAATATCAATCGATCCAGCAGAGCATGGCCTATAGGCAAAACACAGAAGATCAACATAAGATATGACATACAATTAGCTTACCAAAGCTAGGTTCAGCTGCGAGCGCTTTGCACCACTTGTGATTTTTTTTTCCGCACACATTGAATACAAAAATGAGCATGCGCAGTGCAGTTTTCACATTGCTCAGCCGGCTCAATAGGCACACTGTTGACACTAATCAGAAGAACGCAGTCCGAAGCAGCAATGTAGAGACCACTAAACATGATCTTAAAAAGGTCCCATGTCATGCTTTTCCGGTTTTTACCCGTCCCCTTGTGTTATGTAGCTTTTTCTGCATGTAAACGGTCTGCAGAGTCACAAACCCTCAAAGTGCACCCTGTAGCGAGTAAAACTCTAACACAGAGAAGACCTGTCTGTGCTGCCCCAGAACGTCGTTGTAGATTTGTCTTTTTCCATTTTTCTTCTGGGGCCTATTGACGTCACTCAGTCCAAATGGACCAATCCACACAGACACACTCACTCACTCAGCCTGAGCTCCGCACACACACTCACTACCTGGGTATCTGGCTTGATGATTGTCTCTCTTTTAAACTTCATGTCAATAACCTGCTTAAAAAACTGAGGGTTAGGCTAGGTTTCTTCTACAGGAACAAGTCCTGTTTCTCGCTTGAGGCCAGGAAAAGGCTAGTCACTGTGACCTTTGACCTGTGCTGGACTATGGTGATTTGTTGTATATGAATGCACCGGCCAATTACCTGAGCAAATTGGATGCTGCGTATCACAGTGCTCTGAGATTTGTCACAAATTGTAAAGCGCTTACACATCACTGTACACTGTATACCAAGGCAGGTTTACCATCACTCTCTGTACGGAGGCTCAGTCACTGGTACACGTTTATCTATAAAGCTTTGTTGGGTAAACTCCCGTATTATATCTGCTCTCTGATCACACAGAGAGTTGCAAGCAGCTATTGTCTGAGGTCACATGATGTGGTCTTGTTAGATGTGGCGAGAGCAAGGACTGTCTCAGGTAAGACAGCTTTTATGTGCGCAGCTCCACTTGCTTGGAACAATCTTCAGCAAGAATTGAAACTGAGCGATCTCATTCCTCTGCATGTCTTTTAAAGCTAGGGTAAATGAAATGCTTGCCGATACAATGGGCACTTGTAAATGTCTATAACTATGTATCCTGTAAATATAATGTATAACGTCCTTTATTGTTTTATGTTTCATGTGGAACCTATATGCTGCAGGTCTCCCTTGAAAAAGAGATCTATGATCTCAATGGGACCAATCTGGTTAAATAAAGGTTTGAAATGAAATGAAATAAAACTCAGGCTGTGAGTGTGTGTGTGTGCTCAGGCTGAGCTCCGCGGTGTATTGCTGTCTCGCAGACCCCACACGGCAACCAGGAAACAACACCAGTAATCCACCTCACACCGTCCGCTCCCCACAGGGCGGACCAGCGAGCCCCGCAACGTCCCGCCAACACGGAAGCACTCTCATCTGTTTGTCATTACTGGTGTCATTTTCTGGTTGCTAACAAACGCAATTGTAAAACATAAACACTCATGTTCAGCTGTAACGGTGGTGGACTCATCAGAGCACAGTGGGCACAGGAGGGGGGGCAGGAGCTCCACCAAGCCGTGTAGGACACAGACTATACAGAGAGGCTGTGAGAAACCAATGTAAGTTTGGAAAATTGAACAATGTAAATCTATTCTTGTCGACCTCAACAATGGAATTATGATCAGTAGAAATGGCCATGACATGGGACCTTTAAAATATATTTTAACATATTTTATACATATTTTTGGAATAATTATTTTAATTATTTTCTGCTGACCGTAGGTGGGGCTGTGCCCCACCTGCCCCTAATGACGAGTCGCCACTGCACACACCACACCATTTAACCAGTACTGGGACCACCGACATTCACCTCAGTCTCCTGTAACCACTGCTTCCAACATGCCACTGTGCCCTGGCCTCTTTACGTGAGGAATAGTTTTTCATCTCACTGGAGAAAGAAGTGAACCTTCTCTAGCTTCATTAGTAACAAGACAGAATGGGATAACCCAGGCTTAGATCCAAACACTGAAACGGGGAGCTCTGAGATGTCAGGCCCTCTCCTTCTGTTACTGAGTAGAGGAGCATCATTTCAGTCCACTTACAAAAGGACACACAGAAAAGGGAGTACGAGAGCTGCATCCCCCTCAACAACAAGCTCCTTTTAGAGTGACAACAAACTGGGGGTAAAGGTGCACCCGTGAGAAAGATCCCAATCCTGACTGCAGAGGGCAGACTGACATACACTTTCTACTTAACAATACCCAACAGGGAGAGGCATGTCTGGGCATGTCATAACCCACTTTATGTGTCCCCTTTCCAAAAGTGTCCCACAAACGTTATTGTTAATGTTGGACCCATTCATTGATTTACATAATTTCATACTTAAACATTTGTTTAAAAGTAAATAGCCCACCAGAAATGCCACAAAGAGGCCACAGGAATGATAGGGAAAAACATTGTCAATGTACTTTTTGAGTGTTGGAATAGAACGCACAATGGATATTCTGGACTGGACATTGGATGATCCCGACTGGTGCCTCAGCAACAGTTTATTTTTGATGATCAGTTTTATTTATTTTAAATTTAGCAAGGACCTTGTTCAGAATTGTTGGTATCTGTAATTATACACCTGTAACAGTTGTTCACCCAATGATAACAAATGTCCTCTAGTGATATCTATCCAAGGAGACAGTTATTATTTTATTTGAACAGGTTAGTGCAAAATACTTTTTTGCTCACAGCAGTGAAAAAAAGAATCCTTTTGACGACTCCACAGACCGCACTGAACAATTGGAATATTAACTATTTCAACCTGTTGTGTCCATGTGTGAGCACTCTCTGCAAGCTCCTGCTTTGCTCTTAAGGGAGTTTCAGTAGCATGCGCACTGTACTTTGCTCAGTGGACACTTGAAAACTGGGTTAGAATGAAACTGGACTTTTTGTTGCCATTACCAAAATCAAGATATGTACGAATGATATTTCGGACGATAGATTCGTCTTACAAAAAACCATTGGCATATACATACACTGAACAAAAATATAAATGCAACACTTTTGGTTTTGCTCCCATTTTTCATGAGATGAACTCAAAGATCTAAAACATTTTCTAGATACACAAAATAACCATTTCTCTCAAATATTGTTCACAAATCTGAACAAATCTGTGATAGTGAGCACTTCTCCTTTGCCGAGATAATCCATCCCACCTCACAGGTGTGGCATATCAAGATGCTGATTAGACAGCATGATTATTGCACAGGTGTGCCTTAGGCTGGCCACAATAAAAGGCCACTCTAAAATGCTGCAGGATTTCTGCTTCACACACGTTGCATACCGCTATTTTACTGTCTTTTTCGGACACTGTTTAATCAGATTAATCACAGCTTAAAAATTAATTTATCAGATTAATCACCATTCGAACTATGTCCAAAATATGCCATTTATTTATGTATATTGTTGTGGGAATGGAAAGATAAATGAAAGAAGGCGGATATATCCATTTAGCATACAGTATCTATGTTTATGATAAAATTTTGTCTGCGTGTCAAAATGAAAGACAGCCCACACACCTATCCATCATCAAACCGTGGGGTCTTAATTCATTACGTGTTGATTTCTATCAACGGGGGAGTACTTCAGGAAAGTCGACAGAGGGGGGGGGGCGGCGGCTAGTGGAGTACTTCGTGACCACAGTGTGAACGTTGTGATCAGCTGTTTTAGCGCAGTTCTCCAGTGAAGGGGGGGGGTCTCCCTCCGCAGCCGGTTGGCGTAGTTTTGGCACAGTTCCGTTGTACAGACCGACGTTAACAGCAGCCTGTCTGTGCACACGGAGACCGACTCTGTCGTCCGGTGATCTAACCGCCTTCTGGAAAAGCTTCACAAGTACGTCGGTACGCAAATGCGCTTTGTGACACAAGTGACGGTACGCATTTCACAAGTACGTACGCATTTCAGATTACGCACATAACCTGCGTACCAGTTAGTTATGTGTTACCTGTACTACAGCAAAAGTATTCTCCGTCGGGACTTCATGCAACAACACCACGCCGTTATCTTGATTCTGATTGGCCAGAAGACATTATCAAAGATGTTCTATTGAGAAGACGATCACTACGTGACAAAAGTTTTCAAAACCGTGGCTACTGAACTCAATCTGACTCACTGCTGTCTGTGCAATTTACTCCGCGTGAGTTGGCAGACTTTATTTTGCTTACTTTAACATCATTTTTCATGGTGGGGCTAAGCCATTTCTTGGTATGGGTGTAGCCTACCCCAGCCATACCCTGGCGCTGCCACTGGTGGCACGTATGGGGCGGGCCATTCTGCACATGCGTTAAATATTTTAACGCAATTAATTAAAAAAAATGAATTACCGCCGTTAACGCGATCCTTTTGACAGCACTAATTTATATATATAAATGTGGCTTTTGCCCACCAGTGATCAGTGGAGGAATGAGTGTATACAGAGTTATCCTACTGGACCAACATGAAATGTGTCGAGCTTGGTGTAAACTAGCTCCTGCTCATACTCATGAAACAGTAACTTAGTCGAGTTAACATTGGCTTTTTCACCAGAAAAATCAAAAAAATCAACTGTTGGCCGCTCATTGTGAAATGAGGTCAGGTATCAGGTCGCTGGATCGCTAGAAACACCCGTCATCAGACTGGCAAGGGCTGTTCCCTGCTCTGCTGTAAGAAAGTTTAAACAGAGTAAGCTTAAAACAGTTTTATTCTGAAAACATTTCCGGTTAGCATTGGCTTGTGGCTAACGTTGTTGCTAAAGGAATGTACAGTTCATTTTGAAAAGCTTTACTGAAAGGCGTCTCCGTTTGTCAACGGTGACGTCACTTCCGGTTTTACGTTAACAACGATTAAAGCCGTTAAAATGCATTAAATAAAAAGTCATGAATGAGTTTATGAGGAGAAAATACGTGTGGCGTTATACAATGAACACACAGCGTCTAAAGCAGGGGTGCCCAGCCTCTTTTGAACGAGAGCTGCTTCTAAAGTTGCCAGTCTGCCTAGATCTACCAGTCCACATAGAGAGGCGTAGCCATTACTGACAGCCTACTGCCAGGTACATACACACTTCTACTTGTATAAAACTGACCTTTATACGATTAATACTCCATAAAATACTGCATATCCTTTATCTCACCTCTTTCTAATCTACACACATACAAGTATTTAACTGAAGTTACACAACAGTGTGTTGATACAGAGTTGGAGTGTATGCACACGTCACTACAGTGGGTAATGTTTAAGAAGCATTGAACAGTGCTGCCACATGTGACACAGGGACAAAGAGAAGACTTGAACCCTTTCTTTGGCATTATATAAAAATAGTGTTGCTACAAAAGTATAAATGACGCTTACTAATAAGACAACTCAGATCTGAAGCTACTCAGGAATCTGCTGCCAACGTGCAATAAAAGAGACACAATGAATAGAATCAAACCCTTTTTTTGTTGCATTTTAGTCGAGTATAAAAATAAATGCCTTTAAAATAGGATTTAAAGTTTGAGAATATGTTGAGATCGTTTCGGCCCCAAGACCTCTAATCATTCGCTTTACCAGATAAAACTGCGAGACTCTGAGCGCCAGAAACACTAGTTTCTTAACCTGAATTGATAATAGACTATAATCAAATTAAGTTTGCATTCTTATACCATTTTGTACAATAATTAGAATGAATAAGTTCAAACAAACTAAAACTTACAGCTGATTAATAACGGTATCTAACTTGAGTTTGTATTATATCAAAAACCTGTTGAAATGCTTCTGTTATTTTTACTGTCCCCAAAAAGCGCGTCGCAGCCTCCAGGAATGCTTCTTTCACAACTTCGCCGTCTTTGAAAGACTTCATGTGTTTCTCAAGAACGCGACTGACACGATGAGATGCTCTGGTAGCAGCCTTGCTCTTGTTGTTGGGCCTGGTGGAAATGGACTGCTGTGCATTTAGCTGTCCTCTCAGGCCCCTCCCCTTTAGCTGTCCTCTCAGGCCCCTCCCCTTTTGGAGCGTAGGGCAGAATCAGGAGGGAATTCCGTCTCGCAGCGTTTGTGCACGGTTTTGAAATGCCGCTCCTAAATGACCCTTCTTCGATAAAGCCACGCTCGCAGTGCAGACGAGACAGATGGACTTTAAACTGGAATAGATACAAAACATAATCATCCTCCCACTCAGAGTGACAATTATATATTTTGGGCTGTTTTGCTTCTGCCATTGCGGTCTTGTGTGTGTGCGGACTGTCTCTCCTGTTGACACGGACAACGTCAGCCAACTAGTGCCCACTGCCCACCAGCCACGCCCCGACACATGGGGTCACGCCGGCCAATCACAAAGCTTTGATGCGTTCAAGTGCATTATTCTGGAACAGGAAGATTATGTTATAGGACATTAACGATAAAACAGAATATTGTTGTTCTATTTTTAGACACATCTCGCGATCGAGTGGGAATCACCCCGCGATCGACTGGTTGGGCACCCCTGGTCTAAATCCTCTGTTATACGCGATATCGGACACAGAAGAATGCGGAGGGCGGACCCCCGTCGTCACATTGAGAGGAGGAGCCATGAATCAGATATAGACCGGAGATCCTGGCTTGTTCGCTTTCTCTTCCCCACGGCCGCCCAGACCACAGCTGTTGTCCCTGTATTGCTCTGTTTGTTTCGAAACCACGTTACTTAATTAAAGTACCAATTTGAACCTTTTCCGAGACTACATTGTCTATTATTTTAACTTCCTCCTGGACGCTAGACAACGAACATAAATCAACACTGCTCAACCTCCCGCCGTCCAAATGGACTCAGTAGCGCCCCCTGCTCAGGGTTGGCGTCATGGGTGGGCATTCGCGGGCCATACCCCCCCAAATGAGTCCCTGTGCCCCCCCCTAACGCAGGCCAGGCAGCCCTGCCACTTTGTTGTTTTTTTATTGATTTATCATATTATAAGTGAAAACATTTCCACTAAATGTTTTTTGTGTGAAATAAATCAGAAATTAAGAAAATAAATAAAAAACACAGCATGAGGTGTGCTCACTGGTGATTGGTGTGTTTCTTGACCAATGACCCCGGCCTTTGATTTGTTGTTATTACTGCAAAAAATCCCCGCACAATTAGCAAGTCAGTGAGACGAAGCTAAGCTCGGACTGTCGGACATAAAGCAATAAAGTCATGGATATACGTAAATGGCTGCAAGGTGCAGCTGCTACACGGCCTCCTCCAACTCCTCCACCGACGGAAAGCGAAAGGAATGAACCCGGCTCCAGCATCGCCGGCACCACCTCTGAAGAGCTGGAGCCGTGCTCTTCGACCAGCCAATATACACCTGCTAGCCAAGCCCATCCACCTGCTGCAGCTAACGTTAGCGCTGGAAATCAACCCATAAAGGATCTTGGAACTGATCAACCAACCAAATTGTCTTAAAACAGTACCCTTACAGCATCCTCACTGGCAGGAGGCGTCCGTTTGTCTCTGCTTGGTATCACAACCGAGACTGGCTTGAATACAGTGTCAAGGCCGATGCTGCATTTTGTTTCTGCTGTCGAGCAAAACCCGGAGGATGGATGCATTTATGTCTGTTGGCTTCCGTAACTGGAAAAATGCGGTGGAGAGAGACAAGGGATTTCATAAACATGCAAATTCAAAGGAGCGTCTCTCTTGCTATGCAATGTGGAAGGAGCGAGAGAGTCGTGCGAGCACTGGAAAGGAGATTTCTACACTTCTTAACGCAGACCAACTACGACAAAACAGGTATTATATCTCCTCTCTTATTGATGTGGTTGGTTTCTGGTGGAAAACCAGCTGCCTTTACGAGGGGGGATGGAGGCTTTGATAGCATGTCAGAGGGGGGCAGTGGCCTTTGCCTCTCCCTGCTGGACTATACGATCACAAAAGAGCCCGAATTGGCTGATGTAGTGAAATCAATCCCTCGAAACGCCACTTACACTTGTCAGGAAATGCAAAATGAACTCATAAGTACACTCAGCAATGAGGTGACTGAGGCTATAGTGGAGGAAATAGGAGACTCCTTTTACACACTGAAAGTAGATGGAACCCGTGACCCCACGGGGTGTGAACACATTTAGATTGTAAATGAGACATATGACGTCACAGAGCGCCTGCTGATCATATCGACAGCTGACAAAGGTACAGACATTAACGGACACAGTCGTGGCAGAGCTCAACAAAGTTGGACTGGACACAACAAAGATACTAAGCCAGGTGTTTGATGGGGCTGCTCTGATGTCTGGGGAACATGGTGGCGTCCAGAAGCTCCTGCAAAACAAACTGGTCGTGAGAGTCCTCACTGTCTGAACCACCAGCTACACTTAGTTGTAGAACATGCTATGTCAGCAGAGACAGCTGTAGTGGATTTCGTTCATGTGTGCAATGCCCTCTACAAGTTCTGCAAGAAGCCCACAGTCGCTGTGCATTAAGGGTGTGCACCTGAAACGCCTTCTGGAACAGAGATGGACATCTTGCCACTGGGTCTGTAATTATAAAATCCTTCAACGACATAACCCTTTTGACTGACATTCATTCTGTGATGGCCCACGGCGCAGAGATACGAATGGAAGCCACAGGCCTGCTGCGCGAGATGACTGAGCCCAGTTTGCCATCCATTGCTCAGTTAGTGCACAGTTATTTCCCTGCTGGACCCACCAAACGAGATGTCACAGAGAGAGAATACTGACTTGATGACAGGTTTAAGTCTCGTGGCTTGTGCAACAGCTTGTGTACGCAAACTCCGTTGTTGTGAGGAGTTTAACAAAGTGTGGGACATGGCCATGGCTGCCAGCGCTACTCCGAGACCCGGAGTGCCCAAACGGAGACGCAGAGCCAACCCGACTATGGATGGGTATGTAGGCGAGGGAACGACAGGACACAGGGATGATGACGAAACAGAACTTCAGAGACTGTACTACAGCACGATTGATTCAGTGCTTGGAGAAATGAATCAGACATTCAGCGAGCGCAACTCGCAGCTGGCCAAACCACTTCCTGCGCTGAATCCAGAAAGCGACACATTCCTTGATGCAAAGGCTGTGAAGCACATTGTGGACCTGTCGGGATCGCCTGTAATTGAGAGAGAGTACGAAGTTGCAAAACAGTTTTTCAGCATGCAAAAACAGTCACAGCCAATCGAGGGGGATTGGACTATACAGCACATCCTCTCCAATTACCACACGCACCTTAAAGAGCCGGTGACAGCATCCCAACAACTGTTGTGCAATGAAATATTGGGCTACTAGTAATCTGAGTTTAAAAAAGAAGGTGCGATACCGTTCCGTTAAATATCAATCATTTCGAACATCGCGGGGAAATTCCTTCGACTCATTTTTAAGTTTTGGGGGAAGCCGGAAGTGACGTCAATGCGGGAACGCTTCCCTGTGCGGCGAGAGAGCCAAACACGGACAAAGTGTGTTGTCATGCGTAGAAATGGTGAATTACTGAGAGTTAATAACGTTTTAATGAAGTTGACTACAGTATAATCAGTCAGTCAGTGCTTTCATGTCAATTCGGCGACATAAACATAGATGATCGTGGTGAAGATGATGATTACATTAGGATTACAAAATCGGGAGTGAGAGCTGCTGAATTTCCTCCCGTCGGATGTGATATACAAACAAATCGATTATTTTTGTGGTTGTAAACTCAAGTGGATGAAACTACATTTATTAGTGCTTTCATGTCAATTCGGCGAACATATGATACATTAAATGATCGTTTGTTTGAGCTGGTCTGCATTTCCTGATGAGAAAACAAACACCAACAACGTGGATTAAACGTGTGTTTTTTTTACCACAGTGTTGGGGAAATGAATGGATAAAATGCACGGATTATTATTATTATTATTCCCACTCCGATCGGGACACTAGGGCCACCGTTTCCCCGCAGCGAGGCTCCCCCCGTTGACAGTTTACGTGGGCTGGGTGCAGTGGCGGACTGGCCATCAGGACGAATCCCGATGGGCCGGTACCGAAGTGGGCCGGTCGGATAAGTCACCAGCACATCCCCCATAGGCGGCGCGTGAGGCTCAGGTTTGAGAAGGCTAAATAACTTCTTTTACCTGACGCTGCCCGCCTCCGGCGTCTATAGCAAAGAGATCAGCTCAGTGTGCGGAGTTCAAATCTCTCAAGTCATATTACAGGATAAAGGAAATACAGTTTAAACTGCCGTATGCAGAGAAGACGCCGACGCGTCGCACTTATCATTCATATTACATCATCACTCAGATCATCGATCATATAATATCATAATATATCATATATCTCCTGATCTGAGTCAGCTTCTCCAGCCTCATCTGGCCGTGCAACACTCACAGCGTCACAGACTGTATGCAGAAGTATTATTTAACACATTATGTTGACGAAACACTCGAGACAAATGTAATTAAAGTCAGATCCACGCGTGTCTTAGACGTGAACGCGCTCTCAGCTGGAGAGAGAAACCCTGGCTTGATTTACCGAGTTGATAACCAGCGCGCCGCTTAGCGAGATCTCGTTTGTTAGTTTGTTGTTGTTAGTTTGTTTGTTACTCAAACATATCCAGGGTCTGTTGAACTGGCTTCGTAGTACAGGGCACAGGTGGCTAGCAGCGCTAATGCCAAAGACACAGACATTATACATTATATTTGTATTTTACCAGGATGCAGTGACACACATATTTACATATTTACATTTACTATATACAGCACCTGCCGCCCCTGACATCCCCACTCCCCCCGTTGACAACTTACTAGCGGTACCGAAGTGGGCCGGTCGAGAGTCCCGGGATGATTTTTAGTCCCATTCCACCACTGGCTACATGACCGTATGATCGCCCATATTGACGCACCTCATTCCTAAACTTCTAACAGATACAACATAAACCGATCCTTCAGCCTCATATGAGCTCTCAGACACGTTCAACATTAACCTGTCATCGCTGTCTGAGCTTGCCGCTGTGTGCGCCGTCGTGCGTTACATCTGACTGTATATATATATAAAGGTTTACATGCGGATGCTGGGATCCTGGACGGTGCAGCTGGAGCGCTGTGCCCGCAATGACGTCACCCATCATTTGGCGGGACTTGAAGAATCCCGCGAGAAGATCCAGAAAATTGTCAACATTGAAGGGCAGATTAATGGTTATCAAAGTACAAATATCCAAAATCAGTTCAGTAACGGTTTTCAAGGAGACAATATGTACTCAAATTGATGGGTTTGGATGATGGGGGAAAACCGTGTCACAGGCTCTTTAAGGCAATGCCAAGCGTAATGACTGCTTTCAAACATACCTTAACATTTGGCGCCTCCACAGCAATGTGCGAGAATTCATTCTCCACTCTAAAGAATGTTTTTTCGGACCATAGACGTGCAATGCTCCACAAAAGAAAGGCCCAGCTGGTTCAGCTTGCGTTTGAGAGAGACTTAATACGAAAATGCACAACCGAATGGAAGAACACCATTCTCTTGAGGTTCAGCACCAGCACTCGCCGCTTCAACTCTTCTAAAAAGGTAGACATGCTTTTAATTTACTTAATGATGCCAGCCCTGGTTATGTTGATGTTGAAACATGTTGGGGTCTGTCTGCATTTATGCATGAAGAGTAGATAGTCTATTTTAAATAGCCTGTTTTCGCTTTCACCTATGTGTGACCAGAGGTCTTCTCCCTCTGTGCCGCTGCTTGGCACCGGGCCAGCGCACCAATTGTGCGCTCCGGCTATTTAAGCTGAGGTCCCTCCCATTTCCGCTTCTCCTGTGGTGGCTGCAGCTTGGCGTAGTAACGCAAATTGTTTGGCGTGGCAGCATTCATGTCCTACTCTCTACCAGACAGGTAAAGCACTGTGCAGTCTGTCATTTATTCATGGTCACAAGATGCACACGGCTGACACTTTCCCATCTTAGCGCAGCTGACGTCCAGGGCGTTAGAAGAGGCATTTGCTCCGCCAGAGGCTCCCTGATAGCGGCGTTGCACACTGCTGGTGAGTGCCGTTGTCTGCTCTCTTTAAATCTGCTGCGTAGTTCCCCTGCCTTATCAATTCTTTATGTCACAGCGGGATTTGGCCGTGGGATTTGCGGGTCTCCCTTGTCGGCTCTGCGGCTGTGCCTGGCTGCACAGGGTGGTACGTATGAGCCCCTCCCCCATATTATAAGTTAAACCGTCACTTTCATACAGATTTTATAGTAATTCCAATCCCTTTTCCAGGGGTGTTCCAACTATTCCTGTCCTGTGTTGCTGTTTTGGCTCTCTGTGAGTTTTGGGCTCTCTGTGAGCTTCGCTTCTCACTGTGGACAGGTCCAGACTGCTTGCTCAGTGGGTATTTTATTCAAATGTATTGTGTGTGGTGTAAATAAAACTGTATGTTGACCCTTAAAACTGTCTCTGCCCGTGGTGTAAAACGAACCTGGATGTCCTTAGCAGTGTTAGACCTAGTCTTTCTCATTTCCTGGGGGTGAAAGTCCCCCAGGTGGCGTTGTCCGCAACCGACTTTAAACACCTACCCTCACCACTCCGCCACATATGCGTAATGACGCACGCGGTGCGCACAGCGCTGTGTGTGTGTGTGTGTGTGTGTGTGTGTGTGTGTGTGAGAGAGAGACTTGGCTGAATGACGCGCACAGTGCGCACGGCGCTGTGTGTGTGAGAGAGGGAGCGAGTGCACAGTGCAATGTGTGTGAAAGACAAGAGACTTTACAGCATGTTTGAAATTGAAGTTGTGTTGGTTGTTGACGGCAGTGTGCCCCCCCCGTGGTAAATGATTCCCCCCCCCATCCGATTTATTCTGGAGCCGACCCTGCCCCTGCTGCTGTGGAGCATGTGTGAGTGAGCATGTTTGAGTGTGTATGAGCACAAACACAGCGGAATATTACTGCCGAAAGTCACGGGAGTGAGTCACGTGACTTCTGGCAGTAATATTCCGCCGTGAGAAAAAAAGTTTTGTACTTGTAAAAAAAAGTTTTGTACTTGTAAAAAAACATTTTGTACTTGTAAAACCTAAACTGAATTTGTCTCTGAAACATGATTTATTAGAAAAAGTGTATGTGTTTGTTTGATAGATACGTTTTTTATTTGCAAAACTAAATGCATTAGTTTGAAGATAGTGTTTTGTATTTGCAAACCACACTGTTTGTTAGTGAATCATAAGGCATTTGTAAAACTTATTTAGTTTGTTTGTGGAGTTATGGCAGGAAATTAGCTCCATAGAACAGCATTACATGTATTGGGGAGCTCAAGTTTCTGAATGTCAGATGCTGTGATCCTCACCAATCCACAAGCATTTTGACTGTGTTGTGTACTAAACGTTTCATTTGGGTTTCACATTGTTGAATGATGTCCTGTGTACCACAGTCAGAGCACGGATTTAAAAGTAAAGAGAGAAATGTATTTGTGGCAGAACTGCAGTATTAGTATTGTTAGATCTCAGTATTGCGTTTCACACTGTTGACCACAACATATTACTAGACCGACTAGAAAACTGGGTGGGACTTTCGACAACAGTTCTAAATTGGTTTCAATCCTACTTAAAAGGACAGAAAAAACGTTGTTTCTATAGGTAAATACAAGGCTCCATCTTGGGGCCTCTTCTCTTTAACATCTACATCTAAATCCAGGCTGACGACTTTTCTTTTTGCCGCTGCTTTTAATTGAACTATTCACATCTTAAACTGCACTGAAACTCTTATCCATGTATTTTTTCTTTTTATGTTTATTTTATTGTCTTTGCTTTTTAATGACTGATTATAAATGCCATTTTCTTGATGTCTTTCTTTTTTTGTATAGCACTTTGAATTGCCTTGTGTTGAAAGGTGCTATATAAATAAACTTGCCTTGCCTTGTTGTTTTCTGTGAGGCGTATTCACAGAGGGAAAAACAGGACGGCAGCACCATCTACTGCCTACACTATCTGCACACACACACATACACACATACACACACACACACACACACACACACACACACACACACCTTTGTCTGTTCTTAGGCAAGGCCTTGTTGTCCACAACGAACATCTTGGACACAAAGATGATGAGTGGATCATCCTCCTCACTTCCACACCGGAGGAACGCTGAATAGGAACCAAAGAAGAAGAAAAGCAGTCAAACACACATAAAAGTGTGTGTTAAGCATTAACCAAACAATGTTTATATTTGAGATATATTTGCACAGAATTCCGAGGGGAACATGGCCGGAAAATCATTTGCTTATATTTAGGGCCCGAGCACAGAGCGCGAGGACCCAACGGCGTCCTAGCACGATGTGCGAGGAACCTATTGTTATTGTAGGAATTCTTATTATTATTCCATTTTTGAATCCTTGTTTTCAGGCCTTTAGGATGCTTCAAAAGTTGTATAATTTTTGCACGGCCGCCAGGCCCGTGCATATGAAAAATTGTATATGCTGGAGTCAATGGGGTAAATATTCCAACCTGCTCACGTATCCCACCTATCAAAATCCCATTTCGGAATAAGTTTACAAAGTCGCACCGTAACTCCGAATGACCTGAAATGTTGCACACATATCCGGGTGGACCTGATCTACAAATAATCTTCTTGGAACCCCAAGCTCCGCCTACATTTGTTTAAATTAGCATAATCTTTAAAAACAGTGAAATATTGACTTAAAATTTAAATGTTCAGTTTTTCAAGACCAAACTTCGTATACAGCATCGGTGGAGGGTTAGACACATTACCGTAGAAAATGAGCATGTTCAGACGATAAATATTGACGCCATGAATCAAAACGTACTCGCAAAAAGGCGGGCCTAGAAAGAAATGCTCATAACTCATCAACAATGTATCCAAACATCACAGATTTTGGTGGATAGGTTCAGTCTGTCTTGGGGAAATAGGCACATTTGCATTTTTGACTATAGGGGGCGCCAAAAACACCACCAATTTATAACTTGAGAGCGGATGGACACTTTTTGTTTTTTACACATACTCTGGGGGTGACAACAAACTGAGATTTAAAGTGTCACAACAAATGCAGAATGTGGGCGTGGCCTATACTTTTTTTTTAAATTGCGATATCATAAAATGAGCATCGGATGCAAAACGTGGGACACACGTCACAACCCACGACTTTTTTCGAGAATGTAAAAAACAAACGTAATTTTTCAAAAAAACTGCTTGCTAGCGCTCCCTATTGTGTGGTAGTCACATATAGTTTCTCAGAACTTCACGAATTTTGGCACACACATTCCTCATGGAATTGCGGACATATTACTAATTTGCTTCCATTAGCCCCGCCCCCGACAAAGTCAGCCATTTTGAAAAATGTACGTTTTTCATGCATTTTAAGCACATTATTGCGAACTCCTCCTAGGGGAATGATCGGAAAAATTCCAATCCAGGACAAGTTCATCCCCTATCCAATACGATACTAAATTGCAAAGAACATTTTTGATAGCTCAATCGTGGAGGTCGTAAGCTAACAGCGAATACACAATTTGATGATTTACATGTCACAAATTACTCCAAATTACTTGCATAAAGTTTTTCCGATATTCACGAAACGCTCATTGCTCTTATGAATCTGGACATATGTCAAATTGCCTTTCATTAGCCCCGCCCCCCAAAAACTCTACAATTTTCGAAATATGTGCGTTTTTCATGCATTTTAAGCACATTTTAGCAAACTCCTCATAGGGAAATATTCGGGAAAATTCCAATCCAGGACAAGTTAAGCGCATATCCAATGTCATGCTACATTGACAAGGAATAGTCCTTCGCTCAAACGGGGAGCTCGTAGGCTAACGGAGAATGTACACTTTTTGACCAATTATATGTCAGATAAGCTACTGAGACCACACACACACACACACACACACACACACACACACACACACACACCACACACACACACACCACCACACACACACACCACACACACACACACACACACACACACACACACACACACCACACACACACACACACACCACACACACACACACACACACACACACACACACACCACACACACACACACACACACACACCACACACACACACACACCACACACACACACACACACACACACACACACACACACACACACACACACACACACACACACACACACACACACACACACACACACACAGTGTCCAGGGGAGATGTGATTTGTGAATAAGCAAACGGTAAAGGGCACAAAGTCTGATGCACATTTGATCATCTTAAATAACTTATAATCACAACGGGAACAGTTTGCAGAGCTGTGCTTCGTTGACATAAGTCCACCCATGCGTCACACCTCTTTTAAACATCACTGTTGGCTGAAATCGACTACGGAGAATACATCAGTGGACCCTCGGTTATAGCTCCTCCAGAGAGACTCCTCTCTCCTTTCTCCTCTAAATCAGTGTATCCTTGGTTACGGCTCCTCCAGACAGCCTCCTCAATAATCGATCCTCAACGAGCCTTTAGAGAAATTTGTTTTCCTTCAAGATGGCGTGCCGACATCCGTTTCCGGGTCGCTGCCGGAGGACCTGGGAGTCTGGGACGCGAAAATTAGAGAAATGACAAACGGCTCATTTCCGAGGACTCGCGAGCGTCTGCTTGACGCCGGGACGACCGGCTGCCCTCCCCGACAGGCGCACGGACGCGAGGGCCCGCTCATCTCTGTGACTGCAGTTTGAATTATACTTGTTTGTGACAATGTTCTTCTTTGATAAGACAGAAAACTTTTGTATTGCACTTTAAAAACTGCATCCTTGAGTATCTTTGAGCACCGTGCTGAGACGTATTGCTTTGAATTCTGTTTCTTTTAACAAGCATTTCAAGTTTTCACTCATTTACTTACCCCTTGACATTCTGTGTCTGCTCTCCATGTCTTTTCTCATTATGCTTTCTTTTATTAATGTACAGCATTTCTTAACTTTGTTTTATTTAAAAACTGTTATATAAGCATTAGGAGACATCTTCTGAGTTTTTTTCCCCCAGAAATGAATTAAATGCTGCAATAACGTCTATATAAAAATGTGTGGCTTAAAACCCTTAAAGAACAAGCTCAAACAGTGTAAGGGACCCGTAGCAGCAGTGGTGGATATTGATATGTGTGATAGGGGCTGTTGCCCAGGACAACAGCCCCTGTCACTGGGGGCGGCACAAGCGCAATTTGCACGAAATTTCTTATTGTATATTGTTTTTATGGTTGCGGGTCGAAGGGGGCGCGGCCTTATGACAGCAGGCAGCTGGCATGGAAGGTCTCACACTCAAAGAAGGGCGGGGGTGATCTCAGGTCGCCTCACTATGGGGGAAAGAGAGGGGGGCGAATAGAGAGGGGGGCGAATAGAGAGCCGGCGAAAGGTGATCCGCCCAGGGCACCATATCAGCTAGAAACACTCACAACTAACAATCACCGGTTTCAGTGGTTTACATGTTTTGTTTTGGTGATGTTATAAATCTCCCAATCCCTGATTGTTTATAAAAATTAAGTCTGCATGATTTTAAACAATAAGGAATTACTATAATTTTGGCTGCTATTGCAATATGTGAAGAAGTGATACTTTTTGCATAATAATCGTTTCATTATTGAAATATATATATCAATGATCATGGTTGGATGTGTGCCAAACAACATTATAATATTTAGTCTTTAATAAACATGATACTTATTTTATATTGCGATTTGAATAAGATTTGTATTAAGTGTGGACCCTTATATAAAATGCTTTTATTAAAGCAGATTTTGCATCACAGTGCTCTTCAAACCTGTACCAGGATCACTAGATACAGATCTAATGAAGGATATGACAATCATTCTTGGGATAGCCTGACTTTTAGTCCCAAATATACATCTCTAGATCCACTGGATACTACATTTCCCATAATGCAAGTGATGTTAACTTTTTGATAGCACCTCCCTGTTTAATAACCACTAATGCCTTTCAAACCCCCCTCCTAGAACCACAGAAGACATAGATATGCATTGTGTGTGTGCGCGCGCACGTGCGTGCGTGCGTACCTCTTTTCAGTTCTTGCGTCTGCTCGGGCAGAGACTCAAATATCCGCGCTCCGACACTCATCAGTTTCTCCACCCGCTCCTCGGTGATGTCTAAGGGACTGGGGAGCTTCTCACACACCATTGCTACAGTCTGCGTTAAAGAACACACCAGATGCACAGACATCCCACAATATGCTCACACATAACCCTCCTGTTCCGTTCCAGCGCTGAGGACATGAAGACACGGGACAAAGGATACCGAGGACAGCCTGGGACACAGGTAACCACTGGCTGCAGATGGCAGACAGCAGGACTTTGGGGTCAGAGTGCCGGGAGTCCCTGGACATCAGCTTCACCCCCAGAGAGGACACCACCTTCTCCACCTTGTCCTTGTCTCTAGTCACAGGAAGAGGAGAGAGGGCCTTCGATAACACGGTTCCATGAGTGTAAATATCATGAGCATTCATGTGTTATCGTGATCCAAGCTTAGGCTTTGTGTGGGCTTGAGAAGCTGAGGCTTAAAGCACAACAGTGGTTTATTACTATATATATGCAGTTAAGGCTCTATGGGTGGTGCCAACTGAAGGTTCAAAGAAACAAGAACTTGTGCAGAACAATATTTATAACTGACAGTTTCACTGAGGCTATTTTTTACCTGAATCATTTCAAACAAACAAGAAGTTTAATGAGGATTGTAACATTTTTTGCCTTCGGCTAATTGTCCGAAACAATGAGTGAGCTCTTCTCTTAGCTATAGCTGTACTCTTGTATCACAGTGGCTCCAGCAGACTGCATCAACTGAGGCTGTGTTGTATTGATCGTCACAGATATTCAAATCCCTAACAGTATATAGAGTCTTGGTCCTGCCGCTCTGTTTCTCCTTCCAGTTAAACATCGCAACATTATTTTTGTTGCAATCATAGAGCTGGAATTGTCATTGGTAGACAAACCGATATGCACGGATGAATAATCAGGCGGTAAGGTCAGCCAGTACGTTGCGTTATGAATGACTTTAAACATCCCACTGCAACAGAGATGTTGTTCACGGAGCGTCCACCCACCTCCTGGTGACCACAGCATCATACAAACTCCAAATGTTGTCCAGCACCAGCTGCACAAACAGAGGCTTCTTCCCTTTGGCCTGCAGCGAGCAAGAAGATGAAGACACAATCAGGATGGGTGGAAAACAGGTTTGACGGATCACTTGAGTTGATCGCTTCATGGCTACACGCAGCTCACATTGAATTCTAGGCATACATGCAGAACTATTTCCAACAGTCATTTCATAATCTCAATACGTGTTTGTGTTTCTTCTGTAGTCTTTGGATGCTGCTGATGTTGTCGCCTGAAGCTAGAAATGACTGCAGTGCACCGATAATAGAAACTCTCCTTGTAGGGTGGTCTAGACCAGGGGTGCCCAGCCTCTTTTGAACGAGAGCTACTTCTAAAGTTGCCAGTCTGCCGAGATCTACCAGTCCACATAGAGAGGCGTAGCCATTACTGACAGCCTACTGCCAGGTACATACACACTTCTACTTGTATAAAACTGACCTTCGTACGATTAATACTCCATAAAATACTGCATATCCTTTATCTCACCTCTTTCTAATCTACACACATACAAGTATTTAACTGAAGTTACACAACAGTGTGTTGATGCAGAGTTGGAGTGTATTCACACGTCACTACAGTGGGTAATGTTTAAGAAGCATTGAACAGTGCTGCCACATGTGACACAGGGACAAAGAGAAGACTTGAACCCTTTCTTTGCCATTATATAAAAATAGTGTTGCTACAAAAGTATAAATGAGGCTTACTAATAAGACAACTCAGATCTGAAGCTACTCAGGAATCTGCTGCCAACAGTGCAATAAAAAGAGACTACAATGAATAAAATCAAACCCATTTTTGTTGCATTTTAGTTGATTATAAAAATAAATGCCTTTAAAATAGGATGCAAGCAACACTAGTTTCTTAACCTGAATTGATAATAGACTATAATAAAGCAGCCTTGCTCTTGTTGTTGGGCCAGGTGGAAATGGACTGCTGTGCATTTAGCTGTCCTCTCAGGCCCCTCCCCTTTTGGAGCGTAGGGCAGAATCAGGAGGGAATTCCGTCTCCTAGCGTTTGTGCACGGTTTTGAAATGCCGCTCCTAAAAGACCCTTCTTCGATAAAGCCACGCTCGCAGTGCAGACGAGACAGATGGACTTTGAACTGGAATAGATATAAAAATAATCACCCTCCCACGCGGAGTGAAAATTATATATTTTGGGCTGTTTTGCTTCTGCCATAATTGCGGTCTTGTGTGTGTGAGGACTGTCTCTCCTGTTGACACGGACAACGTCAGCCAACTAGTGCCCACTGCCCACCAGCCACGCCCCGACACATGGGGTCACGCCGGCCAATCACAAAGCTTTGATGCGTTCAAGTGCATTATTCTGGCACAGGAAGATTATGTTTTAGGACATTAACGATAAAACAGAATATTGTTGTTCTATTTTTAAACACATCTCGCCATCGACTGGTTGGGCACCCCTGGTACAGAGCAATGTTTTTGTTAATAAGCAAAGCTGCACTACAAGATTGGGTATACAACATTCTACTGCACCTCAGTGTTTCCACAGTAATTACCTAGATATGAAATAGTCTATTTCAGTCCCCGGTGCAGAACAGAAATGATTGACTTTTCACAAAGTGAGGAAAGTCAATAATTCCAATTTCCTATCACAGCTAATATGAATGTACCATGAGGCGCCAGGTTCCCAAAGCAGGTTGAACGCTGAGGAGGCTGCTTCATTTGAAGTGCTAATCACACACACGTCTACCCTGGCCAGATACAGCCATCACAATAAACAATGAACCTTATTGTGGTCATAGTTGAAACATTGGAAACTGTGCAAACTATTGTCAATCAGCAGCTTCAGGAAAGTGATGCGCCACACCTTTACCTTAAAGCCATGCAGGTGGAGCACTACTACTAACTGAGCATGGTTAGTACGGCGGTGATCACTTCACCTGCTGACAGCTGGGTGTGTGCGTTGATGCCTGCATTACTTCACAGGATAAGTGTGTGTGGACAGTCAATGAAAAGTTCTAATGAAATGATCACATTTGATTTTTCAAACAAAAACAAAATCATAATCATCACCTTGCCGTCAGAAATATATGTGTCCTTGTTCTTACCAGCGCATGGCAGCAGAGTAGAATCGAGTGGAACTTTTGGTTGAGACAAGAAATATAAAACGTATTGTCTCAACCAGAAGTTTGACTAAGCTAACCAACAGGGAGATGGACATCACCTGGAGACCTTAGGTTGGCTAACAGACGCCCACTGATCAGTCAGCGGGTGCCGTTCACACCAGGGAGCACTTTACTGCTCCTCAATCAACTTTATATTTGTTAGATTAAGATTGTCTTTTGACAGCTTTAAAGTCACACTGGCTGTAACGGACCAAAACAACACCAAAAGGGTCAAGTTATTACAACTTTAAAAGAGTTTTCAAAAATAAATAAATACATTTCAATCAACCTTAATGTTGATAAAGAACAGTTTTCATTTGCGATGCTAAAGTGGCTCTCATATTCTTGTATTATTGATATATGAGTTCTGATTGAACGACATGCATCGCTCCTCTTGCAATGGACCAGCACCATCCAGGCCGGAGCAGCGACAGCTGGAGCTGCTGCTGAATCTCTTATTTCTTTATGTTAGATATCTGTGGCAATGTAAGAATAAGTCTAACACACAAGGTTGGTAACCATTGGAAGAAGACGGTTAGATTACCTGAGCTCCTTTCATGATCCTCTTTGCTTTGGCGTTGAGGTAGTAGTCCCCCCACAGGGTTTTGAGCAGCACCTCGGCTTTGATACCCATCTTCTGGCTGTAGATGTGGGCAAACTGCTGGATGCTGGAAAACACAAAATCAAGCCCTTAGCTTTCCATTTGTAATGCAGGCCCACTGCTCTCAGAGAGGCATTTCTCTTCACTGCAAACTACGCTGCAGTGTTTGGCTTGAGCTTTTAAGACGGCTGAGAGATCTCAACAGCATCACACTGAACATGAGTGTGTGTGTTCTACTTCTCAGCCTCCTCCTGCTGCAGCAGAGACAGCACTGGGATGTCTTCACTGGGACTTTAAAGGTCCCGCGTCGTGGCCTGTTCTACTGATCAGAGTTCCATCGTTGAGCTCGACTAGAATAGATTCACATTGTTCAATGTTCCAAACTCACATTGGTTTCTCACAGCGTGTCTGTAGAGTGTGTGTTCACTCTCTGTCCTACACGGCCTGTTGGAGCTCCTGCCTGCATGTAATCATGCATGGTATGTTTTTAATTCACTTTTCTTTTTTTAAATCTCACGTACCCCCTGCAGTACCCCAACGTATCCCTAGGGGCCTGCGTACCCCCATTTGAGAATCACTGATGTAGCGGACACTGGAGGTATATTTAATGAGAACAATATGAAATGTATTGGGTATAATAAGAAGTTACTAGGTTGTTCCAGGGCCATATTAACCATTTCAAAGTCATGAGGGGGTTTATAAACTGGAGCCCCTTTCAAAACCTGTCTTTAGGTCACTGTGTAGTTCACTTGGTAGAGCTGTTGGCCCATGACCTGGGGCTCAGTCTCTGCTACGGATGATGCAGGTTCCAATAAAACGTTCTGTAATAAAGGCTAACTTGGCCCAAGGAAAATTTGTATTTAACATTTTATTTTTGTTGCCCTCTCTTTTTCTCTAATTTTGATTTGCTGATTGTTATTTAGTGCTTGAAAAAAAAGTATGTAGTTTTGACTACAACTTAATGTATTCATTTTTTGTTAAGTCTGCCCTGTAACTATATCATTTCTTAAATGGCAAAAAAAAAGTAATAATTCCAACTTCATCAATAAAAATCTGCACATATTGATCTGGTTAAGTGTTTAAAATTGAAAAGAAAATATTTTCTTGCCAACTTATTGCCGCTTTAGCAGATAACATATGTAAGTGTGCATCAAAGCAAATATATGTATATATGTATATGTATATGAGGCTATGAGTATATATTTTGATTTTGATTAATTGTCTTGAATATATACTGTTTAATAGCTGGACTTGTATATTTAAATAAATGCACTTCTGGGTCAAATTAACATGGCAAGCTAAGGTTTTGTTTGACTTACAAAGAAAGATCCTGCTCATTCAAAGTGAATGGGGAAGCGTCAACGCACGCCGCTGTGTGGACGGGCCGTGAGTCATGGGCAGCCTCACCTGAAGCCCCACCCCGAGTCATGGACAGCCTCACCTGAAGCCCCACCCCGAGTCATGGACAGCCTCACCTGAAGCCCCACCCCGAGTCATGGACAGCCTCACCTGAAGCCCCACCCCGAGTCATGGACAGCCTCACCTGAAGCCCCACCCCGAGTCATGGACAGCCTCACCTGAAGCCCCACCCCGAGTCATGGACAGCCTCACCTGAAGCCCCACCCCGAGTCATGGACAGCCTCACCTGAAGCCCCACCCCGAGTCATGGACAGCCTCACCTGAAGCCCCACCCCGAGTCATGGACAGCCTCACCTGAAGCCCCACCCCGAGTCATGGACAGCCTCACCTGAAGCCCCACCCCGAGTCATGAACAGCCTCATCTGAAGCCCCACCCCGAGTCATGGGCAGCCTCACCTGAAGCCCCACCCCGAGTCATGGACAGCCTCACCTGAAGCCCCACCCCGAGTCATGGACAGCCTCACCTGAAGCCCCACCCCGAGTCATGGACAGCCTCATCTGAAGCCCCACCCCGAGTCATGGGCAGCCTCACCTGAAGCCCCACCCCGAGTCATGGACAGCCTCACCTGAAGCCCCACCCCGAGTCATGGACAGCCTCACCTGAAGCCCCACCCCGAGTCATGGACAGCCTCACCTGAAGCCCCACCCCGAGTCATGGACAGCCTCACCTGAAGCCCCACCCCGAGTCATGGACAGCCTCACCTGAAGCCCCACCCCGAGTCATGGACAGCCTCACCTGAAGCCCCACCCCGAGTCATGGACAGCCTCACCTGAAGCCCCACCCTGACGGCCCGTCCACACAGCGGCGTGTGCTGACGCTTGCCGGCGGGCGTGTCTGAAACTCGACCAACAACTAATCACATGAATCTCCCGCCCCTGACACACAAGCAGCGGTTTGATTGGCTAGAGCTTGTACTGGCATATGATTCGATTGGCTGACGCCTCTGTCGAGACGTCAAAAGTTGAACATTGCTCAACTTTTGCAGCGAGCCACGCCAGCTACGCTCCACGTCGCTTCCCACGATGCATTTCGGCTAAAAGTGACGTCACCCCATTCAAAGTGAATGGGGAAGCGTCAACGCACGCCGCTGTGTGGACGGGCCGTGAGTCATGGGCAGCCTCACCTGAAGCCCCACCCTGAGTCATGGGCAGCCTCACCTGAAGCCCCACCCTGAGTCATGGACAGCCTCACCTGAAGCCCCACCCCGAGTCATGGACAGCCTCACCTGAAGCCCCACCCCGAGTCATGGACAGCCTCACCTGAAGCCCCACCCCGAGTCATGGACAGCCTCACCTGAAGCCCCACCCTGACGGCCCGTCCACACAGCGGCGTGTGCTGACGCTTGCCGGCGGGCGTGTCTGAAACTCGACCAACAACTAATCACATGAATCTCCCGCCCCTGACACACAAGCAGCGGTTTGATTGGCTAGAGCTTGTACTGGCATATGATTCGATTGGCTGACGCCTCTGTCGAGACGTCAAAAGTTGAACATTGCTCAACTTTTGCAGCGAGCCACGCCAGCTACGCTCCACGTCGCTTCCCACGATGCATTTCGGCTAAAAGTGACGTCACCCCATTCAAAGTGAATGGGGAAGCATCAACGCACGCCACTGTGTGGACGGGCCGTGAGTCATGGGCAGCCTCACCTGAAGCCCCACCCTGAGTCATGGACAGCCTCACCTGAAGCCCCACCCTGAGTCATGGACAGCCTCACCTGAAGCCCCACCCTGAGTCATGGACAGCCTCACCTGAAGCCCCACCCTGAGTCATGGACAGCCTCACCTGAAGCCCCACCCTGAGTCATGGACAGCCTCACCTGAAGCCCCACCCTGAGTCATGTACAGCCTCACCTGAAGCCCCACCCGTCGATGGCGCTGGCAAACACCACGTTTCCTTGGTCAGGAGAAAAGTAGAGCTGCGAGTCGTCTGCCTCCTCCAGCCCGGCGCTCCAGTCATACACCTGATCTCTAGTCAGCGTCTCCACCACCTTCTCATTCTTCTCATCCTCTTTCTTCTTCTCTTTCTCCGCTCGCTCCTCCAGTACTTTGGATGTGAACAAAGACCCTGTCACTGCGTTCACCTGCAAGGAAGAACATTCAGATTCAACTTTACTGTCATTAGATAGTACATGTACTAGTGACCAACGCTTAGTTAAAGTGCATGTATGGTATATATGTATTGTAATATCTAATTGAGTCTCCACTCCAAAGACTGACTTTACTTCATGTAACCCATGAGTTAATAAAAATACACAATCACGTTAATCCAAGACAGCTGAAGACAAATAATACAGTTAATCAGAGTTTATTTAAAGCGCAACATGTAACTGAGTGTTACATAGGACCAACTGTCTAATCATCTACAGTGGAGGAAATAAGTATTTGATCCCCTGTAGATTTTGTAAATGTGCCCACTTACAGATAAATGAACAGTCTATAATTGTAATGGTAGGTTTATATAAACAGTGAGAGTAATAATATCAAAAAGAAAATCCAGAAATGTACATTATATAAAAGATAAAAATAGATTTGCATTTAACTGTGTGAAATAAGTATTTGATCCCCTTGCAACCCATGTGTTAGTACTTGGTGGAGAAACCCTTGTTGGACACAGAGGTCAGACGCTTCTTGTAGCTGGTCTCCAGGTCTGTGCACATCTCAAGAAGGATGTTGGTCCACTCCTCTCTGAAGATCCTCTCCAAACCCTTCAGGTTTTGAGGCTGATGCTTGGCATCTGGAAGCGTCAGCTCCCTCCACAGATGTTCTATGGGATTAAGGTCTGGAGACCTTATATATAATTATATGATATTCTGTACCCGCAAAGAGCTAAAACAAAGGGCCGGCTGTCACAAAACAGTCATATCTAGAGACCTCAAACACTACTCTAGCGAGGCCTTTAACCTAGAACTGGAGAGCCTGGACTGGTCAGATGAGCTCAGTGGTACACAAGTTGAAGAAACATGGCTTGGTTTCAAAAACAAATTCTCTGCAATACTCAATGATTTGGCCCCCCTAAGAACAACCAGGATAAAAAGATCGCGCTGAGCCGTGGATGCACTCCGGCATACTGACCGCCATGAAAACCAGAGAAAAAAAATGCTTTGAGTTTCATAAAAGTCAGTCAATGCTTTCCAAAAAGCACGAGCAGTGAACTCCAGGCCCACGTGACTGAACTAAACATGGAAAGAAACAGACTAAGAAATGATGTAAGCTCCATGATCAAAACTGCCAAAAAGAATGTCATCAATGTAGTGTTAATTTGGTTGACTAAAACTATGACGAAATATGTTCGTCAACGACCTTTTTTTCCATGACGAAAACGAGACGATGACGAGACGGCACCGACGGCAGTAAACAATAACTGTAACGAAATCATCATGCAATATCGTTGACGAAAAGTGACGAGACGAAAATGTAGTTTACTAAATAAAAACTATGACAAAATCTCTTTACTTTCGTTGACGAAAAATGAGGAGACGAAATATTATCAAAGATAACGTTATATCTCTGATAGTCAGTTTTTCTCCCAGCAGTGCCATTTCCGGTGCTGCGGCTGGGCAGCAGCTGTTTCTGTGATGCACGCGGCGGTACATTTGAATTACACCGGGCAGCGGCACAATATGAACTGTCAGGAAGACTCGGGTCTAACTCGTGGTCTAACTCATGGTCTAACTCGTGGTCTAACTCGTGGTCTAACTCATGGTCTAACTAACCTTATTTAACAGAAAATAAAATGGCAACAACAACAGGGCTTAGGAGCAGTGGTCGCGTTAACCGAATACCCCCCCCCGTCAGCGCGAGTGAGTGATACATTGTGCACTCGACGGATAATAATGGATTATGACGGAAATGTTACGATCCTGTCCGTCAAAATGACTGACAACGAAAAACTCTAAAGCCACCACTGCTTGGGAGAAAGAAACAATGTGATATTTGGGCCCATTTTCGCTACAATGAGGCGGAGAAAAAAAGCGAATGCATCGTTTCATCAGAAGGGAAGCAATGTGGCCAAAACACAGCTGCAGGGTTGGGAGGGTTACTTTGTAAATGTAATCAGTTACTGATTACTGAATACATGGCTCTGAAAGTAATCCGAATACAGTTACGTATCTTAAAAAAGTAACATAATCAGATTACTTTTAGATTAATTTTGGATTACTTTCTTTTTCCTGGGTATGTTTTGGTGAACAGGAGACACAAAAAGCAAAAGGAAACTGAACGTGTTTTTACTGTTGTAATGGCTTATCAAGAGCACAACTGAAACATCACATCTGAAACGATGAAACAACATAACACACTTTTTGGGGATGCAGCTTGGGATGTGAGGAGTGAGGGACACGGCTTAGAACGGGCGTGTCGCCTTCTGTCCTGCCAGTGTTGGCAGGACATGAATTCAAATGTAGAACTCGGACTTCATTTTAAGGACATTTCGGCGAGGGGTGTAGAGCTATATTTGTTTAAGCACCGGATCGGCAAACACAGGAGAGAGTGTGCACCAGTCTGCCTTGATCTATGTATTCATGTCTGTGACTCTCACAGCATCTGCTGCCCACAGCTGTTTTATAGAAGGAACACCTCCTCCACTTCATGACCTCTCTGCAGCGCCAGGAGGCAGCGGGAGGGTTAACTCAGCCTCTGAGAAGAGGAGCGCGCAGTGCCTTTCACGCAGTGCCTTTCACGCACCGCCTTTCACGCACCGCCTTTCACACACCGCCTTCACTGTGTGTACCTTCAGAAATAATCATTAGTAAGGCTAAAGAGCGACCGCAGGCTGATGTGTTTTAACTAGGGATGCCCGATAATTATCGGCCCGATATTAGGAATTATGACGTCATCCCGATAAACCGATAACAGTATTAATAGCACCGATAATATACAATATATTTTTTGGGTAAAAAAAAATAATCCTGCGGTGTGGGTGGATTGGGATGAGGGGCGCTTGTTTTTCACTCGGCTCCTCCCGTTTTACTAGTACTGTGGTGTTAGTGTTTAGGAAGAGGGGAGTTCTTCACAAATCCAGCGCTCCCTAATACTTCGAACCTGATCAGTTACCTGAAACATCGCCATCGCTACGATGGTGTGTTAAAAGCGTACGAAGACAATAATACAATACTGTGTGTGTGTGTGTGTGTGTGTGTGTGTGTGTGTGTGTGTGTGTGTGTGTGTGTGTGTCTGCGCGCGCGCGTTGGAGCTATGTGCAACTCAAGGCATATGCTCGAACCGGAGCTGCCTGGACGCTGCAATCATGTTGCTGAGTGTGCTGACTTCTCCTACAATGTCCCGCTGTCTGCTTCCTGCATCAAGTCAAGTGCTCGGCGCAGTTGTGTGGATAGAGCGCTCCTCTGTTTTCATTTAAACAGCTCCTTATATCCGTTAGCGCAGCTAGCTAGCACCAGATGCTAACAACAAAAATGCACGTAAGGTCTCTCTCTTGCTCGCTCGGACCACACGCACACACACCCTCCCGGTCCTCCAGATGGCCAGTCGGTGCCTGCCGGTGAGCGTGGAAGTGTGGTCTGCCACAAGCGGGCGGCAGGAGCTGGGGCTGTCAGCATCAGCTTGTAGATGGTATTTTAAACTCGATGCGCTCTGAAGCTACGGGGCGGCCGAGGAAAAAAAATACACATGCGTTAATCGCATTAAAATAATTAGTGGCGTAATTTTAATTTTTATTATCGGTATCGGTCTTGAGAAGCAGGAAGTTATCGGTATCGGTTTCAAAAAACCAATATCGTGCATCCCTAGTTTTAACCACACACACACGATTTAAAACGCAGACTTTTGTTCCTCCATGTTTCGTTGTTATTGTTTCACTGAGCGAGCGGACTCGCGATTTTTTTTCAAACGCTTTTTTGGTCTATCTGCGGCGGTAATAGGTTTTGTGCGCCGTGATGATTCGGCTGTACCTTTAGTAATGAATATTAAATGTTGAGAGGAAATCTTTCCACCATATTCCAATAAGTAATCCAAAATGTATTCACTTCAGGTTTACGAAAGTAACTGTAATCAGATTACTCGTTTTTCAAATGTAACGCGAGCTGAATACAGTGACTTGATTTTTGTATTCTGATTACGTAACGCCGTTACATGTATTCCGTTACAACCCAACCCTGCACAGCTGGTACAAACATCACCAACCTGACCAGATACTCTGCAAAGGTGCATTCTTAAATCATTCAACCTGTGGTTTTCATCAAATAAGGACAAGATAATCTTATTTATTTATATACTAAAATGACAAATTATTGGTTTTGGCTAGACTAGTTTGACTGAAAAGACTAAAAAAGACTCAACAGTTTTCATTGACACAAAGTAGACTAAAAATAATTAGTTTTCTTTGACTAAAATAAGACTAAAATGCTCAGACTTTTAGTCGACTAAAACTTGACTAAATAAAAACAGGATGAAGGTGACTAAATATGACTAAAACTAAAAAGGAAATGTAACACAGGACTAAGACTAAAACTAAATTAAAAAATAGCTGACGAAATTAACACTACATCAATGTCAAAACTGAGGAAAACTAAAATAAACCCTGTGAACTTTGGAAATTACTCAATAACCAGCTTGGCTGCAGTAAAAAACTCAAAAACGAGATTTTCGAACTTAAACATAAAGACAGATAACAGGCTCATCACAGACAAACTGGATGTGGCCAAGTACTTGAACATTTTTTTCACAAACATAGCCACAACTCTTGTAAAGAAATGACCCTCCCACTCAGGGCTTTTTGGAGTAGATCACATCATGACCTACTACGAAAACCTAGGGGTACGCAAAGATGATTTCAGTCTAGCAAGGGTAACAACAGCAGAGGTACTCATTAAACTGAGCGCCCTCCAACCTAACAAGGCCACTGGCCACGACAATATCCCCTCCAAATTCCTCAGAGACAGCAACCGCCATCTCACCAGTCATAGCTCACATAATTAACCTCTCCATACAACAGGGAAAAGTACCCAAAGACTTCAAAATTGCAAGAGTAACCCCCCTGCACAAAAAGGGCAGCAAATTGGACCCAGGCAACTACCGCCCTGTTTCTATTCTTACCTCCATCTCGAAAGTCATGGAGAAAATAATATATGAACAGGTCGAAAAGTACCTCGCGGAAAAGAAACTAATCTATGAATTTCAATCTGCCTTTAGAACATCCCACTCCACTGACACATGCCTTCTTTATTTGAGCGACCACATCAAACAAGAGGTGGACGAGGGCAGGTCCTGCGGCATGGTGATGCTTGACCTACAAAAGGCTTTCGACACTGTCAATCACCCCATTCTGATTGACAAGCTAAAAGCAATTGGTTTTGATAAACTATCGGTGAGCTGGATGCAATCCTACCTGAAGGGGAGAGAACAGATGGTGGAGGTAAACGGTACCCAGTGAGCTGTGGTGTTCCACAAGGAAGCATATTAGGTCCGTTACTGTTCCTAATTTATGCAAATGACATGTCATCAGCATGTGACTGCAACTTGTTCCTGTTCGAGGAAGACTCCGCCCATGCTGGTCTCCGACAGGAGCAGATTGCAGGTTGAAAAAACTCTCAGCTCCGAGCTCGGCAGAATCTGCACCTGGCTCGCCGATAATAAATTGTCATTACACCTGGGTAAAACAGAGTCCATTCTCTTCGGTTCGAAACATAATCTCAGCAAATCCGACGACTTCTCAGTTGCAGTGGGTGACATTATTGTCACAAGTAAGAAGGAAATTACATACCTAGGATCTATTCTTGAGGCAAACCTCTCCTGTGACAAAATGGCATCCAATGTAATAAAAAAAGTCAATCAAAGAACTAGACCGGATCACCTCTCTGGTAAACAAAAACACCCAGGAGCACTCATTCATGGGTACTATGATGACTATGCTTGCACGTCATGGTACCATAGCACCTCCAAGGCGCTAAAAATAAAACTTCAAACATCGCAAAATAAACTGGTCAGACTACTGCTTGACCTTTCATCTCGAACCCACCTCACCTCTGCCCACTTTGACAACCTAGGATGGCTTAGAGTAGACGACAGAGTACAGCTACTTGCAATGGGCCTGGTCTACAAGATCCACTACACCTCTATGGTACCCAGGTACATGTCAAAGTTCTTCCCAAAGGTCAAGGAATACCATGATCATAACACCAGAGGGAGCTCCACAAATCATGTGAAACCCAGATTTGGCACAAAAAAGGGCGAATGCACGTTTCGAAATTATGCCACATCAAGGTGGAATGCTCTTCCCACAACTGTAAAGGAAAGTAAAACTTTACTTACCTTCAAAACCTCTCTTAAAGAGCACCTTCGGGGGAGAGCATTGCAAAACTTGCCCCGGTAATGGTACAAATCTCAACCGGTCGTACAATGGACAGCTTCCCCCCCCATCTATGTTACTAACTGTATATCAGTAGACTTGGTATGTCTTAAATGTCCGGTTAGGATCTATTAGAACGAAATCTAAAATGAAAATTGTAAATAAGCCATCTGTATGTCAAATATGTCTTAAATGATATGATGAATTGGAAATGGGGGACCCTGATGTAAACAAGACGAAAGTCTTTCTCTGGTCTGCATCCCCTTGACAATTGTATTTTTTGAACTGTACTGTACCCAATATACAAGCTGTTAATAAACTTTTCAATAAAACAATCAATCAGACTGGCTATGTGATATTATGCGGTGAAATTGCGAAATATGCGAGAGAGAAAAAAAGATATTGGGCTGTCTTATTTATTTATTCTCTCTCACACAACCGGCCACAAACGCTAAACCCCTTTACTCTTCAATTAGACACAGTCAATGTTTATTTATTGTAAACGAAATTGGACACACACACACACACACACACACACACACACACACACACACACACACACACACACACACACACACACACACACACACCACACACACACACACACACACACACACACACACACACACACACACACACACACACACACACACACACACACACACACACACACACACACACACACACACACACACACACACACACACACACACACACACACACACACTACACCAGCTTCAATCTTGTAGGCTTCTCACCTCGTTTCTTGTAGCCCTCGAAAGGGTTTTGGAGGTCGATGCCTCGGTGAACGTGAGTTGTTTGGCTTTCTTGTCCGCAGCAGCAGAAAGCATTTTGGAATCTTTGAATGAATCAAAGTGGGTCGTCACCGTCGATGTTCTCTTATGCTCCAACACAGTTGCACGGGGTGCAGAATAGTTTCCCCCACTTTCGTGCAAGACATCGGGGAACTGCTTTGCCCGGTCTTTAGCAGAGATGTTCGTCGGTAAATGAGATGGATTAGATGTTTTTCTCTCTCGTGTGAGCTCCACACGTTCACCCTACGGTGTTGTTTACCTTCTGTGATGCGCGAGCTGATGACGTCGCGTCATCATCATCATCATCACTTCACGTCAAGACAAGTTCACTTTTCTTTCCTCAACTTTGTGTGGAATAATGCGGGGATTATGCGCCCTTTTAAAAATATGCGCCATTTTGCGGTAAATTCTGCGATCGCAGAATCGCGTTATTCTGGAGGGTCTAGATTTTCTTTGATATTCTTACTCTCACTGTTTATATAAACCTACCATTATAATGATAGACTGTTCCTTTCTTTGTAAGTGGGCAAACTTACAAAAACTGCAGGGGATCTTATTTCCTCCACCGTATATACTGAGAAAGATAGTGAGAGTTGGGAGAGCTGCTCACCTGTTCCAGGATCTTCTGCAGGTGGATGAAAGCTTCCTGAGAGGACAGCTTCAGCTCCAGGATGAGGCGGTCGATCTTATTGATGACCAGAACGGGCCTGATGTTTTCCAGCCAGGCCTGACGCAGCACCACCTGGGTCTACACATAATACACATTACATCTAACTGTGCAGTGGCCTACAGTATATACATTAGTATTAGGGCTGAACGATATACCGTGTCATGGCGATAAGCGCGATATGCGCATGCGCGATATTCACACCGCAGGGACGTGCGGTTTTATTCATTTTTTTAAAAATGCTAACGCACTTTAGTACAGACTTCAAAATAAAGATACCCTTGTTACTTATCGAAACTGCACATGCAATATATCCGATTAAAGCTGAGACTCCACAGATTATTTAAGTACAGTATCTAAGCGATCCGATCTCGCAACAGGGGAAGCAAACACAGACATCACAACACGTACCTTTTACGGAGCTTTTATGGGAGATCGTCTCACCGTAGCTGTCAATCTGATCAAAAGACGTGTTCAATGGCATTAAAACGAGAAAAAACGAGGCTTAATCGGTTAATCCATAGGTTGATAATGTATCTGTGGCTTTGAAGCAATTATTTATAATCCATAATTTTTATGTAAAGATCGGAGCACAAAAGTTAGCTGCTAATGGTAGCCACCAGAGTGTATGCCGCTTCCGGTTTTGTCTACGCGTCACTCTCACTCCTTATTTGGTAATGTGTGTGTTAGACTGCGCTGGACTGCCGCATAGCCAAGACCGGAAGCAGCAGCCACTCTTGTGGCTACCATTAGCAGCTAACTTTTGTTTTGCGATTTTTACATAAAAATGGAATTCTGGATTATAAATGAAATAATTATTTTATACATAGATGTTAAAAACCTATGGATTCACCGATTCAGCCGCGTTTTCTTCTCGTTTTAATGCCATTGAACACGTCTTTTGATCAGATTGACAGCTACGGTGGTGAGACGATCTCCCTAGAAGCTCTGTAAAGGTACGTGTTGTGATGACTGTATTTGCTTCCCCTGTCGCGAGTCCGGATCACTCAGTGATGATACTATATACCTACATAATCTGTGGAGTCTCAGCTTTAATCGGATATCTTGTATATGCAGCTACGATAAGTAATAAGGGTACTTTTATCTTCAGTTCTGTGCCAATGTCCGTTAGCATTTTTCGCTCAGGGGTCATTTAGATGCTTCTTATGAGACCTGTGTTTTGTTTTGGTAAACATGGTTTGTATCGTAAATTAGCTGAGATTAATCTGGGATAACACATGAATAGGTTCTTAAATATTAAGATCCCCTGAGACACAGTGTCGTGAAAAAAAAAGTTAAGTACCCGCCGGGACTTAACAGGTTAAAAAAAACGCAATATATACCGCAGGGGGGTAAAAAAAAATCGCGATGTCAGTTTTTTTCAATATCGTGCAGCCCTAATTAGTATCACATCTCCTTTAACTCTAAAAAGAAAGCACAATGATAAAGACATGTGAAATAAAGTATTACCTGTAGCCATTGGCGGCGCCAGGGTATGGCTGGGGTAGGCTACAGCCATACCAAGAAATGGCTTAGCCCTACCTTAGCCCGACCAAGGAAAAGTATGTTAAAGTAAGCATGTTGAGAACACGGATTGCGAAAATCTACCGGTCGTGTCCACAACACACAAACTGATCCTGCTGCTGTAACAACAAGTGCACGTTACTGACGCAATATGGTTGAGACCATTCGGGCTTATGCTAGAGGGGTGCAAGGAATAGTCTAAGTAGTGGGGGAGTTTTATACACTAAAGGTGTGGAAATTCTCTCGCGTTATAATATCAGCGCGGCCGCGGTCAGATCAAAATGCCTCCGAATGCAATTTGAATGTCTATATTTGAACAGACCTACAGCCAATCAGAGCAACGAAACGTTGGGTCTGCTGCGTCATGCATTACTGATACGTCACGTTCACAGTGAAAAGTCCCCAAACTCGCGCTGAGTAAATTGCAGAACTTCTAGGAGTAATTGTATATTTCGGATGGATAGATGTGTTCTTAAACGCCCTCGCATTGAGGTACAAGTCGAACAGGTGCCAGAGTCACACGACCCACTTGAAGAGTGAATAGTGAGTGTTGAATATATTTTGTAATAATGGGTCATTTGAAAAAGTGTTTTGTATGACAATAGAGATACAGGCTACCTGTTGTGTGCTGCGTCTGTATGTCTGTTTACCTGTGTCTGACTGTGTCTCTCTCTGTCTGTCTCTCACTCTCTCCCTCTCCGTGTCAATTCTATATGCCAACTTGTCTTGTGTCTGCCGCTGCGTAGCATGTTGTAACAACGTGGAATTAGCAGAATAGGCTGTTGTATTGTTTAACTCACACCTGTTGCTCTCGATGTAATGTAGCTGATAAAAGGAGACTAATAAAAGCCTCACGCGTGCGTTTCACTGTCAAGCGGGCGATATAGCGTGTATGTAATTTATATTACAAATACTGACTTGAGCCCCACCACTGTATGGGTTAGCCCTACCATAGATTACCCAACACAAATACTCTGGCGCCGCCACTGCCTGTAGCTGAAATGGTATTTTAGAACAAATCAAAGACAACAATCAGTTTTAAGTACATTTTTGGAACTCTATTACACAGACAGTAAAGATGCTGTTTGGGCAAATTTGAACTGAAATGATCACGATGCAGGTAAAGTACATGTGATAAGGCTAAATCCAAATGTTTTGCCATTTCAGCAGCTTTTGGAGGACCTTCTTCTGTCTCTGGACTTCTGCCCGGCCCAACTACAATATCAGCCTGTACAGTAGTTTAAAAAGAAGAAATCAAATCTGATCCATTTTAGAAACGTAACCGTAATCTGATTCCTTCTTATGATTATTTATTTAATTCGTTACTCCTCAAGTCTGTCCATAATAACCTTTCAGCAAATTCTAATTCAAGTGGTAACCCGGGGTGGAGCAGTGTTATGGGAACATTTAAAGCCATCTAGATCTTGAAAACAAAGCTGCAGAAGTTTTCCTTAAAACACTTGAGTTACATGCTGAACATTTTTCATGGATCTTTTGTAAATGTCAACCTTTGTGGTTAGATAATGTTGTTCACAACTGACTTTCATGTGCTCAAAACATGATTGAAGTGGAATACATCTGGTCCCATGACAGTGCAGGGCCTCCACTGCTCATCCAAAGTTCATGTAAAGATGCTCAAATCAATATTTAGATAGATATTGACTTGTACCTGTGGACACACTCCCTCCACAGCATCCACCACCACGATGGCCCCGTCACACAGCCGGACAGCAGTGGACACTTCTGAGGAGAAGTCCACGTGACCAGGAGAGTCGATCAGGTTCAGCAAGTAGTCCTGATCTCCTGAGGAGGCAAACGTCACAGTAATATCAAACTCTAGAACTCCAATAACACTGGAGTCAAAAGGCAACTCTATTTGTTTTATAATAAACGTTTTCTTTACAATTTTTCTTACTATATAAAATCTTCCAACAATAATTAGTAGGGTGTATTAGTATGATGGTGATATGAGTCTTGTTGCTGCAGAGACACATGTTTGAAACATTCATTATTTGTACATTAAATTGAGCATAATAAAAGCCAGTCAACCACCCTGGATCTTATTAATGCTGATATATACAGTATGCACACTATCAAATATAGGGTTTACACTCAATTTGCCATCAGTTAGACGTAATGAATACTTGGATATTGAATGCACATTCCTGTTTTGTTTATTGTATATTTTCCATATTCCTGTGGAAGAAGATAGACAAATGAACATGTCGAATAAAATTCAACAGAAGTTCAAATTGGGCCGGATAACTATTAGGCACACTATTTTTATCAAATAAAAACCGGAATGTGCTTCATGAAAGGCAGGTTTTCCCGTGAACAAAATCATTTTCCATCCTAAATATGTTGGTTTCTTCATTTCTAAGGTCACATTTGTTCTGTCGTCTTACATTACACAGTTAAGTAAAAAACATCTTATTGACTTTTGTTCTCTCTTGTATTTATTCGCATTGCATATGATTTTGAGAAAAAAAATAAAAATGATATTATGATATTAGACGAGGTCACCGATTAAATTTGTTACAGGTAGGGTTGGGCACCGAGAACGGTTCGGTTCGGAACCGGTTCCGGTTCGGAACCGGTTCCAACATTTAGATTCCAACGGCATCATTTAGAAATGTGAATTTCGGTTCCGCTTTTCAATGCCTGAGGAAATGTTTCTTGCCGCTCTCCATAGCCTACTGTATGACTGAGGCGAGGCGGAAATGTAGCGTTGTACCTACACTTTCTACAGTGTAACCTGGGATCAGGGCCGGCCCGTCGCACTGGCGTTATAGATGTCTAGGGCGCCAGATCTGGGGAGGCGCTGCGCTGACAGGTCTGGGAGGGAAAACAAATCTTTTGACCGTTGGTGCTGCTCATCCTAATTTTCGGTCAACATTCATAATTAAGTAAATGGAACACCCTTTTCATCCCGGTTACACTTTTCATTCGCCCTGTACGATGGGCGCTGCAAGTGATGAAAATGGGGGATGTTGGCTTATCTGGCGCCGCAGCTCACAGCCAAAGTGCGAGTGAGGGAGGGAGAAAGGGAGGGTGCACTGGAACCGGCGCTGTTGTGATTAGCATCTGGTGCTAGCTGCGCTAACGGAAGAAGAAGATGTTTCTACAATGATGTGGAGGAGAGTCCTCTCCAGTCAGACTGAGGCTGATAACTACAGCTCAGTGAGGTAAGGACTCTGAGTGTTAGATAGTTCACTTTAGTCTAAGTTATCTCAGTGGGTCTCAAACGTTTTGATCACAATTTATGTAAACACATATTTCCAAGGCACTCCTTTATAATTATTGGGATAAAACAGGTTTGAAATCATTCCAATGTATACTATAGGACAGTAAACCAGACATATCGTTTTAAAACTGGAGAGATACAAAAAATATGCATAAATAAAATAGTAAAATAAGATATGAATGAACAACAAACATAAAATACGTTACATGTATTTGTTATTGGCTATGGTAGGTTATTGGTTATGCTCACATACTTATTTAATTATTCAAATGTAAACCGATCTTTTTCATCTGGGTGTTTAGTTGTACCCTCTAGATCTAGTCTCTAGTCATTCTGCTTAAAGTGCACCAGATTGAAGCATTTTACTTTAAAAGGTTCAAACATTTCTTCCCGGTATGCCTGAGAAGGCAGGTATCAATCGTGGAAATTCAAACGATACCCAACCCTAGTTACAGGTAACTAGATCCCAACATAATACCTTTTCAAAGTAACCCTCCCAACCCTGCGTACCGTTCCTGTGGTGCAGAGAGATGGCACTGGACTTCATGGTGATTCCTCTGATCTGTTCATCCTCTCTGCTGTCCAGATACCTCAGCTGACAGAACAACACACCGACCATAAGCTCAAATCATGACAAGACAACTTGACTGTGAGAAAGGTCAGCGCAGCTCTTACCTTCCCGGCCAGTCGACTGGATATGATTCCGTTACTCGCCACCAAGCAGTCAGCCAGAGTGGTTTTACCTGCAGAGATCCAGATGGTTCCAAATTATTTCAATACCTTACAGTGTACACTCACTCTGTCTGACGCCGAAAAGCTGGTCCACGCTTGTCTCCTCTAGGCTGGACTACTGCAATGCGCTCCTCATCGGGATCCCTAACAGAAGCATCCAGAAGCTCCAGTACATTCAGAACAGCGCTGCTAGGATCCTGATGAGGGTGCGCACATATGATCACATCACCCCCGTCCTCAAAGCACTACACTGGCTCCCCGCGGAACTGAGGATCGAATTCAAGGTCTCCCTCCTCACCCACCAGTGTATCCATGGAACTGCCCCTCCCTACCTCAAGCCACTCCTCACCCCTCGTACTTCCTTGCGGACCACCCGCTTCAGCAAAGCCAACCTCCTCGGACCCCCCAGGACCAAGCTTCATACTATGGGAGACCGGGCCTTCTGCTCGGCTGCCCCCAGTCTGTGGAACGCTCTCCCGACCACATGAGAGAACCACAGACTGTCCCATCTGTTCAATAGAGCCTTTGCCTAGACCTTTTATTTATTTATTATGTATTCTTTGTTTTTACTGCTTTTTATTAAATTCTACCGTGTTGTGTACCGTTTTATATTGTTCCATGCTCACTGCTTGTAGCACTTCGGGATTTGAATTCAAATATGAAGTCAGTTATAAATTAAACCCATTATTATTAGTATTACATACTTAGTCTTACTTTTCTTATAGTAATAATTACCTTATCATCACATGTTAAGGCTCACTGCTTTAGTCCGTCTTTTATCATTTTAAGTTGAATATAGGTACGTTTTTGATTGTTTTAGACATTACTTTAAGCTAAGAGAAATGGTGATGTCTATATTTGTTGTACTTTTGATAATTGACATAGTTCAAAATAAATACGAGTTAAAAATATAATTGAGATTAATTAACAACATTAATATTGGTAGCATCATTAAAGTTAATTGGACTCAATTTGATAAATATAACTTTTAAAAGGTCCTAAATCTGATGTTGAACAGCTTATTTGGAGATAATGAAGCTGAGATAAATGTTTACATATTACGACACTATATCAAATTATTTTATGAAACTACTGTTGCATTAGTGTGTTCATCACTTCAATGTTGCACTTGCTGTGTGCTCGGCATGTGTGACCATTAAAGAGGGGTTCATCCCTCCCGATATTACGTTATTATTATTATGGTTATATTGGGGTTTATTTGAATGAATGACTTAATACACTACTGGTTAGCTTAACTAAACTATATAATTATAATAGTTGATTCCTATTTTGTATTAATAACCCACATTTGCAAAGTAACTAGTAACTAAATATGTAAAATAAATGTAGCGGAGTAAAAGGAACAACATTTGCCGACAAACGGTAGTGGAGTAAAAGTATAAAGTAGCATAATGGGAAGATACTTCTTAAAGTTAGATTCCACTACTTTGAAACGGTACACAGAGAGTTCTACCATGTAGTATTGCAATACTCATCACACATATGAAAAACACAATATGCCAAATGTACTATGTAGTATGAGCAGGAACCACAGTGTCTCCGTCAGTGCAGCTGCTGGTGAACAGGCTCACTCACCATGGTCCACATGGGCCAGGATGCACAGGTTCCGGATGTTCGCAGGGTTCTTCTGCAGAGCGACGATCCTGTCCAGGCTGGTGGGAGCCATGGTGAACAGCTAAACACAAAACAATTAATACACTACACTGGCTGCTGCTGCTGCTTTACACTGAGTATGTGTAACTAATGACAACATATCAACGTGATGAGGTTGTGATATTGTTTTAGTAAGCTATCATCGATACAGTAACTCTGACGGTACATGAAGTTATGTTACAGAGCTGTCTCTGCTTAACGTGGCTAGCGTTAGCTTGAGTCGGCAGCACAGAGCAGTTGGATAATGACATTTTAAAGCAGGGTCTTAGTTAACTTGACAACAATGGACACAGGGTGAAACTAGACCGGACTGACACGGGTTTCTCTGTGGATTGTGACAGGTGATATCTGTGTTTCTCAAAGAAAGACGTATACAGTAAGATTCAAACTAGCCTGTACAGTCTCCACACAGCACGAGTATTACGGGCTACCTTTCTCTGTCAAGTAAAAACACAGCAGTATTGTGAAAATGAGCCCTTATTTAAAGACATGTGGACATCCTCAACTCACGCTGTTTTCCCGGAAGTTGATAGTGCACACAAGCACCGCCCACTTGCAAGCGGGACTTGCTGCGTTCAGCGAACATGGTAAAAATGAACCTTATCCTTTTGGTATACCAGTTACAATAATATATGACATATTGATTATAACACAATTTACACAACGTTTATTCCATCTTATTATTGAATCCGTAAGTTATATTAGAAAACAGAAAAACAAATATCTATTTATTAATTCAATGATCATGACTCTTTTGTGAACATTAACAGAATATCACCTCCATCTTCAGAGCAATCTGACTATTATAACATTAGCGTTAAGAAAGCTTACTTAAATATCTGCCACAACATAAGTACACTGAGTGCAGACGTCGATGTGTCCCATTATCATTCATATCACATCCAGGGCCGCCTTAATGCACGGGCTGACCTGGGCTGAAGGGGCCTTCGGAGATTGGGGGCCTATCATGAGCCAATAAATAAACAAAGTCTTGGCTTTCAGAATATGAAACTTTTATTTCCAAAATCACACGGTAAATACATTTTTGAAGCTTGTAAAGGGAAGAAGACAGCTCTCACTCGCCACTCTGCTCTTCCACAGCGCCGCCCCCCCCTCCCTCCGCTGAAATTATGAATGTAAGGTGTATAGTAATCATAGATAACACGGCAGGGTCCGTTACAGTTTGTTTTCATCTGATTTCAATTAAACAAAGTCTTGGCTTTCAGAATATTAAACTTGTTTCGGCAAATTCAGATCATAAATACAACTTTGAAGCTTCGGCATAATTACAAGCGGAGAACGGAGTAACTTAACGTCACAGCAGGCGCAACAACAGCCGGTGCTTCTCGTGAGTGTTTTCCCCGGGAAACAAACAATACACACAAACGCAAAAATACACAAACACACACACGCCAGGGTTTCCGCTAGGATTTTTTCTCTCCGGTCAAATGTCCGGGCAGAATTTATTTTACCGGACTAATTTGAAACTTACCGGTCATATTTCAATAATAATAAGAGTTGTGTAGCAGAGTTTCCGTTAGCATGTAATTACCGGACTATGAGCCGATATGCTTCAGTTTAAAACTCAGTTCACGGGCTCATTTTTATATTGCTTCAGTTTATAATCGTAACAGATCGAAAAATTCAGATTCATTTTTCAATAAATGATTCCACAAACAACAAACAACATAATTATTACATTCAAACAAACTACTTGTAGTAGATAACGTACATTATTCAAAAGTTTACATTACATTTGAATAATAACACGGGAGAAACGGATCCTCTCTTTTCCCCTCTCCCTCCCTCTCTCTCCTGACAGCCCGTCAGTTTCTCATGCAGCTCCTGCAGCTCGCTAAACAGTGGGCGGGGCTTCAGGTGCTCATGCAGAGCTGCGTGTCTCGGTATGACTCAGCAGTTGATCTGATCTCTCTCTCGCGTCCGGTTACACTTCACTCGCGTTTATGTCCATATCGATCAGATCCAGCTGTCTGTTTGTAGATGTATGTGCATTAATGAATAAGGCAACTCAGGCTGTGTCTCAACGCCGTTTATTCACATAAAGCAGGCAATCATACAACTGAGGTACATTCACGTGAGGCAGATATATATATATAACACAGGCACAATACGTCCACAGGGTGGAGCTGCAACCTAGCCTAAACCACCCTGTAACACTGTCCTGATCGGCCTTTATAGAGATCACCGATCAAACTATTAAGAGTGAATATCGTCCGATAATGATCGGCGGCCGATCGATCGGAGCCTCCCTAATTATTACCAGACATGTTGACCGTCAGGTTTTGAATTTACCGGTTTTTAATAAATGTTACCAGCTAAAAACCGGTAATTACCGGCTAACGGAAACCCTGACACACACATATACACACACACACACACACTCGTGAGCTTCCCCCAGACCAGTAATCCAAACGAGAATATCTTCCCTCCGTAGTATTTTGATCATTTGCTCCGCTAATCAATCAGATCGATGGATTCCAGAGATGACTCCGTCACAGTCCGTGGGCACCACTTCACAGCCAATCAGAATGAGAATATGCTTCACATGTGACTTATTCAAATTGCGAGTGATTGAGTGACAGATGAAGGTTGTTTAGGAGAACATTTTGGAGAAGAAAAAGTTTGAGAGTGGAGCTCGGGAAAGGAAACCTAACACTGATGTCAATTGAGCATGACATTCCATGACATATATTTATCAATCAAGCCTGATGAAATTAATCATCTAAATAAAATTCAAGACTGCCTTAAGGACTTAAAAACGTGGATGACCTTAAACTTTTTGATGTTAAACACGACCAAAACTGAAGATATTGTACTTGGCCCGAAGAATCTACGAAACAAATTATCTAAAGATTTACTAACTATGGATGGCATTAATTTGGCCTCCAGTGAGACTGTAAGGAATCTTGGTGTTATATTTGATCAGGATTTATCCTTTAACGCCCACATAAAATCAATTTCAAGGACCGCCTACTTCCATCTACGTAACATTGCAAAAATCAGGCATATCTTGCCTCAAAACGATGCAGAGAAACTAGTCCATGCATTTGTTACTTCTAGGCTGGATTATTGTAACTCTTTACTATCAGGGAGTACCAAGAAGTCAGTCAAGTCGCTTCAGCTGATTCAAAATGCTGCGGCTCGTGTACTAACCAGAGTTAGGAGAAGGGACCACGTTACTCCTGTTCTGGCTGCCTTACACTGGCTCCCTATAGAACACAGGATAGAATTTAAAATTCTTCTTCTCGCCTACAAAGCCCTTAATGGGCAGGCGCCATCTTACCTTAAAGAACTCATTATACCCTACTGTCCTACTAGGGCATTGCGTTCCAAGAATGCAGGGTTGTTGGTTGTTCCTAGAGTCTCTAAAAGTACAATGGGAGCCAGAGCCTTTTCTTATCAAGCTCCACATTTGAGGAATCAGCTTCCAGTTTGTGTTCGGGCGGCAGACACCCTATCCGTTTTTAAGAGTGCGCTTAAGACCTTCCTTTTTGATAAAGCTTATAGTTAGGGCTGATTAGATTCAGCCCCTAGTTTTGCTGATATAGGCTTAGTTTGTCGGGGGACATCTTACTTCTTCCTTCTCGCTGTCTATACCTGTGTACTCTCATGTTCCGATTAACCCAGCTTCCCCAAATGTCTTTCTTTTTGGTGTCTATATACGCTGGGATCCGGAGTCATGGATGATCCTGCGGTCCTGTGTCCTGGATCGCGAGCGCTGGATCTTGAGTCGTGGCTGTGGTCCTGGATCATCGGTCCTGGATGGATATCCTCGTGGATTCATCTTCCTATTATACACACATGCATTTCCAAACATTTGGACTACCTATGTTGCAAATGTATTATCTTTTCAATTTACACACGGCATCTATTGCACGTCTGTCCGTCCTGGGAGAGGGATCCCTCCTCTGTTGCTCTCCCTGAGGTTTCTCCCATGTTCCCTTTAAACTGGGTTTTCTTTGGAAGTTTTTCCTTGTACGATGTGAGGGTCTAAGGACAGAGGGTCTAAGGACAGAGGGTCTAAGGACAGAGGGTCTGAGGACATAGGGTCTAAGGACAGAGGGTCTAAGGACAGAGGGTCTGAGGACAGAGGGTCTAAGGACAGAGGGTCTGAGGACAGAGGGTCTAAGGACAGAGAGTGTCGTATTGTCATACTGATATTCTGTACACACTGTGAAGTCCACTGAGACAAATGTAACATTTGTGATATTGGGCTATAAAAATAAACATTGATTGATGATTGAAATTCTTCGTGAGATGGATTTTAAGAACATCATAAAGGCTTTTTCTTCAAAGAAAACCGGACGGAAGCTAAAGAGGTAAGGCAATGCTGCACTATTCATTGATTCCCAGCAGCCTGCAGGTTTAAATGTGCATCGTTTTACATAACTATGTGTTTGTGTTAATCCACCGGAGATAATGATCATTCTCATCTACTGATGGCATTGAGGCCATATGTTGCTGTTCATGGTGCTCAATTAGTGGTGTGTGCATGCGTGCGTGCGTGTGTGTGCGATCACAGAGCTTGCCGAGGCTATAAATGACTTTGATTTGTTGTTTAAATAGGGGGCCTAAAAAAAAATCAGCCCCAGGGCCTGATGGCAGGTTAAGGCGGGCTTGATCACATCACTTCATAATGTATCAAATATCTCCTGATCTGAGTCAGCTGAGCCGTGTCTGGCCGTGCAGCACTCACAGCGTCACAGACTGTATGCAGAAGTATTATTTTAAGCAACACATTAAGTTGTATGAAAGTCAGATCGTGTGTTAGACGGGGCAGTGATATCATAAACCTGTTGATGTATGCATTCAAACATGTGTTCTGTACCCAGCTGTGTTCACCTTGCAGGTGCAGCTCTGAGCCTTTGATCCTGATCAAGTGTTTAAGTCATGGATGTTTAAAGTTTAACTTCTTCATGTCTAATATTATAGTTGACTTTTCATTCAGGAAGTATGACGCTGCGCTGTCAGTAGCTTCTCCATGTCTGTGATTGGTCGAATGCTCCAGATACCACCCCTTTCATGTGAACGCGCACCTAACTAGATAGGACACGGCTGGCTTAGCGATCCACTTGATAACCAGCGTCGTAGGACCGTTTAGCGAGAGCGCGTATGTTTTGGATTAGGCCAACCGGCTAACTCCAAACATATCAGGTTAGGTTGAACCAGCTCGTATACGGCCCCAGTTAGGTGAACCGCTTCGTAGTACAGGCCTCTGTATTCCCATGATATTTCAGATATTGCCATGGTATGTGTCATGATAATCACTCGAGTCCCATTGTAACAACATGGTGCCTGAATAATGAATATTGACAAATATAGAAACACTGTACCCACACAAGTACCAGGTGCTCTTGAAGAATGTAGGTAGAGGCACACAATACGTATTAGAACCTGAAAATGAGCATTGGATACACATACAAATGCACCAAATTGAACTCACTTTCTACACTCAGCATTAGAAAGTCAGTCACACATTTGATGATCTACCTCCTACCTAGGTTATTCTTTAGTCCATGTACTTTGGCAGAGGCTTGGTCTGGCTATATCTTCATAACCACCCTCTGGAGAAACATGAATATTTCATTTCCAGAGGATACTGAAGGGCTAAGCAATAGATTATTCCAAGAAGCATTGCAAAGCCGCAAACCACGTTGTTCACGTTGTGGAGCACAATTGTCTCCTTGAAGGTCTGCTGAGGAATGGCATCCCGTTCACCTTCGTAGCCTATCATTAGACCAAATTGCATCCCCTCCATGGCTTCCTCGAGTCTAGAGTGTCTCCATGAGCCTTACAAAAAGAGAAATAAAAGTGAGCTCAGTGTTCTACAAGTTCTCTACAAAGCTAATTAAGAGGCCTATTTTTTAAAAATAGAAGCTAAAATCTACAGTTCACAGTGTAAAAGTGAAATGTGATAGAACATCATTTCAATTGCCTCATTGCCTCCCTTTTCACAGTTTTGGAGCTATATATTTATTTATATTATTTAAAAGTTAAACATTTATTTTCTTGCTGTTTTTGTTTATATTAAATGTATCGTTCTTTATTGAGAATGTTTTAGTTCAATTAAGGTAATTGTAAACATTAACTTTGAAGGAAACTTTGGGCACAGGGTGATTTGGGGTGATTTATGTTAAAATGTTCAATTATATAAATTAATTAAAGAAAGTTATGATCTTACATCACACATCCTGATGACATTTGCCTGATTTTCACCAGATATGTAGTGTGATAGTCCAAAGAGAGCAGCAGTCCTCCTCCTCTCATTTGTGTCCTATAAACATTTGTAGCAAACAAATGGTGGCTAAATTATGGTCATCAGCATCTCCACTTACATCTTTCTCAAGGCAGTCCAAAATGCTTTTTAGTGCCTGCAACCAAGACTGGAAAGATCCAGTCCTGGTTGCATCTCTGTACACCAGTGGCAAACCGTGTCTATTACAACTGGACCTTCTGTAGACACACATACCCCCGGACCCCCCTCGAGGATTTGAGGTCCACCTCCACTTAAAATATGTTCACGTGGATATGTTCCTAAATGGATTTGCACATTTTTTTTAAATAGTAACCCATGTCCATATGTTTATTCTGGGGTAGTAGATTTAAAGTTTAGGGCTATCACTATGGGCAGCAACGCTGTAAATATTGACAAATAAATCCAGGAAAATGGCACAAAAGAAAACTGGTAGTGGCCAGGCTGGGTGTATAATTCCCGGCCTGACTTATTGTCCCAGTCCGGCCCTGGTTATATATACTGTATATTGAAGTAGCCTGTAGCTTTATCAACATCTGCATGTAATCAACAACTGACTTCCAATCAAATAAAGAAAGTACAATTCAAAAACAACAATATTTATTGTCAATGAACATTGAACTATACAGATATACAGTAAATATTGTGGATATGTGTAATGTTCCTCTCAGGCTGCATTTAAAAATAAAATAGGAGAAAATAAATAAAACAGCTTTTGAAAATATGTGCATCTTAAAGTGCTTAACTTTAGATATATAAAATAAAGTGTAGCAGTAGCTTGAGTTTCCCTTTTTCTTTGTTAACCGTTTCACATCATGACTTAACAGTTTCAGACGATTATAGAACAATATCAGTCTTTACACATCAGAACAATTGAACAGTGTGAAAGTTTCTCTTTCTTTCCCTCTTACTGTATATTGCAGTCCCTCACTCACTTTGTTTTATTCAGTGTGCGAATTGAGCTGGAGCTTGTCCTGCCAGGAGTTTGAATCTGGGCTGAAATGCTTTCAGGGCCGTTCTCATACACACATGCAGGTGCTCATTGGTTAGCCTCGGTTAGCTCATTGGTTAGCCTCGGTTAGCCTGCCCTGGAACCATATTTAGTTTAATTTGTATCCTGGTCGACTGATCATATTGGGCTCTGAGACTGCTTATTTGTTGTGACCTCAGTTCTGACTTGAGAGGGAATGTTTGGTCAAACACTTTGTGTTTTGTCTCATAGTGGCGTGTTGTCTCTTTTAATGAGTGCCACGGTCTCTGAACAAATGAGACACACTGGCTCTGTGCTCCCAGTGGGCAGGATGAACATGAATGAGTCCACTCAGGGTTCAAAGCTCTGTTCTCACTGTCCATGTTCCTCTTCTTGGAGAGCGCCATGTGTCATTATGTGTTTCTCCCTGTCTGCCGCTAACACGCCTGTTCACTCTCCTCACCGCTTCTCTCAGTCTATCGCTAACTATTCTCTTCACTCACTTTCCTCTCCGCTTCTCTCTGCCGCTCTCTCATCTCTTCTTCTGTGTTTCTCTCCCTGTATCGCTCACTCGTCTCTTCTTCTGTGTTTCTCTCCCTGTATCGCTCTCTCATCTCTTCTTCTGTGTTTCTCTCCCTGTATCGCTCACTCGTCTCTTCTTCTGTGTTTCTCTCCCTGTATCGTTCTCTCATCTCTTCTTCTGTGTTTCTCTCCCTGTATCGCTCTCTCATCTCTTCTTCTGTGTTTTTCTCCCTGTATCGCTCACTCGTCTCTTCTTCTGTGTTTCTCTCCCTGTATCGCTCTCTCGTCTCTTCTTCTGTGTTTCTCTCCCTGTATCACTCACTCATCTGTTCTTCTGTGTTTCTCTCCCTGTATCGCTCACTCGTCTCTTCTTCTGTGTTTCTCTTCCTGTATCGTTCTCTCGTCTCTTCTTCTGTGTTTCTCTCCCTGTATCGCTCACTCGTCTCTTCTTCTGTGTTTCTCTCCCTGTGTCGCTCTCTCGTCTCTTCTTCTGTGTTTCTCTCCCTGTATCGCTCTCTCGTCTCTTCTTCTGTGTTTCTCTCCCTGTATCACTCACTCGTCTCTTCTTCTGTGTTTCTCTCCCTGTATCGCTCTCTCGTCTCTTCTTCTGTGTTTCTCTCCCTGTATCGCTCTCTCGTATCTTCTTCTGTGTTTCTCTCCCTGTATCACTCACTCGTCTCTTTCGCCCCCTGTCGGCGGCGGTTAAAATAGAATCGCCCCGTCAAAATTGAAATCCCCTATTAATGTATTGATTAAAGGTCGGGGTCCGTATAGGTCGGCGTCTGGGCCCGGATCCGGACCACGGTCCGCCTGTTGCCGACCCCTGATCTAGAGCCTCTGTCTCGAGCCAGTGAACTAGCGGGCCTTCTAGAGTACCCTGGAACCGAGGAAAACTCTGAAAGAATACGCCCATTGGCTACAAATCAATATCTGATTGGTTGATCAAACTGTCAGTCCAAACATACGCTCTCATTCAGTGCAACGGCCAGGGCATTATATCAAGGATGTAGAATACCTTGGTTGAAGGATATTCTACCCAGAGACCCAGAACAAGATCTGATTGGTTGCTTTCTTTTCTAACGCAAAACCACTGAAATGCGTAGTGCATGGTCCGAGAAGGACAAACAAATCAACGTAACACTGTAATATTACAGATTAACAACACAGATACCATTCTCATTTATATACATTTTATTAAATTGTATTTATATAATTAATTACATTTTTTGTTTGTTTTATCTGAGTGTTCCAGGGTATTCTCTGAATACCTTGAAGGCCCTGACGGTTCGCCACTGCTGTACACCTCCAGCAATCTTGGGGCCAGGCCATCAAGTCCATCCAGAAAAGATGAAAGCAGGTCGGTAGTGACAATTCTTTGGAACTCTGACTGAATCTGAGGAGACACATATAGAACATATTCTACCAACAGTCTCCATGCATGTGCAAGTTGCATTTTCTTGCAATAAAAACATGGCATATGCTGGGGACAAGAGAACCAAATCTTAAGTATAGTCGCGTTTGAAATGTTAAGAAGTGCAATGTAGAACTTGATTCAAAATGGTATGTCTGTCTGTAACATGCAAAAGGATGTGTTTTTCAATAGCTTTTTAACAATTGACTTGAATCTGCAATAATATTGATAAACGTGATCATTTTGTCTCTCTACATGCGTGATTGAAAGTTTTTACATTTCACATGATTGAATAAGACCGATAAAATATATGAAATAAGATGCTTCCAGTGACGTGCAGTCAGGGGAGGCAGGGGAGGCAGAGCCTTACCTGTCATACTCCAATGTAATGGAAAAACAACTAAAGAAAAACTAAATAGTAATAATAATATAATGTCTCCACTGATCTGTGTTGTAAGTGTGATTTATGTTTGATTCCAATCGCTTTTTATAGTCAAAATCAGCAAATTGGCCGAGCTCCGCTTCAACTACATGGGAACGATGAGGAGTGAGGCAGGGACAAGCTCTGCATCTCGTAAACCCACAGTAACTGGCTGGAGCGCGGGCACTAATTTAACGCAGGCACTTATTTTGTGAGCGCGCTCAAGCCAGTTACTGTGGGGTGAGGTGAGGCACAGATGAGCTCTGCCTCACCTCAGAATGCGTCACCCCACAGAGACTGTCTGGAAAGCGGGCCCTAAGCGCATGCCTGCACCATCTCACTGTATGTCAACAATGTAATGTTTGTAGATCCCTGTATTACATTTATCCTCGTAATATCCTTTGTAATGAAAATGAGATCTTTGTCAACAATCCAATATTTAGATTTTGGTTATCCTTTTGTTGAACGGTCTGTTTAAAATGAATTGAAGCATCAGACTAAAAAGCTTTTGAAAATAACCGAACATTTCGATTAAGGTCAAAATATAATATTTGTAAATCTGACTCTGAAAGAGTCAGTGCCTCACCAGCCATGAACCTCACCGCACGTCACTGGATGCTTTATATCCCTTTGTGGAGTTTGAATGTACAGTTGTATGACTGATTACCTGTCTCTCACTGAACAGAGCTGGCCATCTAGACTTTACTTCTGTGATCAGTGGCTGATCTCCAACGATCTCTCTCCGACGCTGAGCAAATGTATCACTCATCAATGCTTCAATTAATCAGGGTCTTTTTGGGCATTTCCATCTCCATTTGTTGACGCTTCTCCTCCATGTCATCAGTACTCTGTCCTTCAGGGAGATCTGGACAGTAGTTGACCTCACCCTTCTTCGACTTTTTATTACGACTCCCCTTCGCTTCCACTCCTTTTTGTTTGTTTACTACCACTTCATGGCATCCTGCGGGCTGCGGCACTTAACTTCTGCCAATAGTTCCGCAGTTTGAACTTTAGGCTGTAAAACCAGGAGTGCCATCCTTTTTCGGACCCATGGTCCTTCAGGCCGGGATGTTTCTCCACAAGTGCTTTTACTACAGTCTCATAGTGCCGTCTCTCGGGATAGGCCTTTATTTTGGACATAACGTCTGCAAGCGTGTCAAGGATATCAGTCTTTACACCCTTAGGAATCACCATCACACTTCCATCCTTAGCATGCCGAAGATTAGCTTGTGTCAGCAGAAGCTCCACGTCATGTGAGAACTGTGGAACTGGGAAGGGGTTTGGCCATTCAACAGAATCCACACTGCTGACCGACGGAAGGCTGCATGTGTCCAATGTGGAATCGAGACACCCACATCAGCTGTGAACAATACTTTTAATGTTGCCCGATCCACAGGAAGGTCCTTGATGTCTGTCAAGTTGCACAACTGATTATTGAAATCAGGATCCTCAAATTGTACGATGCATCCACCTCTCATGCCTAGGTTTGTTCTTAACTCTTGATTCAGCCCCTCAATGCTGGTGGGTATATTTCCGATCCGGAGGCGCCTGATATCATTTTGGGATACGATTACTCTTAGCAGCATTGTAGACCACTGTTACCTGTATTTGAGAAAAAAGAAAAAAAATACTTTCAATTACAAATATTCAGTATTTCAAGTATTGATATCAGGACCAACTCACACACATCCGTCCCTCAACAGTATCATCAAATAGTGTATTAACTTACAGATTTATTTCAGCAAGAATGTCCAGGGAGTGACCAACAGGCGTCCCTGAATGAAGTATGACACAAGTGGCATGTAGTCATTGAGGTTATCTGGCTTCACCAGAAGACATACAGATGGGGTTTTCTTTACTAGATTGTAACCGCACATATGCTCCACATAGTTTGTAGTAAAAGGTTCAATGATGAAGCAAGCGTAACTAGACAGGACAATGCATATTTCCAAAATCCTCTCAAAGTCTGGTAGTCCACTCATATTCCCAGCAGAAACAATCATTCCCTTTGAATACTTGGTTCCATTTAGGAAGACGTTAGGTGTGTTGACATCACTGAATGTATCCAAGATAGCCTGTCTGACTCCACTGTCTAGTACTTCAAAGCACATGTCAGACATGTCCCAGTCTCAATTTCAGGATTGAATATACTTGGCATGTCAAGATAATGAGCCAACATCAGTTGAAGTCTAGAGGCCGGGGTGAACAGAATGTTTTTACAATTGTTTGCATTATGCTCAACCTTTTTAAAGAAAGAATGTTTTGACTCAAATCGGATAGTCCAACACTCTATGAGGGGCCCAAACTTTTGAATGAGATATGGATATTGTCTTTTGGCTGCTCTCCAACTTTGCCTTTTTTCGTATTTTGTTAGTGTTTATCTACTTTTTGCCGTTTGCTTTTAACATGGTTTGCAACATGCAAGCCGACCGCACCAACTCTGCTATACAATATAGCAGAGAGGAACTTCTTCACATCAGAAATGTTGTGGACAACAGCCCACCGACAGACGATGGATATTCGCCATGCCTGCCTCCTGTTGTCCTACCTGAAAAACGCAGGAGGAAGACCAAGCGAGGGTCCCGCTGGTCAGACTGAGGAAACGGGAAAACCGACCCCCTCTTCTGAGTATTCTTCTGGCTAATTTTCAATCGATTGAAAATAAGCTAGATGAACTCAGAAGTCGGATTGCTTTTCAACGGGACATTAAGAACTGTAACGTGTTCATTCTCACCGAGACTTGGCTCAACCCCGCTATCCCAGACTCCACCATTGTTCCTGACGGATTCACAATTTTTCACCAGGACTGTTGTGATAACAGCAGTGTATATTCCGCCGCTAGCCAACAACAACACAGCACTCGATCAGCTGTTTGGGATAATCAACAGGACAGAGACTTCACAGCCAGAGGCGGTGTTTGTTGTGGGCGGGGATTTTAATACCGCTAACATGAAGGTCCTGCTGAAGTACTACCAACACATCAGCTGCCCGACGCACGGTGGAAACATACTGGACCATGTTTATTCCCCTTTTTGACATGGATATATAGAGCTCTCCCTCCATTGTTTTGTGTGAAACGCTCTGTGAAATGAACTACATCTCTGGTCTCGCAGACTCGCACAACAACACACGTCACCAAGATGGCCGTCACTACTGTCTTGTCAAAAAAGGGATTGACTACCCTCTGTCATAGTCTGCTCCATCATTCACCAGTAGTTTTCCATTCACCTGTCTCACCTGTTTTCCACACCCACTCGTTAACTCACTCTCTTTCTCTTCTGCACCCATTAGCTTCTGCCAGTATTTAAACCCGCACCTTACACACACTCTTTGCCAGATTGTACTTTGCCTCATGCTTGTCTCTCCCGCGTTCAAAACTAGATTGCCTACCCGCAGGGGCGGACCTAGCACATTTGGTGCCCTAGGCGAACTTCACCACTGCGCCCCCCCCCAAAAAAATCAAAACATCTTAACAGTTCTACAGTAAAGTACTGCACCTTTATTTATTACAAGCAAGAACAAGAGCTAAGAATAAATGTAAAGTTCACACTAAAGAATTAAAACAAACAACTTAGCTAACAAACAATAATAATAATAATAATAATAATAATAATAATAATAATAACAAACAATAAAAGAATGTGCACATTTGCTTTCAAAGAAAATTAAGAAGAAATGTCAAATAATCAATATATAATATGCTAAATAAATAACAAATTAAGAACTATTTACATTCCACTCCCTATCATCACACAAGGTTAGCCTACATATTAGCTCCTACTGGTTTCCATTTACAGTGCAATCCTTCTGGCCTTCCTCGCTGCAAAGTCATCAATCACATCATCATATGAAATCTGACCACCAACCTCATGGTTAATACTGATTACAGCCAGACCACTGAGGCGTTCTTGAGCCATGGTTGACCTCAGGTATGTTTTCAAGAGTTTTAATTTGGAAAAACTCCTCTCGGCTGAAGCTACTGTTACTGGTAGCGTTGCACTGATCCGCAGAGCAATACACAAGTTGGGATATATTTCGGTGAGCTGCTTTGTGTGTATGAATTTCAACAACTCAAGAGTTGTCATGCTCTTTGATGGCAAGTCAGGTACATTTTCCAACTCCTGAGCCAGCTCAGTAGTAGTACTGATGCCGTTTCAATCACATTAGTATTCATAAAAAGTGACAGGTCGCCCCGCCCCTTTTTTTGCTAGCAGGACACAATGGTAAAAACATATGGTGGAGAAGGGGGGGAACACACACACACACACACACACACACACACACACATTCCCTCGCCCCTCACCCCCAGAGCATGGAGAAACGTATGGACCTCGTAGTGTTAAAGCGACACTGACTGTTCTTGGCTAGCAGGACATGATGGTAAAAACATATGGTGGAGGAGGGGGGAACACACACACACACACACACACACACACACACATTCCCTCGCCCCTCACCCCCAGAGCATGGAGAAACGTATGGACCTCGTAGTGTTAAAGCGACACTGACCTCAACAGATTGGGCTGTGTTAACTCTGGTGTCTTCCCGAGATCTACACGCAACCAAAAAGAAGTCAGCCTTTTTGCGACATATGGTGGCCGAGGGGAGGGGGAACACACACACACACACACACACACACACACACACACACACACACACACACACACATTCCCCGCCCCTCACCCTTTAGAAGCTGTCTAAATAAAAAGCCAGGAAGATATGCTTCAGTCTCCTCTGTCTTGAAGGCATTCTTAAGCACATAAATGTAACATTAGGCTATGCATAAAATAACCAAACGATTATTACATTAACTAATTTGAACAGTAATTCACATCATCATCTCATAACAAAATAAGCTAAGGCAACTACTTGCATTCAGTGACTTGATTTTTAAATGAAAACCAGGGATATCTTTTTGTTTTGCGGTCCATATCTCATTAAAAATATCTAATGTTAGTAACTATTAAAGAAAAAATGGGGACAATTCTGTTTTAATGTAGTTTGACCATTGTAACTGCTGTGCAGACATACTGATAAATAGGGCTTCTAACTAATTACCTTAAATAAAATCACGAATTAATTAAACCAGTTCAATACGTATTATTCTTATTCTTATCATTCTTTATGAGCGCAGTAACGGTAAGGTATCTAATTACTTATGTATCTAGTATTCCATCACATAATAACAGAGAGGGTCAAACTGAAGTAGAGACATGGCAGAAATCCTACAATGAAGTGGGAACAGTGAAGGGGAAGTCTCTTTGAAGAGGGTAATAGTAGTTTAAAGATCTTAATGCCCCTTGATCATATCTTTTTTTATTTTTAAGACTTTTTTTTTACAGACACTCGGCAGATTTGTGTGTAATTCTCTCACAAAGGAACAGTAAGTCTCTTACTTTTTTTTATGGTGTTTTTTATGTATGACAACTTTACAACTGGTAGAAAGTTAAGTACTTTTTCTGAGCAGATTTTCTTTAAGACTGTGACTCTTAACAAACCAACCCCCCGAGAGACAGACATACTCACCCCCTTTTCAACGTTGTAGGATTTCAAGATATGTTGCATGTCATGCATAAACACGGTGTCATCTTTCTTGAAACTAACGTGCTGTCCGTTTTACAAACAAGTTATGTTTATGCTTCTTCATCCTCTGAATGTTCCTCCTATTGTGAAGAGGGACCTCTTCACAATAACAATCAAGGTGGATCTGTGAAATGATACACCTATCCCCAAAGCATGACTACCCTATTGAGGGCATACGTCTAGGGCAGTAGGGTCTAAATCGAGGGGCCAGATATACTAACATGCAGAACGTACGGTATGTTTGAAAAAGACTAACCATTTATCCAGTTCAAGCTGTCTTTAAGATGTGACATCACGCTCTGACTATTTCCCATAAAATCGTGACAAACTATTACTTGTTCTTACATTTGACCTCTTGCTGCTTGATTGAAAATGATAGATGAAAAAGAACTATTTTAAAAAGAGTCAAACCACAAATGTTTTAAGATTTGTTACAAAATGTAGCAAATCATCTAAAACGAAGGACTGTTTTTTTTTGCTTTCATATATAGTAATAGTATTGTAAACGAAACATTTAAAGTGGTCCTGGAATCTTCATTTTTTCAGAAACATTCTGTAACATTACCGAAGAAATTATACTTACTCTTTTTTCTTGTGTTACCAAGATACTTTTAGATACAGTTTGGTGTCTGAAAACTGAAACTAGTTGAATATGAAGTACTTTATAAGGAATTCGGATTCTTTTAAAGGCAGATTTTGGCTTTTTTCTCTTGCCAAGATACTTTTAGACACACTTTAAGGGTGCAAAAACTTTAGAACAGGGTAAAATATTCATTAATTTGTATTGAATTGAGTTTTCTTTTTTGATTTTCAACATACTATATGACTTTTACATATTTTCTGACGTACGATACTTTTTTGACTTTTTTCTGTAGAATCATGACAAAACTATGACTTATTCTTAAATTTCACCTATTGCTGGAGATGAGATGAAAAAGCTACAACGCTTAAAGAACTTTTTTCTAAAAACTCTCAATTCTATAACTGACTACCACCATTCAACGCAATAAGCCCCACCCTCCGCTCAGCAAATCATCTAAAACGAAGGACTGTTTTCAATTAAACAACCATTACACAATGAAAATGTGTTTTATTTTTTTTTGCTTTCATATATAGTAATAATATTGTAAACGAAACATTTAAAGTGGTCCTGGAATCTTCATTTTTTCAGAAACATTCTGTAACATTACCGAAGAAATGACACTTACTCTTTTTTCTTGTGTTACCAAGATACTTTTAGATACAGTTTGGTGTCTGAAAACTGAAACTAGTTGAATATGAAGTACTTTATAAGGAATTCGGATTCTTTTAAAGGCAGATTTTGGCTTTTTTCTCTTGCCAGGATACTTTTAGACACACTTTGAGGGATGCAAAACCTTAAAACTAGAAAATGAAGTACAGTCTGATTAGATTTTTTTTCTTAAAGACTGTTTCTCTAAAAGGTAAGTTTGTGATTTTAACAAATTTCCCTGACACTTGGCAGATTTGTGTGTAATTCTCTCACAAAGGAACTGTAAGATACACTTTGTATGTATGCAAAACTTTTTTGAAAATAAAATACTTTGTCTGAATACATTTTCTTTAAAGGCACTTTTTTGAAATTATTTATTTATTATTTCAGTGGAACAATCCAGTGTTTGTTAACATTAACGCTTTCTTCTCTTTTTCTTGTGTTACTAAGATACTTTTAGACACACTTGTTCAGTTAAACAAGGGTTTTTTTTTCTGATAAACTTACATATTTTAGTTATTTTATGTTACCAAGATACTCTGAGATACACCCTGATGTACGCAACACTTAAAGGGTAAAATATTCATTAAATTGTATTGAATTGAGTTTTCTTTTTTTGATTTTCAACATACTATTTGTACACAATGACTTTTCCATATTTCTGATAAACTATACTTTTGACTTTTTTCCGTAAAATCATGACAAACTATGACTTATTCTTAAATTTCACCTATTGCTGGAGATGAGATGAAAAAGCTACAACGCTTAAAGAACTTTCTAAAAACTCTCAAATCTATAATTGACTCCTCCATTCAACGCAATGAGCCCCACCCTCCACTCAGCAAATCATCTAAAACGAAGGACCTCACTAAGACGATCGTTGTAAACTAGCCATGGAGCAGAGAAAAGCCAAGACTCCCCCCCGCGAGTTGCAGTCAGGAACAGAGTCCACCAGCAACACCACCATGTGGGAAACCCGAATCTTGCAGTACTACTACTGCTGCTGATGCTACTCCTCGGGTCAAGAAGTCTCAGTTTAGGGACACAGTGAAATCGGAGTTGTTTCATATTCTGGAGATGGTGATGTATCGGTACAGAAAAGAAATCTGCAAAGAATGCCGACGCAGTAACCCCGACCAGAGGCAACACGAATGTCGGAATGACATGCCCGATTTCTTCTTCAGAAACAATTACAAAGCGTTAATGAAAAGACTTTGGCTCGCCGACTTCGTTGCAGTGATTGACCAGAGTCTTATTGAAAAAGGCATTTGCGAGGATAAACTGAAGATAGGACGCGCTTCGGAAGCCTTTCTGCACAAGCTTGTAAAATGCAGATGCCTCAAGGAGAGACTTGAAATATCCATACAGAGTTGGATGGAGAAGAAGAAGAAGAAGACTAACAAACAGCAGTCGGATGGAGAAGAAGCCAGAGACTTGTTCAATGCAGTGACTTTTTTCTTTAAGTAAAATAAAAATGGGAAACTACTCTGCAAAACGCTCTGTATATATTGATCATAATGTAGTCCTTACCCGTTTAATAAATGTGATGATGGGGACGATTGAAAACAGAACGAGTAGTGACCCCCGTGTAAGCAGAATGGCTGAAGTTTGTAAACTGAAAGACATTTTGGATATCGTTCGTTCTGGCAGTACTAGTCCGGGTCATTGGGAAACCATTGTAAACGAAACATTTAAAGTGGTCCTGGAATCTTCATTTTCCGAAACATTCTGTAACATTATCTCAGAAATGAAACAAACATCAAAAGTGTATCATGTGCTCTCATTGTATGCTCTGTTTGTAGATGTAATGCATCTTTGCGTCGAAAACAGCATACACGTGAATATTTTGACTGAAGTGAAAAAACTCCATCACGATATCTCCAGTAATATGGGGAATGCTAAGCTGGAAACTGTCCTGGGGATGCTACAATCAGTATAACTATTGATTTTGTGTGTGAACAAAAATAAAAAAAAGTGTTTTTTACATCTAAAAACTGTTGTCATCATTATAGCAAGGAGCGTGTCTGATACATGTGTATTACAGTCCTTCTTGTTGTTGTGTTTTCAGTGTTTTTTGTGTGTCTGTACACACAAGGCACACTTCATTATCTACTTTTCAGCTTTTTTAAAAAGAAAAGTGCATCTTTCAGTAACTTTACCAGAGAATTTAAGCATACATCTGTCAAATGTTTAAAACTGTTTCACTGAAATACCCTCAAAATGACAAACTGCCATTAAGAGTCAGAATCCTAACCAAATCTACTGACACAAAGTACTTCATTATCTACTTTCCAGCTTTTAAATACAACAGTGTATCTTTCGGTAACCTTCTTGAGAGAATTAAGCATAAATCTATCAAGTGTCAGGGAAATTTGTTAAAATCACAAACCTCCCTTTTAGAGAAACAGTCTTTAAGAAAGAAAAATCTAATCAGACTGTACTTCATTTTCTAGTTTTAAGGTTTTGCATCCCTCAAAGTGTGTCTAAAAGTATCCTGGCAAGAGAAAAAAGCCAAAATCTGCCTTTAAAAGAATCCGAATTCCTTATAAAGTACTTCATATTCAACTAGTTTCAGTTTTCAGACACCAAACTGTATCTAAAAGTATCTTGGTAACACAAGAAAAAAGAGTAAGTGTCATTTCTTCGGTAATGTTACAGAATGTTTCTGAAAAAATGAAGATTCCAGGACCACTTTAAATGTTTCGTTTACAATATTATTACTATATATGAAAGCAAAAAAAAATAAAACACATTTTCATTGTGTAATGGTTGTTTAATTGAAAACAGTCCTTCGTTTTAGATGATTTGCTGAGCGGAGGGTGGGGCTTATTGCGTTGAATGGTGGTAGTCAGTTATAGAATTGAGAGTTTTTAGAAAAAAGTTCTTTAAGCGTTGTAGCTTTTTCATCTCATCTCCAGCAATAGGTGAAATTTAAGAATAAGTCATAGTTTGTCATGATTCTACAGAAAAAAGTCAAAAAAGTATAGTACGTCAGAAAATATGTAAAAGTCATATAGTATGTTGAAAATCAAAAAGGAAAACTCAATTAAATACAAATTAATGAATATTTTACCCTGTTCTAAAGTTTTTGCACCCTTAAAGTGTGTCTAAAAGTATCTTGGCAAGAGAAAAAAGCCAAAATCTGCCTTTAAAAGAATCCGAATTCCTTATAAAGTACTTCATATTCAACTAGTTTCAGTTTTCAGACACCAAACTGTATCTAAAAGTATCATTTCTTCGGTAATGTTACAGAATGTTTCTGAAAAAATGAAGATTCCAGGACCACTTTAAATGTTTCGTTTACAATACTATCACTATATATGAAAGCAAAAAAATAAAAATAAAACACATTTTCAGTGTGTAATGGTTGTTTAATTGAAAACAGTCCTTCGTTTTAGATGATTTGCTACATTTTGTAACAAATCTTAAAACATTTGTGGTTTGACTCTTTTTAAAATAGTTATTTTTCATCTATCATTTTCAATCAAGTAGCAAGAGGTCAAATGTAAGAACAAGTAATAGTTTGTCACGATTTTATGGGAAATAGTCAGAGCGTGATGTCACATCTTAAAGACAGCTTGAACTGGATAAATGGTTAGTCTTTTTCAAACATACCGTACGTTCTGCATGTTAGTATATCTGGCCCCTCGATTTAGACCCTACTGCCCTAGACGTATGCCCTCAATAGGGTAGTCATGCTTTGGGGAAAGGTGTTTCATTTCACAGATCCACCTTGATTGTTATTGTGAAGAGGTCCCTCTTCACAATAGGAGGAACATTCAGAGGATGAAGAAGCATAAACATAACTTGTTTGTAAAACGGACAGCACGTTAGTTTCAAGAAAGATGACACCGTGTTTATGCATGACATGCAACATATCTTGAAGTCCTACAAACGTTGAAAAGGGGGTGAGTATGTCTGTCTCTCGGGGGGTTGGTTTGTTAAGAGTCACAGTCTTAAAGAAAATCTGCTCAGAAAAAGTACTTAACTTTCTACCAGTTGTAAAGTTGTCATACATAAAAAACACTATAAAAAAAAGTAAGAGACTTACTGTTCCTTTGTGAGAGAATTACACACAAATCTGCAGAGTGTCTGTAAAAAAAAAGTCTTAAAAATAAAAAAAGATATGATCAAGGGGCATTAAGATCTTTAAACTACTATTACCCTCTTCAAAGAGACTTCCCCTTCACTGTTCCCACTTCATTGTAGGATTTCTGCCATGTCTCTACTTCAGTTTGACCCTCTCTGTTATTATGTGATGGAATATTAGATACATAAGTAGTTAGATACCTTACCGGTACTGCGCTCATAAAGAATGATAAGACTAAGAATAATACGTATTGAACTGGTTTAATTAATTCGTGATTTTATTTAAGGTAATTAGTTAGAAGCCCTATTTATCAGTATGTCTGCACAGCAGTTACAATGGTCAAACTACATTAAAACAGAATTGTCCCCATTTTTTCTTTAATAGTGACTAACATTAGATATTTTTATATGGACCGCAAAACAAAAAGATATCCCTGGTTTTCATTTAAAAATCAAGTCACTGAATGCAAGTAGTTGCCTTAGCTTATTTTGTTATGAGATGATGATGTGAATTACTGTTCAAATTAGTTAATGTAATAATCGTTTGGTTATTTTATGCATAGCCTAATGTTACATTTATGTGCTTAAGAATGCCTTCAAGACAGAGGAGACTGAAGCATATCTTCCTGGCTTTTTATTTAGACAGCTTCTAAAGGGTGAGGGGCGGGGAATGTGTGTGTGTGTGTGTGTGTGTGTGTGTGTTCCCCCTCCCCTCGGCCACCATATGTCGCAAAAAGGCTGACTTCTTTTTGGTTGCGTGTAGATCTCGGGAAGACACCAGAGTTAACACAGCGCAATCTGTTGAGGTCAGTGTCGCTTTAACACTACGAGGTCCATACGTTTCTCCATTCTTCAGACTGTAGAAATGTAGTTCATTAGCCATATAGCTGAATATATAACCCCAAACATCGCCATTTTTTAGAGTCCATTTCTTCGTGAAGTTCTTCGGCTGTAGGCGTCTGAACCCGGCATACAAACTTCATTCGTTTCTTGATTGGAGCACCCAATGGATGGTTGTAAGTTGTTACCGGTGTCTCGCTGATTAAATCCATATCCAGACGTCTCTTGGCCATTCTCTCTCACTTGAAAAATATTTAACAACAGGGCCGGCATTTCATTTCAGACGCTATGGGGGTGAGGGGCTAGGGAATGTGTGTGTGTGTGTGTGTGTGTGTGTGTGTGTGTGTTCCCCCCCCTTCTCCACCATATGTTTTTATCATTTGTGTCCTGTTAGCAAAAACAGAGAGGTTTAAAAATATATATGTTTGTTTTTTAGATGCTTTAATTAATCTCATGTTATTTGCAAGTTACATTCAATACTATATGGTGGTTAGGAGGCAGGACATATATCCTATACATATTAATTGATTGAAACAACGGCATTTTATTTCTCATTTTTCTAATTTAATTTTGTAAACCGGAATCGGGACATCCGCAGGAAGTGGTTTAATTAGTTTAATTAATTTTTTATTAATTTTTTATTAATTTGTATGGGGGCGGGGCTTCCGGTAAAAAGGGGCGGGGCGACCTGTCACTTTTTATGAATACTAATGTGATTGAAACAGCATCAGTACTACTACTCAGCTCCTTCCCATCCAAATCAGATTGCCCTCCATGGCTTAAGGTGTGTGCAAGTGCCTCTGCTTGCTTCATCAGCTATTGGTGTGGCAGGTCTGGGACGTTGTACAGAATGCCAAACTTGTCTTGCACATGTTTAAGAGTGGTAAACCTCTCCTTTTGTGCTGACACTGCAGCATCCACCACCACGTTAAAGAAGGTTACCTCCAGATTTTGCAAGGCATCCCTCAATGGCTCATCAGGAGACTCATATGAGAAGTGCCTCTTTGTTGACTTCAGCCGCTTTTGCACAAGGACTGCGTCCACATTCATGTCTTCACACATGTCCTTGGCTGATGTTTGTGCAGCCACAAAGCCTGTGGCTCTGTAGGATTCGAGAGCTTTTTCAGTCTTTTTCAGTAGACTTACTGCTACATCCACTTGCATTGTTTGGGACTGCAGGAGTTTGCTCACCTGCTGAATTTGACTTAGCATGTCATACCAGACCACTGTGCACAGTGCAAAGCGGAATGACCCGACTTCTTCTGCTAGAGACTAAGCTTCAATCCTGATGATTGGGTCTTTGGCCTGGTTTCTCACCTCAAGCAGTGCCTCTCTCACAGCTGCGGCTTCATATCGCAGAGGCTCCACAGCTTTCACTCTGCTCTCCCATCTGGTTTCTGACCACATTTTGAGTGAAAGGTTGACATGTTTCTTGAGGATGGCCCATCTCTGTGTATAGGCAGAAAACAGGCAGTATAGCTTCTGCACAATGCCAAAAAATGATATGGCATCTTTGGAGCTTTTGGCAGCATCAGCAACGACCACATTGAGTGTATGTGCCACACAAGGCACAAATAAAGCTCTTGGGTTCAACTGCAGTTGCCTGGCCTGTACTCCCTTGTTCTTCCCTTTCATATTTGCGCCGTTGTCATATGACTGTCCTCTGCAGTCATCAAAGGCAATCTGCAACTCCTCCAGCCTCTTCAAAATCAGGGCGGACAAACTTTCACCAGTGGACTCCTCTGCTACTAGGAATCCCATGAAGTGCTCTTTAATCTGGGGGTCTTCTTCCAGTGTCACCATTCTGATGACTGCTGACAGCTGTTCAGTGTGGCTAACATCCGGGGTGCAATCTAAAATGAGGGAAAAGTACTTGCATTTCTTTATTTCTTGCACTATTGTTGATAGAATCTTTCCTATGATGCATTCAATCAACTCATTCTGAATGGTTTTGCCCATGTAGCTGTGGTGGGATGTTTGACTTTTAATCTTGTGGATGTAGTCTTTCATCACTGGGTCAAACTGCGCTAAAAGCTCAACCTCTTTCAAAAAGTTTCCATTTGAAGGAGAGTGGAGTATTTCTGTCTTTCCTCTCAATGCCATATTTCGCCCTGCCAGAGACGGTACAATAGCAACCAGTCGTGTCAGCACTGCTCTCCACCGACTCTTCTCCGCCTCAAGGAGGGCCTGCTCTCGTTTGTCTATTGTTGTACCTTGTTTTCATCGAACTGCCAAATCTTTCCATGACGCCAAATTGTTCAGGTGTTCCGGACTATTTTCATGGCTGGTCAAAGCAGCACTTGCATTTTTCCAATCCGACAGTCCTGCATTTGTTAAATGAATTTGTTTTGGAGAGAAAAGTTGACAACAAAAACAAAAAAGACTGTTCTTCTTTTTTGAATATGTCACCCAACTTCTCCATTTACTAAGGTCCTGCTGAAGTACTGGTGGTGGCAACTTCTCCCATCATCTCTCCTTGGGAAAATGAAATCAGGTGTTATCTGATATGGTCCTCTGCGAACAAACTCTGTTCTCATTGTGTCTGTGAGATGTGAAGGGCAGTCAGCAGGATCGGTTGGTAGTGGATCGTCTGTCTTTGCTGCATCTGGAGGGCATGTGAAGCACATTTTCTCACCTCATATCTACACACACACACACACACACACACACACACACACACACACACACACACACACACACACACACACACACACACACACACACACACACACACACACACGAGAAGAGTGTATGGGTGGAATCTGTGGTGCAATCAGGATGAGATGTATCAGGCTGTTCTGACGTTCCTTGCAGTGGTTCTGGGCATATACATATATAGAGAACACACAAGAGCAAATATATTGGCTGGATTAGAAATGGAACGACAGTCATTTTTACATTCAATTATTTATTATCACATCAGGACCATCTATTGACGTATTGTACTCACCAGAACAAACAGGCACAGTGGTCAGTGGCAGGGTGGAATCAGTGGTCATCTCATCAGGATGAGCAGCTTGCTGTTCTGACGTTCCTTCATGTGGTTCTAGGTCTATAAATATAGAAAGAAAGAGAAAATATATTGACTGGATTTCACATTCAATTATTTATCATCAGGCACATCTATTGACACATTGCACTCACCTGAGGAAGCCGGCACAGCTGAGGTGCATGGCTGTTCCTTGTCAACTGATTCAACAGGTGGTTCCAGATATTTTAAAAGTGAATCTAAAATGATACAACATTTGTATTATCAACATTGAATAATTTCCATTTGTTAAATGTAGCTATTATTTAGTTAATAAGCATTTGGACAGCCTGACAGGTCTGATTAAACTAATCAAGAGCTATGCCTATCTTATTAGAACAGTTGAATCAGGTGTGTTAGTTCTGGGTTGGAACGAAAACATTCAACAGGACTGGAGTTGAGAACCCCTGAGCTAGTTAGCTAACGTTAGCGCACATTATGACAGGGTTTGACTCGGATAGTCAATGTGCTTTCTGAGGTAAACTTAACGTTAGCTAACGTTACCAACTAACTAACATTCCACCACACTGGCTAGCTCGCTACACCAAAACTAACATTGTTATTATTACTAATATTTCTATTTCATGACACAACGAAAATAGCCTTATGACAGTTTTGACTGAATGGCAATAACAAACGCTGGCTAGCTAACGTTGGCTTGGCTAACTAGCAAGATTACATGATCCATTCGCTAATGTTGACAATACAATCAAAATTGCATACCTTTCATCTTGGCACGTTTCTCTTCTTCTTCTTTTCTTCTGTTTTTATACTGCGCCCCGGATGGCTTTTGCCTCTTCATAGTTCTCTAACGTTAGTCTTTCTTTCCTCAATGCTCAATTTTATAAACACTTGACCGATACCCATCAATGCACAGCGCTCTAGCATGTTCTGACTGTGAACACCTAAAGCAGAGGCTCCTAGACCGACCGTTTTAGATTTTTGGCTCATTTCCCCCTATTTTAGAATTGTTTTTGTATGTAAGAATAATGGCTGCAGATGAGTATGGGATGCCCTCCAGTCATTCCCAGCTAATGTGGTTCTTTGTCGAGGGGGGCGCAAAAACTACGCCAAGCAAAAAAAAATATATTTATTTGTATATTTATTTGTGTGCAATTTTTGGCACCCCCCCTCTGGGTGGCGCTCTAGGAAACCGCCTGTATCACCTGTAGGAAGCTCCGCCCCTGCCTACCCGGTTCCGACCCTGCCTGTCTCCGACCTGCCTGCTCTGCCTGTTTCCTGATCCTGCCTGTCCCTCGACTATCCTGCCTGGCCTGTTATCCGACCCTGCCTGTATCCACGCTGACCGCCTCGCTTACTCTCTGACCTTCTGCCCGCTGTCCTCCGGTGCGTTATACTGCCCGGTTGGTATTCCTCCGATCCAGTGGAATCTCCAATAAAGTACATTACCAATTCTCCTTGGTTTCTCGAGTGCTGCATTTGGGTTCTCCTTAAGACTGTGACAGAACAATCTGGCCAGAACATGGACCCAGCGCACTCCTCTTCACCAAGAGACCGTTTCGAGAGAGTTGAGGACGCTCTCCAGAGGCAGGAAGCCTCGATAGCCATCCTGGCCACAGAGGCTCATCATGCTACATCTTCACAGGACCAGACGCTAACCTATTTAGCTGCGCAGCTACAGCAGCTAACGGCTACGGTGCAGCAGCTAGTGGCAGGAGGGGTCGCTCCAGCGCCTCTTCCTATGCCGTCGACACCCGCTTCTGCATCACCTCTGATGGGATTTACCCCGGAGCCTCGGGTGGGAACTCCGGAGCGCTACGCCGGGGAACCGGAGGGCTGCAGCCCATTTCTTACGAACTGTTCTATCCTGTTTGCACTGCAGCCACACACTTTCACTTCTGAAGCTGCTCGTGTGGCGTTCACGGTCAATCATTTGACTGGGAAAGCCCGACTGTGGGGCACAGCGGAATGGGAGCAACAAACACCCGCCTGCTCTTCGCTCCCCGCTTTCTCTGCGGAGCTGCGCAAGGTGTTTGGACCCGTGTCTGTGGGCCCAGACGCTGCAGGAGGACTATTGAACCTGAGCCAGGGTAATGGATCTATAGTGGATTATGCCATTGAGTTTCGCACCCGGAGCCGCCTCAGCAACTGGAATTCTGCAGCCCAGTGTGACGCCTATCTGCGTGGGTTGGCGGATTAAATTAAAGACGAGCTGGTGTCGTTTGATTTGCCCAATTCACTGGATGGGTTGATTGAACTGACTTCCCGCATGGATCGGCGCATCCAGACACGGAGACGGGAGCGACGATCGGCGGAAGTTCAACATGCCTGGGCGCCCCGACGTCCGAGTTTGGCTACGACTCCTCACCTCACTCCAGAGCCGCAACCAGGGGGGGGTGAGCCCGTGCAGGTGGGTCGCACCAACCTCACTTTGGAGGAACGTGAGCATCGCAGACGTCGTAACCTGTGTCTCTACTGCGGCCGGGCCGGCCATTTTGTTTCTCACTGCCCGGTAAAAGGCAAGGCTCAGCAGTAATGGGGAACATACTGGTGAGCCAAACCCATGGATTTGTTCCCACTCAGAGACCATTGAGCCACGCCAGGTTGCTATTACCGGATAGCTCTCAGGCTCTTGCAGTTTTTATTGACTCTGGTTCGGACGCGAGTATTATGGATGAAGAGCGTATGCTGCAGTTGGGAATAGACCGGGTTCCCTTATCTCGCCCAGTTCCAGCCAACGCCTTAGAAGGTCACCTGCTGGGGACAGTGACTCATCAGACCCAGTCGATCGCGAGATCTGTCTAAAAATAGAACAACAATATTCTGTTTTATCGTTAATGTCCTATAACATAATCTTCCTGTGCCAGAATAATGCACTTGAACACATCAAAGCTTTGTATGACCCCATGTATCGGGGCGTGGCTGGTGGGCAGTGGGCACTAGTTAGTTGACATAACGTTGTCCGTGTCAACAGGAGTGACAGTCCGCAAAAAAGCCCAAAATATATCATTTTCATCGGAGTGAAAATGATATATTTTGGGCATTTTTGCTTCTGCCATAATTGCGGTCTTGTGTGTGGGAGGATAACTATTTCTTTGTTAATTCCAATTCAAAGTCCATCTGTCTCATCTGCAATACGAGCGTGGCTTTACCGAAGAAGGGTAATATAGAGCGACATTTCAAAACGGTGTACAAACGCTACGAGACGGAATTCCCTCCTAATTCTGCTCTACGCTCTTCTGTTCGTTGAGTGCATATTTAACAGAGTTAAACATGTGAATACATAATTATACGTTTGTGAATGTTTAATTCATAATACGTTGTGAATTTTAAGAGATGAGATTGTTTCATTTGATATTTTAAGTTTTGTTTCCCGTGGGAACACCGTCCCATTGCACGTCTTTTTTTTACTTCCGGTATGTATTTTCCACCCTCCGCGGACTGGCCATCTGTAGAATCTGGAGAATCACAGAACAGCCGGTCGTCAAGGGCCGGCTCGATTCGCTGACCGCCGCCACCGCCCTTAATTTTTTTAAATGGCATCATTGAAGTTACACCGACAGAGGTCCGCCGTTTCCCCGCAGCGAGGCTCCCCCCAGTTGACAGTTCGCCAGCACCCCAGCCCCCCCCTCTCTATTTGGACTGGTAGATCTCGGCAGACTGGCAACTTTAAAAGTAGCATCTTGGTTAAAAAAAGGTTGGACACCCCTGGCCTACAGCTATTTGTTTACGTGTTTAAAAAAGCACCAGAAGCTTATATATACACACACATCTAAGTTTTTGGTGCCCCACAACTTTTGTACGTATAAAAACGCCACTGTAGGTTTAGTTTATAGTCCTTTTTGTTTCAGAGCCCTTCACTTCCTGCCTTTGTGTCTTTTCCTACTTGTGGTATTATCAATCCCACCCTTGATTGTTGCCACCTGTGTCACATTACGTCTTGTATTTATTATGTTTTTACAGTCTTATATTTTGCACTTTGCCCTTGCCACATTTTGCCTTTTTGAGTCCTTGCATTTGACGTTCCTGACAACGAGGTTCAACTTCCCCCTCACCTAGCAGCCCTGTTCCTACAACCAGGCTGATGCCCTGTGTCTTCTGTTAGTGGAGAGGGAGAACTCTGCGCCTGGTCCTGACTCTGGGAGGTAGAGAAGTGAGTCGAGGCCGCTCTGGAGGACCAGCCTGGTCCTCGCTCCTGCCCCCCTAACTGCCTTTCTGTTTCATTAGATCCAGAGGTCTGATGTCTTGCAATGGGCTCACAGCTCCAGAGTCCCCTGCCACCCCTTGACCCAGCGGACCAGGGAGGTTCTGCAGCAGAGGTTTTGATGATCCACCCTGGAGGAGTTTGTAAACGCCTTCCCTGTTTGTAACCAGTAACAGCTCGGTCGGGAATCCATGGCTATTACTTTTCTCATTCATAACCTTCATAATTCCAGAGATACATCCCATAATACATCACATTTGTAACATTGAAGTCAATGGAGAGAATCTTCAGACTTCAACAAATCTTCAACTGCTAATTCATACTTTCACTCAGAAACCCCATTCCAACTTTAAAATGTTACAAATCTTTCTGACATTATTCGTGTAAAACAACTTTTAAATATGATTCTTACTTTTAGAGGTATTAAACATTGTTCAGACCTTGTTAAAGAGGTTTTCCTTCAGATTTTAACATTAACTAGAGTGTGAGATGTCACAGCTAGAGTGTAGAAAATCTTGAAATTTCCCTTCATATATTTTTTAAAAACTGCCATAATTCCCAAACCCTACATTCCTGAGACATAATTGTTCATGACAAACGTAGGAAAACATCTCGTAGCTTAAAAAAAAATGACAAATAATTAAGCAAAAACAATTAAACAAAATGCCTCTTGAGGGCATTAAGTCCGCTCCCCTGCAACTTCCTTGACATGCTTCACGTTTTAAAATTTCACAGATATACGTTACGATTCTTCCACAAAACGCTCACATGTAAGAGGTTTATCTCTCATTCAGAACAATGGAAACCTTTGATCTCTACACACCTCGTTAGCTCAAATATAAACACCTGTGTAATGGAACACGATGATGTCATCACTCCAGCTGACATGCTCAGAGCAGCAGACTTCAGATAGCAGTGTGCTAACAGTACAGCCGTGAAGACATCTACGGGACAGTTATGAGATTTCTTCAAATGGCGTTGCCATGGCAACACAATGCTCGCCTTGAAACACGGTTCTCTCATAACTTCAGTTAGGGTCAGTGAAAATACTCCAAACAGCCATAAAACTAGGGCCACCAGGGTGGGTGGAGGGGGTCAGGAGGACGGGTCCGGGCCGACAACTCAGGAGCACCGCGGAGGACCCGGAAGGGATCTCGGGCGGACGGCCCTCGGGCAAGGTAGGAGCCGAGAAGGGGGACTCGGGCGGACGGCCCGGGGGCAAGACAGAGTCCAAGGTGGGGGTTATGGAGGGGCGAAGGCCACCGCGGCCGGGAAAGTCAGGGGGCCGGGCTCGAGGGTGAAGGCCGTGACTCTCAGGGGCCCGGGATCGAGGGTGAAGGCCTTGGCTCTCAGGGGGCCGGGATTGAGGGTGAAGACTCCGGCTCTCAGAGGGCCGGTCTCGAGGGCGAAGACCGGACAGCTCCGGAGGCCGGGCAGGAACCGGTGTCGACCGGACCGGATCCGGAGGCCGGGCAGGAAAGTGCTGATGGGACAGCTCCAGAGCAGGACCCGGTGTCGGCCGGACAGAGACCGGAGCCGGTCGGACAGGCTTCGGCAGGATCCCCCACGGAAGTGGACCAGGAGTTGGCAGGAACCCCGGCGAGACAGGTGATGGACATTGGGCTGGCAGGGCCCCCGGTAGAACCTCCAACGGCACGGGATATAGGATTGGCAGGACCCCCGGCAGGGGAGCAGACGGCGGGACCTCCAATGAGACCGGACCTAGGGTTGGCAGGACCTCCGGCAGAGGAGTAGTCGACGGGGCCCCCAACGGGACAGGACCCGGAGTAGGGACCCGAGAGGAGACTCGAGAGGGGAACCAAGGGGGAACCAAGGGGGAACTCGAGAGGAGACTCGAGAGGGGAACTAGAGGAGGGACTAGAGGAGGGACTAGAGGAGGGACTAGAGGAGGGACTCGAGGAGGGACTCGCGAGGGGAACTAGAGGAGGGACGAGAGGAGGGACGAGAGCAGGGACTAGAGCAGGGACTAGAGCAGGGACTAGAGCAGGGACTAGAGCAGGGGACTCGAGAGGGGACTCGAGAGGGGACTCGAGAGGGGACTCGAGAGGAAACTGGAGCGGGGACTCGAGAGGAAACTGGAGCGGGGACTCGAGAGGAAACTTGAGATGGGACTGTGGCAGCTGGAGCCGGAAACCTGGCTGTAAGGTCCGGAGCGGAAGCCTGGACCCTGGCTGTGTAAGCCAGGTAATCCAGTATGGACGCAAAGCTGCGTGGGCCGGTACTGGAGCATGGAGGCATGGCTGCTAGCTTGGCTTTGCGCCTCCTTCTCTTAGCAGCCGCCTGTGGCATCAAAAAAGCTGAATCCGCTGGGTCCATCTTAGATCGGTTCGTAATGTTACGGTGTATGTTGGAAGCAGGACCCAAATGCAGATATAAACTGAAAAAACTCCTTTATTTCAAGGCTAGGGCTATAAACAAAGACAAAACAGAACACTCACCAACGAACTAGTCATGACACAAGACGAACCGACATTGAACACTGGGAGACAGTGGAATTTAAACACAGGGTAACTAGACACAGGTGGGAACAATCAGGGGTGGGGCTGACACTGATGAGCACAGGAGACACACAAGGAGTGACAGGTGAAAACAATCAGGAAATTAGACACACCAGGGAAACTAACGACAGGAGGAAAAACACAGGGAAAAGGACCAGCCAATATACCAAGAGGAAAACATGACGGGGAGAACAGCAAAACACCCAAACCAAGACATAGAAAACGTGACATAACACAATAATCGTAACAATGTGTCTGTAAGTCCAATCGACACGGTCCAATCGTCCCACAATCTTCACTTGTATATCACCAGTCCATGCCTCAACTGCTCTACGCCAAATCTGAGATCTCACCATACGCTGTTTCCATGGGATGTGTATCCCTCGCCATAAAACATGATGTCGCTATAACTCCTATGAACATTTTCAAAAAGTGCTCAAACTTCACGTGTGCTAACAGTCCAGCCGTGAACACATCTACGGGATAGTTTTGAGATTTCTTCAAATGCTGTTGCCATGGCAACACAATGCTCGCCATGAAACACGGCTTTCTCATAACTTCAGTGAAACTGCTCCAAACGCCCCAAAACTTCACAGATTTGGTAACGATGCAGCCATCAACGCATCTAAGCGTATTATGGGGTGTCATCAACATTTTTCATTTTTTTTTATTTACTGTACATATGTGCCAGATTTACTTTATTTTCTCATCACACATTCAAGCCCCCTGTGTTCATGTATCATGTCAATCTAAATTCTTCACTTTCTTCTTACACAGTACATTTCAGCATTGCATTCCCACTAGCAATTTCTTCAGGAATTGCATTCTCTAGTTATTACATGTTACTTGTTAGACGCTTTTATCCAAAGCAACTTACATACTCAATACTGTGGACAATCCCCACAGGAGCAATTTGGGGTGAAGTGTCTCAGGGACACACTGACTGCAGTGGGATGTACATTTAAACAGAGAAATACTGTAAATCTAAAAATGTTTTTCAGTTAGTCTATTTTTCTGGAAGAATTATGGGTGTTCATTCATATGCTTATGACAGACAGCTTTTTTTCCCTCCGTCTGTTCTTTCTTGAAAATAAAATTTCCTCAACAATGCATTTTAATTCATTTTATTTATGTATTCTCTTTATTCAATTGTACTTGTCGAGTTATATTTTCTGTGTTTCTACTTCTTGTTCTCCCGTTCTCAGGGTTCTGATAGTTCTTCAGAACGCTGTAAAAAGACGAGACAGAGTTCACAGAGGGTTCACTGGCATCGCCTCTGACTCCATCAACTGTGTTTCATGTATTCACAGTGGGTTGGCTGCAGTTAATGCAGTCTGTTTGAACATGCGGACTGCATGAGGAGCATCTCAATGCTGGTGTCTCCAGCTGTTCATAAATCAAACCTATGAGGGGTAGATTAACACATAAACACAAATCAAGTCAGTCTCTCTTTGTTAGTCATATGTTTAAATATAAGTTACAATGTTCTTTACTAATTATTGACAAAATAGCTAAAGTTATTCAAAGCTTTTCTTACACTGACTTCAACGGCTAATGCATTTGACAGAAGTCCAAATGCTTTGTATGTTGAAAGAATGTCTGTAGAGAATGAATGGGAATACAACATAAAACAGGGGGTTACTTATTGTAACCTAGCCCTCTACTGGACTCTATGGGTACTACTCTCATCAATGATACGCGAGCGTTCCCACACTGAAGTTGTATAAACGTAGCCGGCCAATCAGGGCGCGCCTACCTGAATGCGCGTGCGGGCACACAGTATATAAGGCTGCTACGCCTCCTGACTGTCATCCTACACCAGGGATCACCAACTACATCTGTCCAAGGGCCAAAAAGACTCTATGGGTACAGTGGGCGGAGCCCCGATGGATAAACGCCCTGTCGTCCTACAACATCGATCCGCCACACTGCCCCTGATCGGCCTTTGGTTAACAGCCACCGCACCCCAACTTCCTATCATCCGGTTGTGACCGTGGAGAAGTCGGGGCCGCAGCTTACCTGGCTGGGTAGAGCCTAATTGGTCTAAATAAGCCCATAGCTCCACCCTGCAGGTGCCAGCGCAAGAGACTACACACTGCGCACTACGCCTCCCGGGTCCCTAAGGAGCACGGTTAGAACGCAAGTGCACAATGTCTCACACGCTTACCTTGTGCAGAATGTGCATGGACCCTAGTGGGGAAGGCAGCGGGGAGAGTCCTCCAGCCCTGTATGGGGCTCACCATGCTTCCCGGGTCCCTAAGGAGCATGGGAAAACATAAGTGCATTATGTCCAGGGGGGTGGTCAGATATCAACTGACCCACAGCCCCCCCCCCTCTCACCAGTCCTGTGTTGCCCCAGCAAGCACAGACGATGAAAAGGAACCAGACATGTCCAAGAGATAAAACCTTGAAGGGGCCTGACGTAGACCAAGATGCCGCTGTGCATATGTCCTCCAAACTCACGCCGTTGAACAAGGCTGTTGATACAGCCATACCACGTGTAGAGTGTGCATGGACCCCAGTGGGGAAGGCTCTCCCCGCCTGTCCATAGGCATGTGAAATGCACTCGCAGAGCCATCCTCTCAGGCGTTTCTTGGACAGAGCTTTACCGGCCACACCATCCCCAAAGCACATTAACAGCTGTTCAGTGCGCCTAATGGAAGCTGTGCGCCCTACATAATAATAATAATAATAATAATAATAATGGATTACATTTTTTAATTAGAGCGCTTTTACAGCTGCTCAAAGTGCTTTAGAATTACATATTACACATATGAGACATGTACATATCATTACTGTGGACATTACCCACAAGAGCAAATGCGAGTAGAGTGTCTTGCCCAAGGACACAACGGCCTGACGCAGTGGCCAGCGCACGCACATTAGCCTCCCTGTCCCCAATATGGGGTGGAAGACTAAAGCATTCTAACTGTATAGCCCTCGACCTGAACGAACTCCTTATGTTCTTGGGAACAAAGGAGGGGTTCGGTCTGAGTGTCGCCCCGCTACGGTCACCCCGAATCAAAAGGCAACTCGGGTGCCCCGACAGAGCGGTCAGCTCGCACACTCTCTTGGCCAAAGTCAAGGCAAGCAGCAAAGCTGTTTTCAATGACAGAGCCTTCAGGGAGGAGAGCTCCAGAGGCTCAAATGGTTATGTGACCAGAGCCTCGAGCACCAACGACAGATCCCAATGCGGGGTGGAGACATGCACCACTGGGCGCTGTCTCCTGACCCCCTGCAAAAAACGCACCATAAGCGTTTGACTAAAGGCTGGCCTGCCGCCAAATCCCTCATGGCAGGACGAGATGCCTGCTGCATACACCTTAATTGTGGAATGAGCCAGCCCCCTGTCCACCAGTATCTGTAAATAGGACAGAATAGAGCCCAACGTACAGGATAGAGGCTCTAGACTCCTTTCTTCACACCACCACTGGAATCCCAACCACTTTGTCCTGTAACAGGCTGTGGTGGATCCTGCTCCTGCTGCTTGGATAGTCTGAATAACGTTGTCAGGCAGTCCCTCCCGTCTCAGCCTGTCCCTCTCAGGAGCCAAGCCTGGAGAGGTTGGCCCAGAGTGGGTAACGCCCCTATTGCGCCTGCTTCCTGAGACAACGCCCCCCAGACCTGAGGAACCGTCCAGGGCTGGCCCACCATCATCTGTGTCACCTCTGCGCACCACCTGGGTCTACCAGGATAACTGACAATCGTTCTCGTCTCTCCCTCTGCGGGAGGGGGAGAATGAGACGCTGCGGGGGAAAGGCGTAGAGCATGTACATAGGACAGAATAGAGCCCAATGTACTGGACAGAGGCTCTAGACTCTCCTCCTCGCACCAATGTTGGAATCCAAACCACTTCGTCCTGTAACAAGCTGTGGTGGATCCCACTCCTGCTGCCTGGACAGTCCACCCTTTCTCAGCCTGTCCCTCTCAGGAGCGAAGCCTGGAGAGGTTGGCCCAGAGTGGGTAACGCCCCTATTGCACCTGCGGTGGAAAGGCGTAGAGCAGCTATCTTGGCCATGGCTCGTGTGCAAACGTGTCCGGGTCGCAGTGCTCTAGGAGCAGTACTACTGCCCGTAGCTCTAGAAGGTTGATGTGCAGAGTTTCTGTCAGAGGTCAGCCACCACCTATAGCTCTCTCTAGGCAGCCCCCCCCCATCCTGTCACGGATGCATCTGTGAACACCGTGATGTAGGAGGTCACCCGCCCCAGTGCAGTTCCCCTCCGCAGATGCTTTTGGGACCCCCAGTATCGGAGGTTTCCCTCCACTGAGGGGGGGATGGTCACCAGACGTTGTTTGTGCCTCTTGGGATCTAAACGAAGGCCGGAAAACCACCTCTGCAGGCGATGCATACAGTAAGCAGTAACCCCAGCGGTGCGCTGGACGGAGCGCTGGACGTCAGATAAATCACCAGAAGAAGGCAGACAGTAAGTAAACAAGTAACGGGTCAGAAACCCTCCTTTTTACGCAGCGGTCCAGACATTGGTCAGATGGCGACACATATTCAGTTGCCAGTTCCTTTGGCATTAGGGCAGGGTATATCAAGATACTTCCCAAGGTTTGAGATAATGAATTGTGCTACTTTTAAAGCAAGCAACGATTTTTTTCAAATCTGTAATCAAAAAGCTCCTCAAAAACGCTATCGAAGCAGTTCCTGCCGTTGCTACGTTAGTTCAAACAACGGACTATTTTTCTTAGCGGATGCATGTACATTTAAATACAACTATTTTTAAATCAATAAAATAATTTTCTAAATCCACAAAAGCATTTAAATTAATATTGGGAGTCATGTCGTTACTTTGTTGAGAATGTGGCCATGTAATAAGCGGCATAATGTGCAGCAGCGCGGTCATTATGGGGAAAAGAACACCTTCATGCCGATCTAGATCCCTCCGCTTCGCGTCGGGCTCCTGATCAGCCTGTCGGTGTTCTTTTCCTGCTTATCCATGAGAGACGTTCTGCAGAGGAGGGGCGTTTCACCGACGACAGGTGTTCTTACTTTTATGTAGAATGTTTACTTTACACGACACTGTTCAACACTTAATTCTGCTTTACTCTTGAACTAAACAACCGCGGATGTCTTGAAAGATTCTTTCGCGAAAGATTTTTGAAGATATCCGCGTTCTTGTGACACGTAAATACTGCGCTTCCTATGTTTTGGTGCGGACTGCGTTCACACCAGCAATGAACCGCTCCAGAGTTCGCAAGCAAGCGCTCCGAGACCACCTATTTTAGCGGACCAGAGTCCGGTTGTTTAGTTTACTTAAGAGGTCTCGGACTGTGTTCACACCGACCCAGTGGGTAGCCCCCCCTGGAAGGCAAACCGCACGGCCGGCCCTAGACTTTTGGGGGCCCTAAGCGAGCTTTCGCTTGGGGGCCCCCCTCACTCTAGTGCGTTCTCACTACACACAACACGGAACCAACTTGTGTCTTATGATGTTAGCATAAGCACACATATTGTATAAATAAGCATATAAACACCGTGGACCTAACCCCCTCTAGGGGGGTCCGGCGCATGCTCCCCCGGGACGATTATTTTTTTAAATATTGAAGCATAAATCTGGTGCACTTTGAGAGCAAAATTAGGAGATCTATGGATACACCTCTCAACACCCATATGAAACAGAACTGTAAACAGATTTGTCTTTATGGATATTTTACAAATCACTCCCCTTTTAAACTGTATTCTTGTTTTGTCATATAGTATTTCATAACTGTTTTTCATTTATTCTCTCTGGCTGTCCATCTCATAATGTTCACATGGAAACTAGCTGTCAAGAGGAATATCATTCAGAAGAATTATAAATTCATGCAAAAATCTGTCACAAAAAGAGGTTGCACATTTAAATGCAGGTGTTGTTATGGCAACGTCAGTGGCCAAACAGCCACATTTACTGCTGCAAATATGTTCAAACATGCTGTCGACACGTAAAGCAGTGGCAACTATGCCACCATTTCAGCTGACTTTTTCTCAGAAATACTGTCACATAACATCCATATATTTCAGTGCTAGGTTGATGCTTAGCTAAGCTAACTATGAAACACTTTAACTGACAGGACTCAACTGTGTACTGTAAGGTAGCTTCTAGCTTCATGTCGAATAGTAAGTCAACATTTCCCAGAGAGCTTTCTTTGAAATCACCAGGTAACACTAAAAAACATTACATTTAGATTGTATGACAAAGTGTTTATTTAATATATCTGGCTAGCTATAGCTACTTGCTAACGGTTTAGCTTACCCCCGCGATTCAAAGTAACGTCAACGTAGCTGTAATTTATGCTTTGCTTACATGTTCGCATAACTTGAAAGTTTACTGACATTTACATACCTTGTTTATCTGGCTCAAGTGGTGTCTCTGGGGTTGTTTTGTGAGCCACCACTTGAGAATTGTCGTATTTTTTCAGAAAAAATGTCCCTATTTCCATCTTCAAAAACTCTTGAGTATATATACAGTCTATGAGTCCGGCTGCCAGTTTATTTTAAACATTGTCACAGCTCACAGGATAGGTACCCGTCAGCCAATAAGACAAATGTTTATTTCCATTCAACTCTCTGGTTGGTCTGGTGTCTTGCCTCTGTTGCATTCACTGAACACAGGAAATTACATTCCTGCCGTCCTCTCTAGTGTCATGATGAGGTTCAGGTAAAGCACGGTTAATGTATTATATGATTGACTCAATAATATAATACATGACTTTGAGAGTAGGCAATCTAGGCATATTAACACAATTAATTAAACATTACCAACTTTTTTTCTCATTTTTTTCATTTATTGCTAGCGGCCCCTTAGTGGCTGCGGGGCCCTTAGCAGCCGCTTATGTCGCTTAATGGGTCGGGCCGGCTCTGGCAAAACGCAAATACTTTCTGTGCTTTGGAGAAATTTCGACATGTCCGTGCGGCCCTGCACCCTGAGCGGTGGACTTCCATGGACGCCGGACCTGGAAGTGCCCGACAACGAGAAGTCCTCGTCATCCTCCTTCCCGGCAAACGGAGCCATCCGCCCCGCTGGAATGGCGAACGTGAATGGCGAACGTGAATGGCGAATGTGAATGGCACCGCCTCGGCCATATCCTGGTCCCCCAAACACTCGAAGCCAGAGATGGGGACTCGAGTCTGCGACTCGGACTCGAGTCGCACTTAAGTCACACACACAGAGACTTCAGACTTGACTTGGACTCGTGACCAAAATACTTCAGACTCGACTTGGACTCGTATGTTGGGACTCTTGAACAATCATTGTGATTTCTATTTTTGGCCTATTAAAGGTGGGGTAGGTACATTTGAGAGAAACCGGCTCGAGATCGCTAGAATTTGAAAATACACAACCGGAGATAATCTGCTAGAGGCTGCTACTTCCTTATAGAGCCCGCCTCCTCCAACACATACGAACGCGCACATGACCAATGAGGGCACGAGATAAGTTTGTGCCCAGATGGAAGGCTGACAGGCAGGTAGGCCATCCAGTTATTTTAGCCGGGCTCATTACGCAGACGTGCGCGCCTCTGTTACTACCTCGTAGTAACACAATGGCGACCGGCGGCACACCTGCGGCTGTACCGCTTGTAATTAGGTTCAACTACAAAAACTTCGAACAAAACGCCGGCAGCACCAACAAAAGGAGCGCACACTGCAAAGTCTGCAATATCAAAATCAAGGATGCTGGCGCAACAACGTCGAATTTCATCAGGCACTTGAAAACTCACCCGGAAAGGTCTGTTACTTGGACGGTTAGCAAACATGTTTAGCTCAGCATCAGCTATGTAATGTTAACTTAGCTTGCTGCTAGCTTTGTAACTGAATATTTGAAAAGATTAGTGAATTGCTTGTCACACTTGTTTGAGTTGAGTGGCGTTGACATCCAACTCTTGACATGACATAAAAAAGGTCGGTAACGTTAATCATTACCCGCTTTTAAGTACTTTTAACAGTTTCTCTGCGGGGGATTAATAAAGTATTTGTGATAGTGATTTCTGATTCTGAAGTGTTGTGCTTATAAGTTGTTTGCATTTAGCTAAAGTGTGATGTTTTTCCTCATATTGCATTGCAATAGCCTGTTTAAAGTGATCATATAACAAACAACTAATCAGTACTGATACTGTATGCTAATAGGTATAGGAGTGATAACACAGTAAATGCTTTGAATTTCTTAGATATAGCTGTGCAGTATTCTTAACAGACTGGAGAGCAGCAGACAATACAAGGCTTATTACAACCAGAAGAGACATGAGACTTTTATTTGTTTAGAGACTTGAGACTTGACTTGGACTCGTGACCAAAGACTTGAGACTTGACTTGGACTTGCAAAAAAAGACTTGTGAACATCTCTGCTCGAAGCAGAGGTGGTGGGGATTGGCGCCCGCTATTAAGCCAGGGCACGAAGGACAGGCCCGGGCCTCTCGAAGTGGCGACTCCATGAAGGTATGATAACTTCTTTCTTCTTCTTTCAAACGTTTTATTTTTCTCTGTCAGGTGTTGTCCTGCTCGCTGAAGAGAAAAGGATGACAGGAGGCGTAGCCGCCTTATATACTGTGTGCCTGTGCGCGCATTCAGGTAGGCTTGCCCTGATTGGCCGGCTACGTTTATACAACTTCAGTGTGTGTACGCTCACGTATCATTGATGAGGTCAAACGTTTAGATAACAAAAATATCTGTATTCTTTTAAGCTTTAACTGACATTTTTACAATTAAAAATATGTGCTTTATTTTAACTGAGCTATGCCTTTGGCAAGCTATTAACAGGCATTACACTGTGCCTTGTCTTTTTCTTTTTTACTGTAGTGGAGCCGGGCCCGGTGCCACAAGGGGGCATTGCCCCCTCAGTTGTATTATTTGCCCCCTCACTTTGAGCATCATTCATCCATCAATAAGTACAATACATGTCACAATTATAAAATAACTTAAAATAATTAGTTTCCCCAATAATGGCAATACACGTTACTATGTTTGGATCAGATATGTGGGCAGGCAGTCAAGCCACGTGTAAAAAAGCCTCAACCCCAAGTGAGCTTGGAGTCTTAATGTTAGCGTGTGTGCTAGCTGTAAACACAGTCGGATGGGTAACCAAAATGTCCCCGTTTTCCGGGCAAAGTCCCCGTTTTCGGTGGCCGGTACTCGGTTGAAACTCCCGAAGATGTTCCCGTTTTTGAATGTGCGTTAAAAAACATAGAGCAAGGTGAAATAAAACGAGTAACAGTGTTGTGCCTTTTTGTAGCGTTAGCGTATTTCTTCTTCTACTACTTCTTCTACTACCTTCTTCTTCTTCTTCTTCTTCTTCTTCTTCTTCTTCTTCTTCTTCTTCTTCTTCTTCTTCTTCTTCTTCTTCTAATTCAATGTAACTGCCCCCGCGAAATATTGGACAAAATAAACTCGGCTAGTAGTGACAACTAAATCCAGAGTATTGCAGCAAAAGTGCTTTAAACAAGGTCAATTACGAATGTATGTTCTCAATGGCCAAGTGTGGGATTGAATATTAAATGAGTTTAGATTAGATGTATTGTCCCTCCATGGTGACTGATGCTGTGCGGCTAACCTGCTCCGGAGCAGGTTAGGTTGCAGGCTAAGAGCTCAACTCAGTGAAAGCACCGCCTGCTGACCAATCAGAGCTCAGTGTGCGGAGTTTAAAGCGATCAAGTCATATCACAGGAGAAAGGAAATACAGAAAAGCTGCCGTTGCAGGAAAGACGGCCGGCAAAAATCACCGACTGTGTGAACGTGAACATTAACAGAATATCACCTCCATCTTCAGAGCAATCTGACTGTTATAACATTAGCGTTAAGAAAGCTTACTTAAATATCTGCCCCCAACATAAGTCACTTCATAATGTATCATATATCTCCTGATCTGAGTCAGCTGAGCCGTATCTGGCCGTGCAACACTCACAGTGTCACAGACTGTATGCAGGAGTATTATTTTCAGCAACACATTAAGTTGACGAAACACTCGAGTCAAATGTAATGAAAGTCAGATGGTGTGTTAGACGGGCCGTGATATCATGAACCTGTTAATGTACGCATTCAAACACTTGTTCTGTCCCAGCTGTATTCACCTTGCAGGTGCAGCTCTGTGGCTTTGATCCTGATCAAGTGTTTAAGTCATGGATGTTTAAAGTTTAACTTCTTCATGTCTAATATTATAGTTGACTTTTCATTCAGGAAGTATGACGCTGCGCTGTCAGTGCGCTTCTCCATGGTTGTGATTGGTCGAATGCTCCAAATACCACCCCTTTCATGTGAACGCGCACCTAACTAGATAGGACACGGCTGGCTTGAGCGATCCATTTGATAACGTCTGGTTAACCCTTGTAACCCTTGTATATTAGCACAGGCGGAGCCCTCTACTAGACTCTATGGGTACTCTCTTACCCCGCAAGCATTCTCCCACTGAGACTTCTATTGACGTAGCCGGCCCTGGGCGGGCCTACCTGAATGCGCGCGCATCACACCGTATAAAAGGAGGCCTCGCCTCCTGACTATCATCCTACACCTCTCTTCAGCGAGCGGAATAGGACAGACAGTGCCCCGAGTAGAGTGCTCCGCCTGTGCTAATATGCAAGGGTTACACTACGTAACCCGACGTTATATCTCTCACAGGCTCCGCCCTCTACTGGACTCTATGGGTACAGTGGGTGGAGCCGCGATGTATACGCGCACTGTCGTCCAACAATATTCCACCTTACTGCCCCTGACCGGCTAGTATGGTCAGCGGCTGCTGCCCCACCTTCTCCTTTAACCCGGTTGTAACCGAGGAGAAATCTGGGCTGTGGCTGACAGAGCACACCCTGCTGCGCTTACCTCGCAAAAAGTGTGCTCAAAAAACAGTGCCGGGGGACCCCCCCACCCTGGATGGGGAGAGCCCCCTCGGCCCCGAAAAGGCTAACTACACGCCTGCCTCCCTGAATCCCTAAGGATAACAGGGAGAGAGCCAGAGCCCCTGCCCCACACTCAAACACTGACCCTGTGTCAAGTGTGTGGACTAAAGTGTGGAGGGCTCCCCCCCTCCTGCTCTCGGCAGGAGGAGAGCAGCCCTCCAGCCGTGTAAGGGCCCAATGCGCCACCCCCGCCCCTCCCGGGACCCTCCAAAGGCCCGAGAACAGCGAAGGCGCATTACGTCCGGGGAGGGGGTCAGATGAACTGACCCACAACCCCCCTCCCCCCTACCAGTCCTGTGTTGCCCCCGCAAGTACAGACGAGGAGAAAGAGCCCGACATGTCCAAGAGATAAAACCTTATGAAGGGGCCTGGCGTCGACCAAGACGCCGATGTGCATATATCCTCCACACTCACACCGTTGAATAAGGCTGCCGACGCAGCCACAGCCCGTGTGGAGTGTGCACGACCCCCCGTGGGGCAGGCTCTCCCTGCCTGTCCGTAGGCATGTGCAATGCACTCGCAGAGCCAGCCTGCCAGGCGTTCTTGGACAGAGCTTTCCCGATCACCCCGCCCCCGAAGCACACGAACAGCTGTTCGGTGCGTCTAAGGGCAGCCGTGCGCTTCACATAACATGCAAGGGCACGCACCGGGAAGAGGAGGGTCAGTTTAGCTTCCCTGGTCCCACCATGGGGGGGAAGCCTAAAACCCCCTAACTGAATAGCCCTTGACCTGAACGCACTCCTTAGGCTCTTGGGCACAAAGGAGGGGTTCGGTCTGAGTGTCGCGCCGCTCCGGTCACCCCGAATCAGTAAACAGCTCGGGTGCACCGACAGAGCAGTTCACTCGGACACTCTTTTGGCTGACGTTAAGGCAAGAAGCAAAGCTGTTTTCCACGACAATGCTTTCAGAGAGGAGAGCTCCAGAGGCTCAAACGGCCCCTCGAGCACTAGGGGCAGGGCCCACTGTGGGGTGGAGGCGTGCACTACTGGGCGCAGCCTCCTGACCCCCTGTAAAAAAACGCGACGTCAGTGGTTGACTAAAGACTGACCTGCCGCCAAATCCCTCATGGCAGGCCGAGGTGGCTGCTGCATACACTTTCACTGTGGAATGCGCAAGCCCTCTGTCCACCAGTAACTGTAAGAAGGATAAAATAGAGCCTAACTCACAAGATAGGGGCTCTATTCTCCCCTCTTCACACCATCGCTGGAATCCTAGCCACTTTGGCCTGTAACAGGCTGTGGAGGATCCAGCTCTAGCTGCCTGGATAGACTGAATAACACAGTCAGACAATCCACCCTGTCTCAACCTGTCCCTCTCAACCTGTCCCTCTCAGGAGCCAAGCCTGGAGAGGACGGCCGAGAGTGGGTAACGCCCCGATTGCACCTGCCTCTTGAGACATCGCCCCCCCAGAACTGGGGAACCGCCCAGGGCTGGCCCACCTTCACCTGTGTCATCTCTGAGTACCACGGCGCCCCGACGCGATCCGGAGCCACTAGGATGACTGCCAGACGTTCTCACCTCACTCTCCTCAGGAGGGAGGGAGAATGAGACGCAGCGGTGGAAAGGCGTATAGCAGCTTCCTTGGCCATGGCTCGTGTGCAAACGCGTCGACCCCCAAGGGTGGGTCGTCGTTCCGAGCCACGGAGAACCACAGGGCACAGTGGCTGTTTCGCCGGCTGGCGAACAGATCCACTTCCGCTCTCCCGAACTGGGCCCAGATCTGCTGCGAAGCATCCACTCGCCTGGCAGGGGCCGCCCCTCGACATGAGGTCGGCTCCCCCGTTCTCCAGATATGATATGGAGGGCTCTCAGAGATAACACCACCTCTGAAGCCCGTAACCACAGTTCCTCCGCTGTGGTCAACAAGGCGGCAGATCGAACTCCGCCCTGCTTGTTGATATAAGCCACTGTGGTGCTGTTGTCGCTCCTGACCATTACATGTTCCCCCTGAATTAGGGGCCTGAAATGCCGGAGGACTAACACTACCGTCCGTAGCTCTAGGAGGTTGCTGTGTCGAGACTCTGTTAGAGCCCAGCGCCCACCTATAGCCCTCTTCAGGCAGGTCCCTCCCCATCCTGTTCCGGATGCGTCCGTGAACACTGTGATGTAGGAGGTCACCCGTTCCAGTGGAGACCCCCTCCGGAGGTGATCCGGGGACCCCCAAAACCGGAGGTTGCCCTCCACTGAGGGGGGGGTATGGTCACCAGCCGCCACTTGTGCCTCTTGGGATCCAAGCGCAGGCTGGAGAACGACCTCTGCAGGCGGCGCATATGCAGTAACCCCAGAGGGACCATCATGTGAGCAGCCGCCATGAGACCCAGCGTCTGCATGACAGTAAGAGCTGTCACTGTCGCCCCCTGTCGCAGTCTGCGTACCCCCTGAAGAAGGGACGCACGTCTGCTCTCTGACAGGGTGGCGCGTAGCGCGCCTGCATCGAGCACCACTCCCAACTACAGCGCCTGTTGGCGAGGTATGGGGGTGCTCTTTGTCCAATTGATCGTAAAGCCTAATCTGGTTGGTGTGTGATCAATTGTGCTGAGCAAAACATTGCCTGTTCCCGGGACCCAGCCATGACTATGAGGTCGTCTATGTAAAAGGAAACTCTCATGCCGTGGGCGCACAGCGGTTGAAGCGCTGTGGCCACACATTTGCTGAACGTGCGTGGGGATAGGGAATAGCCCAACGGCAGCCTGTTGTACTCGTAGGCTATTCCCTGGAAGGCAAAACGCAGACACTTTCTGTGCTCTGGAGCAATTTCTACACGAAAGTACGCGTCTTTCAGGTCGATGGTGGTGAACCAATCGCCTGGCTGCACCAGCCCCAGTAACTGTTTCATAGTTAGCATGCAGAATTTCCTGCGGGAAATGTGGTGATTCAGGAGATCTAGAATAGGTCTGAATTCCCCTGTCCTCCTGAGAACCAGGAAGTACATGGAATAAAGACCCTCTTCCCTGCGCTGAGGGTGCACAACAGACACAGCCTGTTTCTGCACCAGAGCCTGAATCTCTGCTGAGAGGAAACTCATCCCCTCTCGAGAGGATAGCTTCACCTCTCGCACCCATAAAAGGGGGTGGGACGCTGCAGAACTGGAGTGACTAGCCCCGTTTCAGCGTCCTGTCCATCCACCTTGATAGTACACAGCTGAGTCTCCATTCCCCAGAACATTGTGTTAAAGGACAGGCCCTCAGCTGTGGGGCAGCAGCTATGAAGCTGTGATCATCTCTGGTGACCCGTTCCACCGCAAAAACTCCCCGCGAAGGGAAGATTTGTCCTTGGAGGGTTGACACAGAAAGGGCCGATTATTTCCCGAGGACCCTGAACGCACCGCCGCGTGCTCTTGTGTGAGCGCGCGCTCCACCCTAATGCTGTTCTCACCACTACGGTAAACAGCATTAATCGGAGTCTTTATAGGCGTAGTGTGTTTTACTAAGGTCCCTGAACGCACCGCCACGCGCTCTTGTGTGAGTGCGGCCTCCGCCATAATGCAGCCTTTACCACTACGGGTAAACTGCATTGGAGTCTTTGCTCTAGACGTAGTGTGTTCTCTGACAGCAATACGCCGGCCATAATGTCCCTGTACCCGCATAGCGCTCTCCTTTAGATAGCACTCCCTGCGGTTCACCCCTCTCTGCGCATGCCCACTAGCCATCTCCTTTACAGGAGCTACAGCTGGGGCAGCGAATGGGGAATTTGTACGGTTAACATTGTGTGTAGGCCTAAGTGTAGCCTTTGTGGAAACAAAAGACACTTAGATTTGGATACAGATCAACCTCATTCTTATTAGAAAACGTAGTGATCTGTGCATTATACAGGGAGGAGGCGGGATTCGCCCCCTCGTCCCGGGCGGAGAGATGTTCTCCCCCCGCCAGCCAGATCCGTAAAGACGGAAAACCCGACCCCGTGAGTGCCGGCACGCCGGTTCCACGGGGTGGGCCGAAGAGGTGGAGGGCGCCGCGGGCACGGGATCTCCGTGCCTGCACCTCTCCCTTCGTTTCACCTCTCTACTGAGATCTTTGAACGCACCGTGGCCTGCCCTCGGGGGAGGGGGGCCGCGCGCGCCGTCACAATGCCGTCTCTTTGAAACGGACATTATGGGGAAAAGTGGAATTGTGGAGAGAGATGACTCTTACTCTGGGATAAATGCAATAGTCTTTACTGAATGCATTTTCCACACACACACACACACACACACACACACACACACACACACACACACACACACACACACACACACACACACACACCACACACACACACACCTCACTCCAGAACTAGAGTTTACAAACGTAAACCACCGTTCTCCTGCGGGGGTCCCTGAACGCACCGCGGCCACTCTCACGAGGGCCGCGCGCCCACGTATTAACGCTGTATTTCCCATTGCAACGGTGAAATGCATTCATCGGAGCCATTATACTAGGCAAGGTGTGTTTTCTGACAACAACACGTCGGCAATAGCGTCTCTTGAACCCGCACAGTGCTTTGACAGCACTCTGTTTATTCCGCTCACGTGCACGCGCCCACCTGCTGGCTCCCTATACTGGGGTTTACAGCAGGGGCGGGGAGTGTAGGACAGTGTTTCTTCCTCTGGGAATGGGCAAGAAGCAGCCACGCTGCGACTACTCCTCATCCCGTGAGCAAGGAGATCGATCCAAAGAGCCCTTCCGTAAACACGGGGGCTCCCAGGAGCCATGCCCGGCGCCGTGGGAGGGCATGCCAGGCCCTCCCATTTGACATTCCTGCCCTCCCCCAATAAACACAATTAAAAAAAAATATTTATAACATTTAATTTTTTTTAAAACATTTTTATTTTAAATTTTTTAAATTATAAATAAAGTGTGAACTTTTATGCTACGATGTATGTGATGTCAGATAGTAACTACAAAATCGCAGGCTACGTCAAATAAATTCATGTGTCTGTTGTGATTCGTCCACATTTAGACCAATCACAGCGTCAAACTCTGCCGCCTATTCTGGATTTGTTTATTGTGCATTCTGTAGACTCCCATTTCTGTTTGAATTACAACATGGACATCAGAAATTGGCTTAAAAGATTTAAGAATGTATTCAAACGAAATAGCGATGAAATAACTGCAGCCGATGGCGCTGCTGGCGACCTGCACCTGCCGCTGCAGCAGCACGCCTTAATCTGTGTGATGCGCGCGCATTCAGGTAGGCCCGCCCAGGGCCGGCTACGTCTATAGAAGTCTCAGTGGGAGAATGCTTGCGGGGTAAGAGAGTACCTATAGAGTCCTGTAGAGGGTGGAGCCTGTGAGAGATATAACCCGCGTCGTAGTACAGTTTAGCGAGAGCGCGTATGTTTTGGATAAGGCCAACCGGCTAACTCAAACATATCCAGGTTAGGTTGAACCAGCTTCGTAGTACAGGCATCTGTTATTATTTAGGGCTGCCTGTATGGATCAGGCTTTTGCCAAAGCGAGCCCTTTTACTATAATAATAATAATAATAATAATAATAATAATAATAATAATAATATATATAATAATAATAATAATAATAATAATAAGGTATGTATTATATAAACCGTATCGGTACAATGAGAGACATCTAGTGGCGGATTGTGGAACATTGATCTGATTTTTCTCATGGCAGTTCAGAATCAGAATACCTTTATTAGTCCCACAGAGGGGAAATTTGCAACTCTTTAGAAATGTAGACTCTAGAGCAGGGGTAGCCAACACGGTGCCCGCGGGAACTTAGTCGCCCGCAGGGGCAACATGAGTCGCCCGCGGGACATGTTCTAAAAATAGCTCGCCAGGCAAATCCAAAATGTATAAAATACACAAAACAAAAAAGGAAATGTAATTAAAAGAATCTACCCTATGCATAAAGGAAACCTAAATCATAGTGAACTCTATCTACTTACTACAACTCTATATCTAACTAACACCCCTCCTCCCCCTACCCCCACAATGAATATCGACCAATCACGTTCTTGCTTGATTTGCGGGACCAGCGTTGCAGTCGGGAAGAAAAGCAATGTGGCACCTCCCCGCTGATTTTCCTTCTGGCAGAATCTACACTACACATCAGCCCCATTGAACAGCCTATCATGCCAGCCTATACAACACATGAGGGGCAGAGTTTTACTCTGTGTGTTGTAACTTCCATATATATGTATTCCACTTGACGCACACACACGCATGGCGTAATCTCCACTGGGGACAATTCCACTTTTGGAAATCCCCGTTTGTGTCCCCCCACTTTACAAATATGTTTATTATTTTTTAACGCAAGCCGTCATCGCCACGGAGGAGCTCACAGCCTCTGTGAGCGAGCGAGACAGAGCGAGGGAGGGAGGGAGAGAGAGCGAGAGAGCTAGGGAGAGCACACTCTTATCTATTTAATATAGATAAAGTAAGAAATCATTCCAATGTATACATTGAGGAAATCAATGTATACATTCAGATCAATGTTTGTCTGTTAACCAAAGTGCAGCCATCTGATAATGTACTATCTATTATTAAAGATCAGAGGAAAAGAACAGAATGAGAGGGGTAAATCCAGAATAAAAATGAAGAAGCAAAGAGATTGTAGAGCAGTGAGAAGGAAAAAAGCTTGGTGTGTCAATTCATTACATTGCCAGTATTTTTCGTTATTGTGAAAAAAAAATCGCCCCCTCTGATTTTTTAACAGCCCCCTTAGTCATTTCATCCTGGAGCCGGGCCTGAGTGGAGCCTCACTTCAGAGAGTTTACCGCGACCCATCTTTGGTGTTATGAAGTGACTGAGCTCGTTAACTGTCTACGGGAGGGCGGGGAGCCTCGCTGCGGGGCAACTGTGGACCTCTGTCGCCTGTCAGCGCAACTTAAGTGATGTCGTTAAAACAAATTAAGGGCGGTGCCGGCCGTCAGCGTACCGAGCCGGCCGTCAACGGCCCGCTGACGACTGGCCGTTCTGTGATTCTCCAGAACACACAGATGGCCAGTCTGCTATATATTCTACCGGGTCACCGCTGCGCCGCGGCGCAGACGGGCCCGGTGGAATACAGGGTCTACCGCGTTTAGGAACCGTTAAGCAGAACCGAAATTGCGTATTTTGTATGGGTACCTGGTACCCGGCATTTTCTTATCGGTTCTCATCTGGAACCGAGTTTCGGTTCCCAACCCTAGTTAGAAGTGCAAAACTTGTAAGTTACCAGCAGTGTTCAGTTTACTGCCACCAGAGAAAGGCAACACTAAAGAGATTTAGTGAGATTTTGGAAGTCATGGTTCCCTTTCCTTTACAGAAGAATAGGAAGAACACAAACAAGTGTAATATTATGATACTGCATCATTTCTGTGATGATGGAATGATCAAACTTAAGCCGTTGCTGGCATGGAAATACACTTTTTTCATCAGCTACGGAAACTCTTTGGTATAAACACATTGCTTCACACTGTAGATATTCAGTTGGTACAAAACTGATCTAAAATGAAGAGCTGTTGATTTGACTTTTAACAAGAACCTTTATATTTATGTTATTTTTTCTTTAATATGTGATTTAGTGGATATAGTTAAACCCTGAAACACATGTGCATGGTCATGTAACCAGACCTGGTAATTCTGTACAGCTGTATTTAATAGAGTTGTTAAATATGAACAGAGCAGAACAGCTCTGTCGTGCTTTGAGGAGCAAAGTGATGATCCTTGAAGTCATTTTGAATCATCCCATGAAGTGCAAACACCTACAGTCAGTGATTCTCTATGAGCCATTTTTCTAAATAATGTCTTCTTTGGGCAGCGGTGCAGTTTATCTACTGTTAATCTACTGTGATCACCAGGCATCCACTGGGGGACGCCATAGGGCTGCACCATGTTCTCATGTTGAATCTTCACTGAGGAGATGCTGCCTGTTATCACCAGCAGGAGGCAGTACTGTCCTGTTTCAATGCCTCGTTCTTTCATTGCCTGCATTGATTAAGCACACCGAACAATGCTCACTGGAACATTTTATTGATATTTGTTTTTATCACCGGATGTGTTTTCACAGATGCCTTTTTTACAGCGGGGCCATAAAGTATCACCACGCATACCCACTGTGGGCTTCATTAAGATTCAGGTCTCAGCCTTAAAGGTGGGGTAGGTAAGTTTGAGAAACTGGCTCGAGATACACTTTTTGTTATATTCCATGGAATGCTCTTAACATCCTCGGATGAATATCTGAAGTGGTTTGACAACAAATCCATAAAACATGTCATCTGTGGAAGCCGTAGTACTGTAAAAGCACGACCAATCATCTGAGCCGGCCCGGCTAAAATAACTGGATGGCCTACCTGCCTGTCAGTCTTCCATCTGTGCACACTGATCTCGTGCCCTCATTGGTCATGTGCGCGCACGTGTGTGTTGGAGGAGGGGCTCTGTGAGGAAGTGGCAGATTTTTTCCGGTTGTGTATTTTCAAATTCTAGCGCACTCGAGCTGGTTTCTCAAACTTACCTACCCCACCGTTAATGTAGTCTGTTGATCTTAAACATACATGATGCAACTGCATTAGTGTCAATCGAATGATTAACATTTGTTTCCTGGCTCCAAAATGGTGGAATGAGCTCCCCATTGACATCAGGACAGCAGAAAGCTTGCACACCTTCCGGCGCAGACTGAAAACTCATCTCTTTCGACTCCACTTCGAGTGATAGAATGACCAACAAAGAACTGCTAACAAAGCACTTATATACTAATAAAGGGCTGGCTTATCTAAAGCCAGTTGAGTAGCACTTGAAATGTTTGGCTCTATGAAACCTGATGTACTTTATGATTCTGTTTTCTTCAAGGTTGCGTCTTCCTGGTCCAATGTACTTATTGTAAGTCGCTCTGGATAAAAGGGTCAGCTAAATGCAATGTAATGTAGGGGCGCTAGGGGCGCCGCCCCACCTATTGCCAGATACAAAATAAAAAAATATATCTATATATTTAAAATTATATTTAAATTTTTAATGAACAAGGTAAATATCATACAATTAGTATCACAAAAATGTATAATCTACAATATAATCTCGTTTAAAATTGTGTTACTGTTACGGTGGAGCGAAGGTAGGACCCAAATGCAGATTAAAGTAAAAATAATCACACACACACACACACACTCACACACACACACACACACACACACACCACACACACACACACACACACACACACACACACTGTGTGTGTGTGTGTAACTAGACACAGGTGCGAACAATCAAAACTAGGGCCACCAGGGTGGGTGGAGGGAGTCTGGAGGACGGGACTGAACTGACCGCCCAGGGGCACGGCAGAGGACCAGGAAGGGGTCTCGGGCGGACGGCCCGGGGGCAAGGCAGAGGACCAGGAAGGGGTCTCGGGCGGACGGCCCGGGGATAAGGCAGAGTCCAAAAAGGGGGATTCGGGCGGACGGCCCGGGGGCAAGGCAGAGGACCAGGAACGGGTCTCGGGCGGACGGACCGGGGGTAAGGTAGAAGGCGAGAACGGGGACTCGTGCGGACGGCCCGGGGGTAAGGTAGAAGCCGAGAACGGGGACTCGGGCGGACGGCCCGGGGGCAAGACAGAGTCCAAGGTGGGGGTTATGGAGGGGCGAAGGCCACCGCGGCCGGGAAAGTCCGGGGGCCGGGCTCGAGGGTGAAGGCCGTGACTCTCAGGGGCCAGGAGTTGGCAGGAACCCCGGCGAGACAGGTGATGGACATGGGGCTGGCAGGGCCCCCGGTAGAACCTCCAACGGCACAGGATATAGGGTTGGCAGGACCCCCGGCAGGGGAGCAGACGGCGGGACCTCCAACGACACAGGACACAGGGTTGGCAGGACCCCCGGCAGGGGAGTAGATTGCGGGACCTCCAACGAGACAGGAGAAGGAGCTGGCAGGCCCCCCGGCAGGAGAGTAGACGGCAGGACCTCCAACGGGACAGGACATGGAGCTGGCAGGACCCCCGGCAGGAGAGTAGACGGCGGGACCTCCAACGACACAGGACACAGGGTTGGCAGGACCCCCGGCAGGGGAGTAGATTGCGGGAACTCCAACGAGACAGGACAAAGGGTTGGCAGGACCCCCGGCAGAGGAGTAGGGGTCCCCCAACGGGACAGGACCCGAGAGGAGACTCGAGAGGGGAACCAAGGGGGAACTCGAGAGGGGGCTCGAGAGGGGACTCGAGAGGGGAACTCGAGAGGGGACTAGAGGAGGGACCTCGAGAGGGGACTCGCGAGGGGAACGAGAGGAGGGACGAGAGGAGGGACTAGAGCAGGGACTAGAGCAGGGACTAGAGCAGGGACTAGAGCAGGGACTAAAGGGGACTCCAGAGGGGACTCCAGAGGGGACTCCAGAGGGGACTCCAGAGGGGACTCCAGAGGAAACTGGAGAGGGGACTCGAGAGGAAACTTGAGATGGGACTGTGGCAGCTGGAGCCGGAAACCTGGCTGTAAGGTCCGGAGCGGAAGCCTGGACCCTGGCTGTGTAAGCCAGGTAATCCAGTATGGACGCAAAGCTGCATGGGCCGGTACTGGAGCATGGAGGCATGGCTAGCTTGGCTTTGCGCCTCCTTCTCTTAGCAGCCGCCTGTGGCACGCAGGCAGAACAGAACAGAACAGAACAGAACAGAACAGAACAGAACAGAACAGAACAGAACAGAACAGAACAGAACACTCACAGAGGACAAGCCAAATCACAAGACGAACCGACATTGAACACTGGGAGACAGGGGGATTTAAACACAGGGTAACTAGACACAGGTGGGAACAATCAGGGGCGGGGCTGACACTGATGAGCACAGGAGACACACAAGGAGTGACAGGTGAAAACAATCAGACAACTAGACACACCAGGGAAATTAACGACGGGAGGAAAAACACAGGGAAAAGGACCAGACAATATACAAGGAGGAAAATACCCATAACCAGACATACAAAACTACAAACGTGACAAAACATGAGAATCCTGACAGTTACGATGTCTAAAGTTACTGATAAGTCACCTGTTTCCTGCCTGGCCTTGCCCATGGCATTAGTTTATCATTACCAGGCAGAGCCCCCGAGCGAAACAGCAGCAACCAGCAGGTTGCAAAAGTCTCAATAGTAAACTGTGCCGCCGAAATATAATTTCAGCCAATCAGCGCCGTCAAATATTTTGGTCACGTGGGCGCTCACGTTGGCGCCCATGTTGCTTACGTGCGTTGACGTGATTTGTTTTTTAGACTCGTGAGTAACCAAGGTGACGCAGTATTTGGATGAGAATGGTGTGCAGGTGGAGTCGCCGGAGCCTCGGTCCGCCCAAGAGCTACTCTCCAATCCTTTTGAAAGGAGAAGTTTGGGAGATAAATTGATACTTAAAGACCTTGACCGGACCAACCCGATTTGTATATATCACAGCAGGCTGTGAAAAAGACAAAACGTATCAACAAGGCTTCTCACATGGCTAGCTGGATGCAAACAGGTAAATGCTATCTTTTGTTTCACATGCTTGCTCTTCAAACAGCCGGGGACAGATACGATCTGTTCAGAAACTAGACAAAAGTTAAACAAGTACAAACCACAGACTGTCTGTGTCATGGAGAATACAGTCGCTGGTTTATTTATGTCTGTAGGCCGTTGTTGTGAGTGTGGTCGGTCGGAGCATATATAGCGTTAGCTTAGCCAAGCTCCATTCAGGGAACAAGCATTCTAAAAGGTTTTTCGCCTGCCGTCTGTCTGCAGACTTGTCAAAGCATTAATTCATGGTTTTTACTAACCGGTATCAGTATGTTGTTTCGTCGGCATCATTTAGAAACGTGTATTACAATTTAATCATGGTAAAATATGTTCATGTTGTTGTAGCTGTAGCTCTCGAGCCAGCGTGTCTTTTTTGAATGATGCGAGTAAACACAGCTGACAGCTGCGGTGAAACTCGAGTGACTAGAGCGATGCGATAGGAGCATTTAGAGCGAAGCGAATATTCGCATCGCGTCCGGTCTGAACGCAGCATTAAAGCGAGCTCCGCGCTGCACTGGAAACGCGCCATTACATCACCAGAAGTCCTAATTTAAGGGATCATTTCTCCCAAAGAAAATTGTTTTACTCACTCTATCAATAGCCCCACCAAAAATATTTTCCACCAGCCGCCACTGATGTAATGTAATGTAATGTTTCCACAGTGAAGCTTTATTGTTAATGCATCTGGTTTCCGAGGTTATTTTTATTATTTCTCTAGGACAGTGCTTCTCAAAGTGTGGTCCGCGGACCACTGGTGGTCCGTGAGCGCCCCCTAGTGGTCCGTGAGTATATTGGTAACATTTCACATTTGAAATAAATTAATTTATTTAAGTTTTCCGCACTCTCGCGGGAATATCTCCGCAATGGAGCTAGGTTAAGTTTCACTTTCGATTGCATGATATAGCCCAGATAAACACCTTCATCACACATGTGGCCACTTGTTTGTACCATTTTCAGGCGATTTGTAAAAAACGATGTGTCTTTGGATATTTGTGGTTAGGTGGTCCGCAAGTGTTTTTTTATTGGTTAAGTGGTCCTTGGTATGAACAAGTTTGAGAAACACTGCTCTACTAATGATTACAAGTTCAACGTCTTTGTCAGAGATTGTGCTGTATCATCAAAAGGATAATTATAGGGATGAAATGCAAAATATGATTCACCTTTGTCATCATCTTTTATACATGTCAATTCATGTTCTTTCTCTGCTGATTGAAATTCCTATGTGCAGATTGACTGTCCCTCTCACTGCCTTTCTGTGAGCTCCTCTGTCATTTAGCTTCTGTTGGTCATTTTCTATTTCCTATTCTTATTTCATACTTACTCACCTCTACTCTCATTTCAGTGTACCACTTCCTGTCCTTGAGTGTTCCTCACCTCTGTAATCATCCTCCTCATCCTCATCAGTAACTGGTTTCTCCTTATCCTCTCTCTTGGCATATTTAGTCTGTGTGCCAATGACTAAACGTTGTCAGTTGTTCTTTGTACGTCAATGTCAGATGTTCCAGTAGTTTTCCCGAATGTTTAGTGTTCCTGGTTTTCCGGACCATGCCTTTTGCCTACTCCTTGTCTCTTTTGGTTGCCTGTCCAGACTGGTCTTATTTTCTGAAGACCCTTTTCTGCGCCCGCAGGTGAAGAAGTGCTGCTGAGTCCGTTGTCCATGTCTTTACAAATCCATGACCTTGTCCTGTCCCAGCCTGCACCTGGGGTCCTGTCTGGTATTGAAGACCCAAGCCTCTATGGATCTGGTGCTGAAAGCCCGTTCTGGTGCTGCCATGATTAGTGCCTCTGTGCTATAGTTCATACCAGCCTTTTCCAGCAATTGGTATGATTTCTCAATATCGGCCACTGCTGCTATGAAATAAACTGGTATATGTAATACATTAAAACATGTTATAATATGTGAAACAAAGAATGAAGAAAAAGAGAAAAAGATTAGCAGCAGATACAATCTGATTTCCACATGTCAAAATAATGTTGCATTCTATTTTAGAACAGCCTGAAGTAGCACTGTGAGCAGAGCGGGCCTCATATCACTTTCACAGGAAAATGCACTTTGAAATGATTGTGCTCCACTCAGAGGGACTGAGGACAGGCTGTGTTGACATTCAGCTGTGTGATTTACAGTAAAGGTGGTTAATAATCCATTTATACCTGTAATGGCTGATCATCTCTAGATCTGCGGAAAACAAAGAATAGAAACACTGTGTCATATAAATCGAAGGGGAGCAGAGCATAACACTAGCACAATAACACCCACTGTTAATGTGATGTACAGCTGACAGGAGAGTGAGATTGGTTGGACATGCTGTTCTCAGCAAGGTCAGACATTCAGTGTCTCTGGATGGTCCTCCTGTGGTCATCTGTCCTGAGAGGCTCAGATTACATGTGTGTGCCAGGACCATAACTCAGAGCCAAACTGAGTCATACAGTTGGGAGAAATGAAGCAGCAGTCTTTGTTTACATTAGCAAGCCTCGCTAACACTCAGAGCTAACCTGTACTGGAGAGAGTATGTGTAAAGAAGCAGGAAATAAAGAAAGGAACTCACCTTGTGGTAAACCTGCAAGAAAATAAGCATTTCAGCTCCATACTGTTTCAGAAATAATCCTTCATGTGGTTTGGAACATGATATGGCGTTTCATCACAGCAGCATTTAGCTGAGAATCTCTCGGTAGAATTCTGAGCAGGCATAAGCTCCCACCCACTCTCTTTTAAAGCTAAGGGCCCAAAACGGGCATGGCTAGAATGGGTGATCTGTTTGGTATTTTGAGCAAAACACATCATAGATATGTTTTTTATATATCTGATACCCATAGATGCCTAAAAATAGCATGATAGGAGATCTTTAAATGTGATGACGTATTTTATATTGTAGATCAAGATTTAAACCACTGACTTTATTTTTAGTTCAGTTTGTCATTGTGTTTTCAAATGCAAATCTTCTGACTGTAAAATAATAATAAAAAGTGCCTTCAAAGTGGAGTTAAGACAGAAACACTAGCTTATGTTATGTTAGCGCTCATATTAGAGACGGTTAAAAGAGGTAAATGACGTAGCAAAGAAGACAGCAGGTGAACCACATTTGATGACGACCCTGGAGAGGCGATCTGCGACCAGGTTACTTGCCAGCCACGTGCTTAATGTCTGTGGTGAACTCCGAGATGTAGGAAAGAAAAAACGGTCTGCCTCTTCAGCCAGGGCGCGGGGTTCAGTAACGGACATGTTGGCTAGTGCCGTCTGAACCCGGGGCGGTAAGTGGTGCAGGAACGTCTCCATGAACAAAATCCGGGGATCTCCCCCCCCCCAGCAGATTCAGCATCTTCTCCATGAGCTGGGGTGGCTTGCTGTCTCCTAGGCCTTGGATCTCAAAAATCTGGCGAGCCCTCTCCTTAGCAGACAAGCTAAATGTCTTATGGAGAAGGGCCTTAATCGCCTCATATTTGCCATTTGGCGTGGGGGATCTGCGATAAATCCCACCAACCTGGACGACGTGGAGCTCCCAAAAACGCGCCTCCACGTGTGCGAACCACGCCGCAGCAGCATGCTCCCAAAACTCCGGCAGTTTAACAAAAACATTGCGATCAGCCATGAGCCATTAAGACTTCGGAATCTATCACGAAAACGTCAGGGTCACCAGTTTAGAGCCGATGAAAGGGAGTCAGAGGCGGTGTGTTCAGTATGGAACTCCACACTTTGTTTTACATTTGTAACAAGACAAGGTAAGTACATCTGCTCGTGGCTACTGTCAAGCTAGCATGAATATCACAACACCGTACCCTCACTAACAGGTCCGTGTTGCAACACACAATATACCCAACGGTGAATTATGTCCCATAACGTGTCACCACACTATAATGTATTTACAAAGTGTGAAAAGGAGGCAACTTTAGAATAGGGAACCTGTTCAGGTCAATTAGAGTCAAACTACTAGCTTATTGGTAATGAACAAGACTTCACTTTAAAATAGGGAACATGTTCTTAGATAGAAATTGTTGTGTCCCGTCAATTATGTTAGTTTGTTATGTATTTGTCGCGTTCATGTTTGTTTTGTTTGTTTCACTTCCTGTTTTATGTTGTACTCCGTGTCTCATTCCAGGTGCCTTTATTTCCTTGGTTCTTGTTTTCCGCCATCGTCAGCGTCTGCCCCGCCCCTGATTGTTTCCACCTGTTCCCACTTACCTATATTGTCCTGTCTCCCCTTGTCTGTTGTCAGTTCGTCTTGTTCGTCATGCCAAGAAGTCGGATCCAAGCAGCCATAGAGAGACCAAGTACCTTTTTGATATCCTCCATGAGAGCGTTTTGTTTTGTGACCGTTTTTGTCACTCCCTCTGTAAAGAGTGTTTCTTAGTTTTTTTTGATCCATTAAAGCTTATTTTTTCTTCAAACCTTTTCGTCTCCGGGTTGTGCATTTGAGTCCTCCTATCAGTGAGTCATGGTTCATAACAGAACGAACTGACCTAAATATGGACTCAGCCAACCCCAAGACCGCCCTGTCCGTACAGGGTAACGTCATCCATCAACACCAGGAGCAGCTAAAGAATATTAGCCAAGGAGTCAAGGAGCTTTCAGATCGCCAGGAGCGTTTCCAGACCTCCGTCACTTCACAGGTGAACCATCTGGCAACACAGCTCCATGGGCTTCTCTCTCATCTGGAGGCAGCTCCCACAGCTCCGATTCCTGCTCCTCCACCTGATGCCAATCCTGCTGTGAATCATGCCTCTCCTGTTCCACTGCGGTTGGCAGCACCGGAGAAATACTCGAGAATCGAGCAACTGCAGAGCCTTCTTAGTCCAGTGTGATTTACATTACCAACTTAATCCAGCAGCTTTTGTATCTGATGAGGCTAAGATAGCGTTTATGATCTCCCACTTAACCGGCAGAGCTGCCGCATGGGCCACTGCGGAGTGGTCTAGAAATTCCAATATCTGTAGATCCTTCATAGCGTTCAAAGACACTATGAGCCGCATATTTGATATTACCTCACCTACCGGTGACGCCACTCGGGCTCTCATGCAGCTCAAACAGCACTCAAGACCCGTAGTAGATTATGCCATAGAGTTCCGTACCTTAGCCATAGACAGTGGCTGGAACACTCCAGCACTAATAGATGCCTTCCGCAATGGACTCTCAGAGACGATTAAAGATCACCTGGCTCCATTAGAGTTACCACAAGACCTCAAATCACTCATTTCCACGTCTCTCCGAATTGACAATCGCATCAGGGAAAGAGAGAGAGAACGACGCCGAGTCGCAACAAGACCTCCCAGCCACCAGGGGCGCTCTCTGGGTAGGCAGTCCTCAGGAAATTCCTTGTTTGCCTCTTCATCAGGCCCAGCAGTGACAGCGCCACCACAGGCACCGGAGGAACCTATGCAGCTCGGGAGAACGAGGATTTCTCCAGAGGAACGACGGCGCCGCCTGCAGGAGGGATGCTGCTTCTACTGTGGTCAAATGGGACACCAGCAGGCGACATGTCCGGGAAAAGGGCATGCTCACCAACCATGAGGAGGGCGCTGGTGAGCAAAATGTCAGCTGATTATCCTCCTCGCACACTCACCCAGGTAGATATCACTGCCAATAGTAAAACACACACTATGGGGGCCTTAATTGACTCTGGGGCTGATGAAAGTCTCATAGACTGGGGTCTAGCGAAACGTCTTAATATTAAGACTGTTCCGCTCAAACATCCCGTCAATGCCAGTGCCCTAGACGGCAGACTTATGTGTAGAGTCACTGACTGTTCAGAACCCATGCAAGTGACTATTGACAATAATTATGTGGAAATGATGCAATTTCATCTGTTCGATTCTGCACAGCAGCCGCTGATTTTGGGGTTTCCCTGGTTAAAAACACACAACCCACATATAGACTGGTGTTCAGGACAAATTAAGGGATGGGGAGATAATTGTGAACATTCATGTAAAGCTCCATGTACTGTTGCAGTGGCTGATAGTAGCTCAGACTTTCCTGACCTTTCCAAGGTCCCCTCTTGCTCCAATGACATTAAAGAGGTTTTTAACAAAACCAAAGCACTATCATTGCCTCCTCATCGTCCGTTTGACTATGCCATCGACCTGTTACCTGGCGCACCCATACCTAGGGGGCGCTTATATTGTATCTCAGGACCAGAGCGGGCGGCCATGGATGACTACATCTCCTCCTCACTGAAAGCGGGGATAATCCGTCCCTCTTCTTCACCTGCGGGCGCAGGATTCTTCTTTGTGGGGAAGAAGGATGGGTCTCTAAGACCATGCATTGACTACAGCCCATTAAATAACATTACGGTGAAAAACCACCACCCACTCCCGCTGATGTCTTCAGCGTTTGAACTACTTCAGTCAGCTAAGGTGTTCACCAAGCTCGATCTGAGAAATGCCTACCACCTTGTCAGGATTAGAGAGGGTGACGAGTGGAAAACGGGGTTCAACACACCTAGCGGACATTACGAATACAGGGTTATGCCTTTTGGACTATGCAATGCTGCTGCTGTTTTTCAAACTATGGTCAATGACATTTTGAGAGAATTTTTTAATGTGTCTGTATTCGTGTATTTGGACGATATTCTGATTTTCTCTCCAGATATTCAGTCTCATGTCAGGCATGTCCGCCAAGTCCTCCAAAAGCTTCTGGAGAATCAGTTGTTTGTGAAAGCTGAGAAGTGCGATTTCCATGCAACCACTGTCTCTTTCCTGGGCTACATTATCACCGTCAATCAGTTCCAGATGGATCCGTCCAAGGTCAGTGCGGTGACCGACTGGCCTACTCCAGATAGCCGCAAGAGAGTCCAACAGTTCCTGGGGTTTGCCAACTTTTACCGAAAGTTTATACGCAACTTCAGTTCTGTTGCTTCTCTACATGCTCTCACCTCTTCTAAAGTTTCCTTTCAGTGGACCCCCCAGGCAGAGTCTGCTTTCCAGTGCCTCAAGAAAGGATTCACCACGGCTCCTATACTCACTGTTCCGGATTCCCAGAGACAGTTTATGGTTGAGGTCGACGCGTCCAACGAGGGCATAGGGGCTGTGTTGTCCCAGAGGTCCTCCAAGGATTACCGGATGCACCCCTGCGCTTATCTATCGCGTAAGTTGACCTCAGCTGAAAATAACTATGATGTGGGGAACAAGGAGTTACTAGCTGTCAAAGCAGCTTTGGAGGAATGGAGACACTGGCTCGAAGGGGCGGAGCAACCGTTTGTTGTGTGGACAGACCACAAGAACTTAGAGTATGTCAGAAAAGCCAAGAGACTCAATTCACGTCAGGCCCGGTGGTCTCTGTTCTTTAGTAGGTTTAACTTTACATTATCCTTTAGACCCGGTACGCAAAACCGTAAGCCAGATGCACTGTCTCGTCTCTTTGAGCCTGTCCCTAATGCCAAGAAACCTGAATCAATCCTTCCACTAAACTGTGTGGTTGGGTCGTTAACTTGGCAGATAGAAACAGATGTGAAGCAGGCTAATGTTGTGAGCCCGGCACCTAGTGAGTGTCCAGACAACCGTTTGTTTGTCCCTGTGTCTTTACGCTCTCAGGTAATCCACTGGGCTCACACATTCAAGCTCACATGCCATCCGGGGGTCCGGGGAACTATGTTTGCCATAAAGCAGCGGTTCTGGTGGCCGGCCATGAGAAAAGAGGTCTCTGAATATGTGGCGGCCTGTCCAGCGTGCGCCCGGAATAAGACTTCTTCCCAGGCCCAGGTGGGTCTGCTCCAGCCTCTCCCAGTGCCTCAACGACCATGGTCGCATATCTCCATGGACTTTGTGACTGGATTCCCACCTTCCAAAGGTAACACTACCGTCCTTACAGTGGTGGATCGGTTCTCAAAGATGGTACATTTCATTCCTCTGCTCAACTTCCCTCTGCCAAGAAAACCGCAGAGGTCATGCTTACTCATGTGTTCAGAATTCATGGTTTTCCCAGCGACATAGTTTCAGACAGAGTTCCTCAGTTCACTTCCATCTTCTGGAAGGAGTTTTGCCAGCTCCTCGGCGCCACCGTCAGCCTGTCCTCCGGTTATCACCCGCAGTCCAACGGTCAGACAGAACGCCTGAATCAGGTCCTCGAAACCTGCCTCAGGTGTCTCGTGTCCCAGAAGCAATCCACTTGGAGCGATCATCTGACCTGGGTAGAGTACGCTCACAACACTCTTCTATCGGCTGCCACTGGTCTCTCCCCGTTACAGTGTGCGAATGGATATCAGCCCCCTCTCTTCCCTGCCAATGAAGAAGAAGTCAAGGTGCCATCCGCGCACGCTATGGTTCGACGCTGTCAGCGGGTCTGGGCCGGTGCTCGACAGGCGCTACTCCGGACCTCGACCCGGATGAAGTCAGCGGCGGATCGTCACAGACGTGCGGCCCCCCCCCTACAAGCCGGGACAAAAAGTCTGGCTCTCTACCAAGGACCTACCTCTTTATGTTCATTCCAAGAAGTTGGCACCAAGGTTTGTGGGTCCTTTCCCAGTCTCAAAAATCATTAACCCTGTCTCTGTGCGCCTCAAACTCCCCAGATCCTTGAAGGTTCATCCTACGTTCCATGTCAGCAAACTCAAGCCAGTTCCAGAGAGCACTCTGGTTCCCCCCTCAAACCCCCCCCCTCCACCCCGGATCGTTGATGGTGGCCCGGTGTACACGGTCAGGAAACTGCTGTCGGTCCGCAAACGGGGCCGAGGACGCCAATTCTTGGTCGATTGGGTGGGATACGGGCCTGAGGAACGTTGCTGGGTCTCCTCGACTTTCGTGGTGGATAAAGGACTCATAAATGACTTCTATGATCGCAATCCTGAGCAGCCTGGGCCATCGGGAGTCGGCCTTAGAAGGGGGGGTACTGTTGTGTCCCGTCAATTATGTTAGTTTGTTATGTATTTGTCGCGTTCATGTTTGTTTTGTTTGTTTCACTTCCTGTTTTATGTTGTACTCCGTGTCTCATTCCAGGTGCCTTTACTTCCTTGGTTCTTGTTTTCCGCCATCGTCAGCGTCTGCCCCGCCCCTGATTGTTTCCACCTGTTCCCACTTACCTCTTGTATATATTGTCCTGTCTCCCCTTGTCTGTTGTCAGTTCGTCTTGTTCGTCATGCCAAGAAGTCAGATCCAAGCAGCCATTGAGAGACCAAGTACCTTTTTGATATCCTCCATGAGAGCGTTTTGTTTTGTGACCGTTTTTGTCACTCCCTCTGTAAAGAGTGTTTCTTAGTTTTTTTTGATCCATTAAAGTTTATTTTTTCTTCAAACCTTTTCGTCTCCGGGTTGTGCATTTGAGTCCTCCTATCAGTGAGTCACGGTTCATAACAGAAATACCTCATTTTGAGTTCAATCAGGAGAGACGTTGATGTATGAAATACATATTTATTACTGGGACACGTCATATGAATGAAATAATGATTGCTAGAATTGAGACAGGAGAATGGAATGGTGTTTGGCGATTAGGCCCCGGTTTGCAGGATTATCATTCAGGAGGGGAAGAACTGCTCCGAAGAAACCCCCCGGGGTCTAGACACTGGTGGTGGTGATAAGTAGGTGGGACCGGTCTGAAGGGAGAAGGATTAGCTTGGTCCTGTAGGAGACGGGAGGCGAAAGGGGTGGAGGAGGGTTGCGTATTGTCACCTGGAATGACAGCTGACAAGAGGGAAGAGCAGATATAAAGGGATTAGCGGGTACAATGATAGACTTGTGAGAATGAAGAGAGGAGTGATTGGTTAGCTGGGGAGTGACGCCCCCGATCACTTAATGAGGGTAGAGAAGTGACGTGTAATATGAATGAAGAGCTTGGTCTTCCTGCTTGAACTTGCGCTATGCTTCATTTCAATCAGGAGAGACGTTGATGTATGAAATACATATTTATTACTGGGACACGTCATATGAATGAAATAATGATTGCCAGAATTGAGACAGGAGAATGGAATGGTGTTTGGCGATTAGGCCCCGGTTTGCAGGATTATCATTCAGGAGGGGAAGAACCGCTCCGAAGAAACCCCCAAATAATTGAAGTATGACATACTGAGCTGTAATGAGTTTCTTACCTTGTGGGCTGACTGCGGTGATATGTGGATGAAATGAGAGAATAACATGTGGATTAAACAATCGGCCGGAATCACTGCCGGGCTTACTGTACATCATAAGATGCTGACCCGGAGGTCGACGGCCGGAATAATAATAATAATAATAAAAACTGAGATTTCTATAGCGCCTTTCAAGGGACCCAAGGTCGCTTTACAGGAATAGGGCGAGCACACACAAAACAAAACAAAGGTCAGACAGACGGAATCACTGCCGGGCTTACTGTACATCATAAGATGCTGACCCAAAGGTCGACGGCCGGAATCAGCGCCGGACTTACGAGAACACTACCACTAAACAACGGCCGGAATCACTGCCGGGCTTACTGTACATCATAAGATGCTGACCTGGAGGTCGACGGCCGGAATCAGTGTCGGGCTTACGTGAACACTACCACTAAACATTGCTGACACGATGGTCGATGACCTGCGATGCAGGGTTAAACATTACACAGATGAACACTACCACTAGAATGCATAAATACCAGGTTAGAGAGATCTTTGGATGGCCGCACGGCGCTGATGTCCGGGTGAATGTAGGATGTGAAGGCAGAGGAGGACCACCGTCCGGTTGTTGTAGGGATGAGGAATAATTACCTCGCTGTGTATCCAAAGGATGAGTTACATACTGGTCAGCATTGAGGGGACGCAGGCGTGTTTTTCGCCGCTCTTCATGCCGACGCTTACTTCGTGTCTACCACTCTCTGCCATCAACCTATTTAATTCCCATACACAGCGGAAATATTGTTCTCCTCTGGTTTTGTGTTTCTGCCATCTCCGTTGCTCAGCCGACTATGTGTGGCTGTTGTTTAGCTCTTAGCCTCTGCCATCCTGCTATTAGCAAAACGAGCTCACCATCACGCTCTGCTATCAGTATAGTCTCCGTTCCGGATATCTCCGACTGGGCTCCTCTCTGCCACACTCCTAGGACTATCCACGAACTCTCCCTCAAGTCCGGCCATTCCAACTGGGCTGTTTTTCATCACCGCTGCTGAGGTTTGAGGTCCGGTTTCTACAGGGCCAATGGTAATAGCTGCTAGCTGGCTCGCCGCTCTTCTCGTGATGCTGCTCCATTACTCCACGCTGGAACTTCGTAACTTTTTCTACCACACTATTCCCGAATGCCTCGCCGTTATCAAATCCCTTGGGCTTCTGCGTCGTCCCCGCTACATACACCGGGCATCCAGATGCAAGTTTTCCTACTCCTAAACTCCTATCCCTGCCGTTGTTTCTGACAGACGGTCTGTTGCACGGCGATGTCGTCATCACAACAAACAACGTCATCCGACCAAACCTCCCGTTCGCTCTATCTACCTGAGGTCCCTGGCCTGTGCTGACAGTGTGCTGGTTTCTCCCTCCCTGTTCCCCCCAGCAGCTATGAACAACTGCGTGACATTTATGTTGCAGAATACCCGCTCCCTCAACAACAAAGCACTACTCATCCACCACATTATCACTGACAGAAGCATTGACATCCTATGCTTAACAGAGACATGGCAAAGTCAGCAGGACTTTGTGACACTCAATCAAGCTACACCCCCAGGCTATTTGTACATCCAGAAGCCCCGCTCCCTGGGTCGTAGTGGTGTATTGGCTGTTATCCCCCGAGCTGGCATCCTGGTTAAAGAACTCCCAGTACCTACTACCACCTCATTTGAGTGTGTTGTCTTCAAACTGGCCGGGTCTGCTCCGCTCCAGGTTGCCCTCATTTACCGCCCACCTAAAGCTTCCACTACCTTCCTGTCTGAGCTGTCTGAGTTACTCACCTCTCTCTGCTCCATGTCTCCTTCAACTCTCCTGCTCGGTGATTTTAACATCCACATGGACTCCAGTAACTGCACATTCTCTGCTGAATTCCTCTCACTTTTGGACTGTTTCAGCATCAAGCAACATGTCCAGGGCCCCACCCACATCAAAGGCTACACGCTGGATCTGGTGTGCTCTACCGGCTCTCCGCCCCCCGACCTACAGCGCCTCGACCTGGCTGTATCTGACCATCACGCCATCCTCTTCACTGTTCCGGTCTCTCTGCCCAGGCAGCATCCCAAACGCACCATTACGTTTAGGAACATCAAGACTGTGAGTGCACCAGCCCTATCCGACCTGATAGCTACCCACATGGCCTCGGGTCCCTCCACTGTGGATGGCCTGGTAGCCCACTACAACACTGCCCTATCCCTCAGTCTCAACGCTCTCGCCCCCATGAAAACACGGACTGTTTCCTTCACCCGCCCTGCCCCCTGGTTCACCACTGAACTCCGCCGTTTGAAGGCCTCTGGACGCCAGCTGGAGAGGCTCTCCAAAAAAACTGGCCTCACAGTCCACCTCCTGGCCTTTCGTGAGCATATAAAAACATACAAGGAACCTCTCTCCCATTCCAAGACACACTACTACTCCTGTCTCATTGGTGCTCAGCAAAGCAACCCCAGAAGACTGTTCTCCACCATCAACCGCCTACTACGGCCCCCTGATGCCCCCCAGCCCTCAGGGGCTCCCGATCTGTGCTCCAAATTCCTCGACTTCTTCCAGGCGAAAGTCGAGGACATCCATCGGCAGCTCCTGGTGACTGGCCCTTCCCCCCTACCTGCACCTCCGGCACCTGGTAACGCACCTCAAGCGCCGCGCCTCTCCCACTCCAACCTCTCCTCCTTCTCCCCTGTGGATGCTCTCCAAGTGGCCAAACTGGTCAGCTCGGCCAAGACCTCCACCTGCTCCCTGGACCCCATGCGCACAGCCCTAGTCAAGGACTGCCTACAAACCCTCTGTCCCTACATGGTGGTCATCATCAATGCTTCTCTGGCTTCTGGTATAGTCCCCACCAGCTTCAAAATGGCCTCAGTCACCCCCATTCGCAAAAAACCTGGCCTGGACCCCGACGACCTCCAGAACCACCGGCCGATCTCCAACCTTCCCTTCGTCAGCAAAACTCTGGAAAGAGTGGTCGCCGTACAACTCCATCTGTACATGTCCAACCATGAGCTCTATGAGCCCTTCCAATCCGGCTTCAGACAGCAACACAGCACTGAGACCGCCCTCATCAAGATCACCAATGACCTCCTCATTGCTGCTGACTCTGGCCGCCTCAGCATCCTCATCCTCCTGGGCCTCTCTGCAGCGTTTGACACCATCTCTCACAACATCCTCCTCACCCGCCTCTCAGACCTCCTGGGTGTCACTGGCACAGCGCTGTCCTGGTTGACATCCTACCTCCACAACAGGAAACAGTTTGTCTCCATCAGTGGCTCAAACTCACCCCCGGCCCCAGTCCACCACGGTGTACTCGAGGGCTCTGTACTTGGCCCCCTCCTGTTCACCATTTACATGCTCCCCCTCAGCCAGATCATCCGACATCATGGACTCAACTTCCACTGCTACGCTGATGATACCCAACTTTATCTCAGCACCACTCCATCCTCCCAGCTCCCCCCTCAGTCTCTCATCAACTGCCTGCATGACATCAAGACATGGATGTCTTCAAACTATCTGAAACTGAACAGCGGTAAAACAGAGCGCATGGTTGTGGCACCCAAGGCACTGCTCCAGAAGGTTGGTGACTTCGTCCTTGAGGTCGACGGCTGCTCCATCTCCCCATCTCCTGAAGCCCGCAACCTGGGTGTGATCCTCGACTCCACCCTTTCCTACCATTCCCATGTCAAATCAGTGACCAAATCGGCTTTCTACCACCTGCGGAACATTGCCAGACTCCGACCGTCACTCTCGGAGTCGGTTGCCGAGACCCTGGTGCATGCATTTGTCACCACCCACTTGGACTACTGCAATGGTGTCCTGTTCGGGGTTCCCAACAAAACCCTGGACAGGCTCCAGTATGTCCAAAACTGTGCAGCTCGGGTCCTCACACACACAAAGCCATCATGATCATGGCCAGATACGCATCTAATTCGATCCTTCTTTCGGGGTAAACTGAACAGAGAACGTCCTGAAAGATGCCAAAAGCAACCAGAAATTGCCCTATGCTGAGGTCTTTGAGGAGCAGGGGGTCTGAAGACTTGAAGACGGCAGTGATGCTTCCTCCCGTGGAAATGGACTTGTCGCACTCCGGGGAAGGCAAAATAAGGCTGACGAGATTAATGTTTTTCCCTTCGAGCATTTTCGCTCTAAGCCGTGAGGAAATGTTAGCGGCTTGGGGAATGTACATCCTGCCTGAAGGAGGAGCTGGGAGGGCGAAAGCCAGGGAGTGAGAGGGAGCTACTGATTGTGAATGTAAAAGACCCTGACCCGGCATAAACCCTGGCGGCACCGAAGCAGAAAACCCGGCCCTGTTCACGGAAGAGGTTGAAGCTCCAGCAGGGCCCTTTTCCATGGACTGGAGGCGAGCGTCGATTAGCAGCAAGGAGCTTGCCAGAGATTGCAGGGTGTTTGCTAAGCTACCATCCGTCAGGGGCTGGTTTCCAGTGCTCCCGGGCTGGTCGGCGCTGGGGTGAGCCTGGGAAGGGTGGATTTTTTTCGACGAGCGAGCTCGTGGAGGGCTCGACTTCCTTGTCCTTTTTCCCCCGCGGCTACGCCCGCGCCCGCGCCCGCGCCCGCGCCCACGCCCTCGCCCACGCCCTCGCCCTCGCCCTCGCCCACGCCCTGATCTCTCGGGAGAGCTGGCTGGAGCTGCTGGCTTGGGCTGCGGGACCGCGCCGGAGACTTGGTCCGAGAGCTCCCGAAGCTGGGAGAGAGGGAGATCTGAGGCTGCAGAAATGCCCTGCTGCAGTAGATGGGAGAAGAGGAAGTCTACCTCTGCCGTCCGTGAGCCGCCACGGGAAGCCAGACGGGCGCTCATGCGCCGGTGGCTTGAGGAGTTGGAAGCTACTTCTGGAGGTACGTCGGAGACAGGATCGAGATCCTTCGAAAAAGGTTTGTTGTCTGTTGGAAAATTCTAAAGCCCCGAAGGCAGGAGAGACTGAAAAGAGTCAAGGGAAGCTTATAAAAGTTAACAGCATTTAATTACACAAAAGATGCGGTGGTGTACATTACAACATGTAATGTGCGAGTGGAGGCGGCTCTCCCCATGCGTCCGGTCAGCCGGAGTCAGCCGGAGCAAGAGGTCAATCTTTTGCGTGCTCTTCCTGTTGTCATCTGAGGTCTTCTCCTATTGGCCGACGTCGTCGGGGGGCGGGTCCAATGCAATTCCTGCCTTGTTGTATTGTGAAATTACATCATTCTGGTGTCTGTGGCTACTGGGCATATGTTACAAACAAAAAACATCTTCATGGTGAACTAAATAAAATCCTTGTAATCTTTCTCAAATCTAAATATAACCATGAACTATTCCTGTTTGTGGTAAAGACACACACTAACGTTATGTAATACAATTTAATTATGGATTCAAAAACAACTAAAGTCATGATGCTGTCAGAGTGAATGATTTCCTGAGTGTATCTGTCCTGTAAGGTACATCATTCTCTGCTTGGATCGTGTGCAGAAATCCCATCGATTGCACCTGGCAATACGGCTTCCACCTGTCTATTATCAAGCTGAAAAATGAATACAGAATTCCAACATACCATCATCAAATGTCTTTCTATTATGAATTTAAATTAAATGTATTTCCCTATAATGAACTAAACAATAAAGTCTATGGCTTTTACTTCTAATTCTTTAACAGGCTAGTTACAAGATGTTGTCTAAATTAAATTCAGTCTCATTACATTACTATGTTTTAGCTTAACTTAACTGTAATATGTACTTTCTACATTTCAAACCTCAGTTACTCTAATACCTGTTAAAGTATTACAAAATGGTTTCATTATCACAGGTCAACTTCTTCGGTATTCCATTCTGGAATTACATCTCTCACAGTAGCCCCTTGGCCACTGATTCTGCATCTGTGTTACCTGCTATAACTCAATCAATATTAGAAACACGTCAACATCCATCAAACAGTGTCTTATCCCCAGATATGGAGCAGGTTAATTATAAAACTATCATTCAATGCTCAGTTTGAACATCTGGGTTGGGGCGGTACGTTTCTGTCAATCCTTAAAAGAAAAATTTAAATTGTGAATTTTACAGCCATGTTGACATTATACACACTCCCCCCTTTTTACACATGAACTCATGTGTAACAACACCCTGTAATGGGGAGGGGGAAAAAACTGTTAGGTAAATAACAAACATTATTTACAATTTTACATCCATTATCATCATTTCCACATTAAACACTTCAGTGAAAAGAAGTGTTTCTCTCCGTCCTTCAGATTTTAGTTTGAGTTTTACATTTGCAAACCGCCAACTCCTGTGGGAGTAAAATATCAAGTAGATTAGAAACGGGTCACATGTGCGGTTTTCCCTTTTGTGGAATTTTTAGGAAACCTTTCGTTTCCCTTGGAGCTCCAAAATAATATGTTAGTCCAAAAACATGCTTGGTTAGTTATTGTTTTAGAATCATGCAGTTACACTGATCAGATGCCGGCATTCATTCACACTCACACCGTCTGTCAAGTCAAGTTTGGTCAGGTACACCCCAGAGTCAGTCATGGACAGTGCTTTTGTCACACTGTCAGTCAGGGTTAAAGGTCATTTGGTCTCGGTCTTTTGGCCATGTCATGCTCTGCAGAGTCTTTTCAGAGGTAATTCAGCATAGGCGGGTACCCTTTATCTACAAAAATATATCATATGCGGAGCACCATTCCTTATTCATTCACGATTTCAACTATGATTTTCAAGATGTTTCTAACTTTTCATTGGGACTTCTGCCTCCCACCTTTCTTGAAACTTGGTACAAAACTCACTTCCTTAGAGTACTACTACTGCAATTCATTTACACCTAATTAGTATTAAAATGTCTAATAGATGTATTTCAGAAAATTGTGTAGATCACTTTTATCTTGTGTAAAAACATTACTAGGATCTGTGTAGTGCTGCTATGCATTTCATAGCTCATCTTCAATTCTGGTCCACCTAAAAATCAATGTTAAACTCTTTAGCAGTGTGTGGAACCCTGGATGTCCGAACATGCAACAATTATTCCCTCCTTTATCAAGAATTTAAAAACAGAAGTCATTTCATATTTCCAACTATGCCCTCCTATGGTAATAACTATGCCACAATGGTGAAATCAATTCTTTAGATTGGAATACTATATCTGGCTTGGCACTAGCTCTCCCTTTAACATTATCCATACAGATAAAGATTTGTCTTATAGAGTGGTTCCTAAAACTATCCCACGTGAATAAAAATCTCAAAGAATATGTTGTTAAAAGATTGAAGAATATGGTTCTACTCTGTCATGTCTCCCCCTTTAACCCTCAGTGTGTTTTAGGATGTTTCTCATTTTACTTTAATAGTTTCCTCTTGACTGCTATTTTTAATTTAATAAATCTTTCCGTCTTTACGTATTTATGCTTTAAATGTGCGTTTTGTGAATAAGTGTGTTTATGTGTAAACTCACTCATTCCCGTTCTCCTTTTCTCCTCCCCTGGTTTTCTCAAGCCGTGACCCCCGGCCTCCTCACTTCTAATCGACCATGCCAACTCCTCTGATTCTGTCTTTTCTTCAGTCCATCAGCTCTTGAATCCATCCGCTGTAACTCTTTTAGGCAGCCATTGGCCCAGCTACATCTGCAGCCCCCATCATACCACTGTTCTTGTACTGCTTTGCATTTCATCTCCTCCTTTACAGTCTCCCTGCTGTTTTTATGGAGGGCGGATTCTGCTCTCATGTCCCACACTTTGCTCTGGTGCCATATCTCGTGGCTCAGCTTGGAACGTCATGCCCTGCCCGAGGGACTGATGAGCGTAGATCTCTGCCTGTCAGCAAGCTGTTTGGTTCTGGATGCCACAGGTGGAGATAGTTCTGGCTGCAGTCTTGTTGTTGTTGTAGCTCTGGTTCTCTGTCTGTTCGATGGAGAAGGAGAAGGAGGAGTCTCCTGTTGGGTTAGGTCTTTTGTCTGCTTGGAGGGTCGGGATCGTAGCCTTTGTAACTCAGAGGGGGAGTCCAGGTCTCGGGACGCATTACCTATAAAAAAATCTAGCACACTGAGGTTAAATAAATCCAACCCTTTCCACTCTGACTCTTTCTAATCATACCATATGTCTTAATTGTTAAATGCCATCTAAACAACATCATTGATGTCTACTAATGATATTACAAAAACTCACTGTAAAAATTGTTTCATCCATTGCTACATATTTACCTTACAACTCTTTCAGGAAACCATTTTCTCCTATAAATTGAAAAACGTACATGTTTCCAGCATCACATATTCCACACACTACGAAAGAACATCTTCATATTTTCTCCAATATTTTAAATCCCAACGTTACAATAGTATAACCCTGCAGAGCACACTAATCAGATCACAGTAATGACATTTGACTCAAGTGTAGGCCTATGTCTACTTTCCATTATACTTATTACTTGTGCTGAACATTTATTTATATTGTCTAAATTCCTTGTCTATGATGTGCAAACAGTTTGAGTATAAAATGTGTTTTTCTCAATGTATTTACACTCTACAGATTCTTGAGTTTACTCATCTCCTGGTGCTGTCCTTGTAAAAAATGTTCAATTCCTTATTGTTTTGTACCAGTTTTCCAAAATCAGTTCTAACTGCCGTGCCGTTTCAGGAAAGGTGGCGGTACGGCTATACAATGTGTAAGTGGGTGCCAACATGTTCCCTTTTTAACTTTGATCCGGAGTGCATTTGCAGTGCGTTCTACAACTTCCCATGGTCCACTCCATACAGGTTGCAACGAGTTCATCTTGTGGATTTTTACATTTACCCAATAACCTGACCCAACAGAAATATTCGTCATGGCCCTGGCATGTGCTTCCGCCTCAATATTTCTAATATCTAACACTGGTTCTCCTCTGCATTGTGAGGTGCTACCTTGTGGTGGATATTGCTGAGTGGGGCAATCTCTGGCCAGATGTCTACAATCTCCACATATGAAGCAGCCATCATTCCTTCTTCCTCTCCATTGTCCCTTTTGTTGATGCTGTATGGGAGTGTATACCTGTGCTTGCGGCTGTACTTGGGTAGGAAGATACACAGGTGTTTGCTGTTGAAGATACTGCGGTGCTTGTGGCTGTACTTGCGGATAATACTGTTGTGTCTGAGGTTGGAATTGTGTAGGATTGTATTGTAGCACTTGTGGTGGGTTTTGTATTTGTTGATGCGGACAATCTCTGGACCAATGGTCCATCTGACCGCATGTGTAACATCCCACTTTCTTGAAACCCTTTCCTCCGCCTTTTCCTCGGAATCTCCCTCTACCTCTTTGTTGGTACTGCATCTGATGTTCTGGCACCACCTGAGCTTGAACTGTTAGCGGTACTTGCATTACTGTCTCCGTTTCTATGGTCTTCTCTGCTGTAGTTGCCATTTGCCTTGCCGCTTTCTTGTTTTTATTAGCTTTGGTATCTCTCTCAGCTACTTTTGTCTTCAAAAGTTGTAGTTGTAGTGTTTTCATTTCTTCGTCATTTTCCCACTTTGTTGCCTGGTATTTCATATCGTGGTGAATGAGATGTAGTCTCCATTGTTCAGCGGGTTTATTGTCCAATCCCACCACTTCTTCCAGACGTGCCTGCACTGCCAAGGGAAGGGCTTTAATGACAGAGTTCTTCCACACCATTTCAATAGCTGGAGAAAGATCATGTCTTTCACCCGTGCAAGCCTCCCACACTTCTTCACATTTCTTCAAGAATGCATGCATGTTTTCGCCCGGCTCCTTCTTCAAGCTGCTGAGAGCATGTAAACTGCGTGTTGTCGGGTAGATGTGACGAATAGCAGCCCAATAATTCGACCTGATGTAGTTGAATGGAGTGTCATCTGGGTCATTTGTGCAATTGGCCTCGGAATCTATTGCTCTCACTTCAAGTCGCCCTTCAATCCGTCCGAGCAGGGCCCTCATGTCTCCCAAGCACAGGTGGTCTTGGGCTGTGTATCGCTCCAGATCATTCACCCACTTCTGACCTCCTTTCGTGAGTGGAGGTAGCTTTGACACTAATGCTTCCATGTCCCTGTGAGTCCATGGTTGGTATTGAAATCCTCTTCTTCCAGCCGCTATCAATGGCATGGAGGTATGTGCACTGGTCTTGGTTCTTTTAGTTTTGGGGCATGTCCCAGGGTAATGTTGCTCATTTCCGCTGTCGTCATTTTCATCTCCCTGTCCATTGGAATAGTCAGGAGAGTAGTTTGTCCGGCGTTTTCTTTGAGTTATTTGTTCTTCTTGTTCTCTCCTCTGTCTATCTGCCATCATGTCCTGGAATCTTACATCTTCTTGTCGTCTTTCCGCCAGAAGTTGTTGGTATTTATCTTCCTCCCTTTGTCTTTCTGCAATAATGTCATTATGGGCTTCAACTGCCTTCCGTTTTTCTTCAATAATGTCATCATGGGCTTCATCTGCCTTTTGTCTCTCTTCCATCCCTCTGATGAGTTCTGCTTCCAGTCTTCTGTCGAGTTCCTCCAGTCTTCTGTCGAGTTCCTCCAGTCTTCTGTCGAGTTCTTCCTGTCTTTTGTCGAGTTCTTCCTGTCTTCTGCCGAGTTCTGCTTCCATTCTTCTACTGAGTGCTTCCTCTCTTCTGCCAAGTTCTTCCATTTCTGGCAGATCTTCTGCTGTTACCACATGTAAGCTGTTTGTCAATCCCTGGTTGGTATATTTTAGATAGAGAATCAGATTTGCAACCATAACTTTTCTTTTTTCAGCTTTTTTCATAGCGTTTTTAGCAGGTCCATACCGAGGGGGTTGTCCGGCTTTGATCCATGCTTTTTCCTGTTGTAGGTATTCAGCATTCTCATGTTCAACTACAGCTTTTCTATGGGCATCCGTTGGTCCAGGTTGATCATCTGCTGGAATCAATCCTCTCGTTTGCCACTGCTTGAACAGTTCCTCTATTTGGTTCCATTTCTTCTGTCTTTTAGTGGGAACTGTCCCAGCATCTGACCAGGTGTTTACTCTCGCCTTAATATCTGCAGTTGTGCCTGGCACTGGGAGTGCTCTTAACTTGGTGTCTTCTGGCGACATGTTTCTTAAGTTCACGGATAATATTATTAAGTTATCAAAAATGAATTACTAATCCTCTGAAGAGTACCTTTGTATTCTTTATAAAGATATCCTATGTCATCTGAACTTAACTGAATTTGGAAAATAAATGTAAATGTTGTAAAACTGAGATTAGAAAATCAAAATTAGACAAAATTAAAATTATGCAAATTTCTAAAATCTAAATAAATAAATGAAAATGAACAGTGTATGGTTTTCACTTTGTAATATTAAAATAGGAATATGGTGCAAATCCAAATAAACCGTGTAAGTCTACAGTGTATACTAAAGTTTATGAAATGATGCAAATGTCATAAAATGTGTTAACTACAATACTTCAATTCAAAGAAACCACATGTAATCTTTATCTGTGTGATGAAGAATGTATTAACTGTAATACTTAGTATGTCCGCTAGGGGAGCCGTTTCATTTGTAACTCCTCTCAAATGTATCAACTAGTACTTCCGGTTCATAAACCTACATCATGTTTATTTCCTCAAAATATAAAGTTCAAATTACTTTCTTTGAAAAGCATGAAAAACAAAACAACTCAATCTACTCTCAACGTTAATCTACACCATCCCTGTGTATTCAATCAGTAGTTACCGGTTGTATCTTTACTCAAACTATTTCACCACTAATAATGCTAACTGGCTAGCTAACTAGCTTAGCAGTATAGCATTAACCACATGTGATTGGGGGAAGGGGAACAATGGGAACACAACATCTGCAGATAAATAACCACACTGCTTGACAATACAAAACAATCTTCATTTATCTTAGCTCTAAATTCTATAGATGCTGACCTTAAAAGCTGATCTCATACCAATCTTGTACACAATCACCTGGGCTTAGATCATCACACAAAAATACTTTATTAAACCAGACTACGCAGGTTTAACACATCAAACATATAGACTAACATGAATGGACCCAGTCCAGCGTAAAACAGATCAGGTCTGGTACCTACCCAGAGGTATCCCAGATACAAGCTAGTGCCTCCCCAGAAGGTCTTAATACTATGTAATATTCACATTAATCGGGCGGCGCCGAAGATACAACATAGACGAATAGAAACACTATATACACACTCCACACCACTTGCAATCACCACGGAATTAAACAGGTAACTGTCTCACCTTTCGTTTAGGCCCAGCCAAAAACCTAGTGTGATGCTAGTTAGCTTGCAGCCTTCCCCCGTCTGTTCCAGCTCAATCTCACTTCAGGGTCCACCCAGTGACGCCAAATGTTGGAAAATTCTAAAGCCCCGAAGGCAGGAGAGACTGAAAAGAGTCAAGGGAAGCTTATAAAAGTTAACAGCATTTAATTACACAAAAGATGCGGTGGTGTACATTACAACATGTAATGTGCGAGTGGAGGCGGCTCTCCCCATGCGTCCGGTCAGCCGGAGTCAGCCGGAGCAAGAGGTCAATCTTTTGCGTGCTCTTCCTGTTGTCATCTGAGGTCTTCTCCTATTGGCCGACGTCGTCGGGGGGCGGGTCCAATGCAATTCCTGCCTTGTTGTATTGTGAAATTACATCATTCTGGTGTCTGTGGTTATTTAAACATTCCCTAATAAACGTTATTCAGCGGCAATAGATGAGTGCTAAACCCAGTGTGCTCTGTGTACAACACCACATGTCATTTCACCTTCGATTCATGGTTTGAGCATGTGGCGAACCGGAAATGAAGCATTTTCAGAATAAAAGTATTAAGTTAATAGTTAGTGAACTTCAGGTTTTTCAGAATAAAACTGATTTAAATTAAATAGTGTATTTAATTCAAATTACGCCATATCAACATTGATTTTAATTTCTAACAAGTCGTAAAAGTCTAAATTAGACATCTTGAGGTTATATATTCCTGAGTGTTTAACGGAAGAGGTGTATTAGTGTACTACCATTTGCGTATTGTCACCTGAAATGACAGCTGACAAGAGGGAAGAGCAGATATAAAGGGATTAGCGGGTACAACGATAGGCTTGTGAGAATGGAGAGAGGAGTGATTGGTTAGCTGGGGAGTGACGCCCCGATCACTTAATGAGGGAGGAGAGGGTAAAGAAGTGATGTGAAATATGAATGAAGAGCTTGGTCTTCCTGCTTGAACTTGCGCTAAGCTTCATTTGTTTAGACTTAATTAACACTTATAGTTTCATGTATTCTTACATAAGAATAGATCATATTTGTTAGGTGTTATTATGGGAGAATTACTATTCGTGTGGTATTACTGCCTTATTAGGCCCATATCGAGCAGAGCATATTAAGACCAAAACTCATGTACAAAACTTCCTTACTTGCAACAAATAAGCACTAATTAGAGGGTTATTGAGGAAACACTCTCAACTAATGGCTTATTACTTGTAGAATATGGTCATGTAGAATAAGGCATTAATAAGTGTTTTATAATGACTAATAAAGAGCCAATAAACTGCTAATATGCATGTTAATTAACAACGAGTTGATGGTGAATTTGTGTACCTTAATATAAAGTGTTACCGTAACTTTTTATTTTTTATTATATCCTAACTTTCTTTATTAACTTAGTACTTGCATGTTACATTATGTAACATATGTAATAGGTAATATTAAGCTGTCTGGCTCTTTTTCTTCTGTAACAACGTACATTTCCCCTCTGTGGGACTAATGCTACGTTCACACCGGACGGGATGCGATGTTTGGGGGCGGGGCGATTACATGTAAAGTCAATGCAGAGACGCGATCAGACGCGAATTCGCTCCGACGGCGCGCATGAAGCGGTGGACGCGGCGCGAATCACGCGATTGAGGTGATTGAATTGTGCCGCGTCAAACACGAGAGTTCAATTTTTTCCACTCGAGCGTCAAATTCACGTGATGCGTTCTCGTGGAAGCCAATCAGCGGTGAGGATCTCAGCCTGCCATTACTGACGTTCAACCAGAAAACATCAGCTGTTAGCTGTTAGCAGTTAGCACACAGAGATCACAGCTCCTCATATCTGTTCAGATACTGTACACAAGTTAAACAAGTACAAACCACAGACTGTCTGTGTCATGGCAAATACAGTCGCTGTTTGATTTATGTCTGTAGGCCGTCGTTGTGAGTGTGGAGTGAGCAGCTACAACGTTAGCTTAGCCTGGTCAACCCAATCTCCATTCAGAAAACAAGCATTTTAAAAAGGTTTTTCGCCTGCCGTCTGTCTGCAGACTTGTCAAAGCATTAATTCATGGTTTTTACAAACCGATATCAGTGTGTTGTTACGTCGGCATCATTTAGAAACGTGTATTACAATGTAATCACGGGAAAATATGTTCATTTTGTTGTAGCTGTAGCTCCCGAGCCAGCGCGTCTTGTTTGAATGATGCGAGTAAACACAGCTGGCAGCCGCGGAGAAACTTGAGCGATTAGAGCGAAGCGAATATTCGCATCGCGTCCGGTGTTGTTAGAAATTAAAATCAATGTTTTATGGCATAATGTACCTTAAACATACCGTCAGTTTAAATGCTATTTTATTCTGGAAAAACCCGGAAGTTCTCAATACTAAGCTTTTATTCTGAAAATCCGTCATGACGACATCCGGGACTACCGCCCTTTAGTATCATTAAAGGGGCTATTGACGCCGTTAACATGTATTACATATAATGTTATGAAAGAGATAAGGAGGAGAAAAGGCATGTGGAAGTAAGCAATGAATGTAAAATGTTGAAATCCTCTGTTTAACGCGATATCGGACACAGGAGAACGAGGGGGGGAAGTCCCCTGCGTCACTACAGCTCCCAGAGAGGAGGAGCGAACAGCGAGCAAGCGGGAAAGACGAATGCTTGGGAGCTCTCTTCTGCACGGCCACCAAGGGAGAGGGAGCTGCAGCCTTACTCTCCTGTTCGGACAATATTCTGTTTGTGACATTATCACGCTTTTTATTAATTAAAGTACCAATTTGAACCTTCTCAGAGACTCCATTTAGTCTCCTTTTAAACTTCTGTCCTGGACGCTAGAATAATCACACACAGATAACAGTGTGAATGCACCAATAGACTAGAGTGATGCGATAGGAGCGATTAGAGCAAAGCGAATTTTCGCATCGCGTCCGGTGTGAACGCAGCATCAGTCTCCGTAGAGATACTCTGGAGAGTATTGTGAAAACACTAGCTGTAAGTTATCTTTCCATGAGATGGCTGAGTGACAGAAGTTAGAATGAGTAGGCACCATTTTCAGAGCCAATTATTCCAACAGACTTAACTGGCAGTAAAAGAAAGAGCCTGACATAAATTCCTACTTCCTACAGGTTGTGAACTCCAACAAGCTTTCTGTCTAAAGTCTCTGCTGAACCATTAAACGCCTGTGACTGAGTTGAACATCCAGGTTGTGACTGGTCCCCGTGGACAGAGACACGTTTGACAGAAGTACTCCTCTGGGTGGAGTCAAACAGACACAATTAAGGCAGAGACATCTGTCAGGCGTCCATTTGGCTCTGTGACTCCCCTGCCTCAGCTTCAGGAGCTGAACATAGGGAAGCCGAGCGAACATAAGGAACACCATTACTGTAGCAGAAACGGCTCTCAAGCTGACGTATAATGTTTGAATAAAAGCATATAAATTAACTCATCAGGTTTTATTTGAAACAAAATGTCGGGGAAACCCGAGTATGTCTGGGAACAAGTTACAGTGGCTCTTCCTGAGGTTCTGCACACTTTGCTACAGGGCAACATGTCAACACATTCTGTCCAGTGGGCTTAAATCACGTCGCTATTCCTGCTCACCAGAGGATGCACCATATAGATTTTAGACACATACTGAGTATTATTAACACCGCCCCGAAAATCTCATAAGAATAATAATTGTATTTTAGCACCATTCATACAGGGGATTGCAGTTCAAAGTGCTTTACATCAGTAAGAAATAAGACATAAATCAGTGTAAAACAAGCAGCAAGAGCAAAGCATAAAGTGGGATAAAATAATTAAATATAAAAACATGGGGAATAAAACATAGAGAAATAGTGCAATGTCAATCACAGGGAAATAGTGCAGTAAAATAGTGTCAAGTCAGTAAAATGCTTTGGTAAAGAGTTTTAATCTGCCTTTTAAAAATGCCTAATGTATTGGCTTCCCCAATATTGTTGGGTAACGTGTTCCACCGTTTTGGGGCGTAGTTTACAAAGGCTGCATCCAGTGTTGGGAAAGTTCACTTTCTACATGAACTAGTTCAGTTCACAGTTCACACATTTTAAAATGAACTAGTTCAGTTCATAGTTCATAATTCAAAATGTTGAACTAAAGTTCATGGTTTCAAAAATGAACTAATTTATAGTTCATAGTTATTTTTTCAATAAGTTGCTGCGAGCTATTATTTGTCTCCTGTACGATTTTAATGGGCCATTTCAATGTTTACAATATCCTCAGAGGGCCGTACAAGTTATTGACCTCTGCTTAAAAAAACTAAAATCACAGCCCATTCATTTCATTCTGTGCAAAGAAAAAGCAACCTCTTAATCCAGATATCTCACCATGACTCGCGTATGCATGCACGTGCACGGTGTGGCGTGACCACCAAAACAGAAAGATATGGACACAAGATGTGTGCAAATGTATTTAGTTTCCTATTCATGTGAACATGATTTAAGTGGGGGGGACCTAACCTCCTCTTGGGGGGTCCGGGGGGCATGCTCCCCAGGCAATATTTTTTGCACTATGAGAGCAACATTAGGAGATCTATGGACACATCTCTCAACACCCAAACACAACTGTAAGCAGATTTTCTTTTTAATTTATGGATATTTGACAAATCACTCCCCTTTCAAACTGTATTCTTCTTTATTAATAACTGTCATATAGTATTTTATACCTGTTTACTTTATTCTCTTGTTTTTTTTATAACTATAATGATCATATAAAGATGTGCCTTTACCTCACTGGTTGTAGAAAAAGCTTCTTATATTCGTTAGCATAGCTAGCTAACCAGATGCTAATGATAACAACACAGTTATTGACTGTCTGATCAGTATGACAGATGAGCAGATGGCCACTGGGCTTTCAACTAAAGACACAGACACGCAGAAACTGCGGCATGTGTATGGATTTATCGGTACTGCAATTTCTGAAGTGCTAGAGTGGCGTTCTGGTGCTCTCCGTCAGAACTGCACCCCTGTCAGTCGAGACATATACCACGTGATGATACGTTAGGCTTGTGTTGTGTTCAAGGACCATGACAGGCCAGGAAAAACAGGCACTAGCTTGTTTAATTTTTTAGCGGTCTAGATTTCTTTCATTTTTTTATTTTTTGCGAGTGTTTATAAATTACCTCGAGGGCCGTACCAAATTGTCTCGCGGGCCGTATACGGCCCGGAGGCCGGAGGTTCCCCACTACTGCCGTAGAGTCTCACTCTGAGCGAGTGCTGCTGCAGCTGCTCTCTGCTTCGTCCATATGCTCGCCGGTTCCGCGGTTCCACATTGTTTATTGTGAGGAGTCTGATATGTTTAGTATATTTATATTTTAGTGCGGCAGCCAGGGGTGACAGGCGCGTACGCGTCACAGGCAGCTTGCTGTAGCCAGATTGGGTGGTTTTCCGCATTATTTTGAAGCCTGTTTACGGTGTGTTTTAACTGGGTTTTCGGCTGAAAGGCATATGAAATCTGGCACACTTTTGAACGCCGTTATAATACAGTGCTGAGAATGAACGCACTTTTGTACGCCGTTATACAGCGCTGAGAATGAACGCGTTCTCAATTACGTTCATCTAGCGGAAATACAATACGTTCAGTTCACGTTCGCCCAAAATATGAACGCGTTCATGAACGATCGTTCATTGAACGCGTTCAGGTACATCACTGGCTGCATCACCGATCTTCTTAGGACTCTTTCTGGTGACCTCTAATAGACCGGCATCTGATGATCGCAGTGTTCTGGCAGGTGTGTAGTTCATTAGAGAGTCAGCCATGTAGATGGGTCCTTGTCCATTTAGAGCTTTGTATGTGAGGAGAAGCACCTTCAAATCAATTCTGAAGGTTACAGGAAGCCAGTGTAGAGTAGCTAAGACAGGACTAACGTGTTCCCTCCTTTTGGTATTCGTCAGTTGTCTAGCTGCAGAGTTTTGAATGAGCTGGAGTCTTCAATAGCTTTCTTGGGGAGACCAGTGAATAGTGCATTGCAGTCGGCTAAATATAAAAGCATGAATTAGCTTCTCTGCATCATGTGATTTATGAACGGTCGTACCTTCGCTATGTTTCTGAGATGAAAGAAAGCTATTTTGGTCACTTAGTTTAAATGGGCATTGAAGTTCAAATCTGAGTCCAGGATGACACCGAGACTTGTTTAATCCAAGTGGTTAAACTTCCTAGATTATTTGTTAGCATCTCTCTTTTTGATTTGGGGTCAACAAGTAGGACTTCAGTTTTGTCCTCATTCAATTTAAGAAAGTTATCATTCATCATTTGTTTATGGCTGTCAGGCAGTTGGTCATGGAGTTTATGGCTGTCACTTCATTTGGTTCAGCCGATATGTGCAATTGTGTATCATCCGCATGGCTGTGGAAATCTATACCATGCTCTCTGATGATGTGGCCGAGCGGTAACACATAGAGAGAAAAGAGTAATGGGCCTAAGCAGCTGCCTTGTGCAACCCCGTAGCGGCTCTCATGTGTCTCTGATGTATGGCCTCCTGGACTAATATAGAACATCCTTCCTCTGATATATGTTTTGATCCAGTTCAACACGCAACCAGTGAAACCAATAAGCTTTTCAAGTCGATGTATTAGGATGTTGTGATCAATAGTATCAAAAGCTGCACTGAGATCTAATAGGATAAGGATGGAGATGTTATTTGCATCAGAGTTGAGTCTGAGGTCACTAATTACCTGTGAGTTCAGTTTCTGTACTGTGGTATCTTCTGAAGCCTGACTGAAACACTTCTAACATGTTGTTTTCTATGAGATAGGAATTGATTTGGACTGAGACAATTATTTTCAATATGTGACTGATAAAAGGTAGATTTGATATTGCTCTGTGGTTTGCCACTGTGTTGTTATCCAGTTTAGGTTTCTTTAATAGAGGCTTTACAACAGCTGTTTTAAAGGCATCAGGGAAGACGCCAGTTTTAAGGGATGTGTTTATAATGTCCAGGACCGGACTGCCGACGCTATCAAACACTCGCTTAAAGAATGTTGTGGGGATGGGATCAATGTCTGAGGTTGTGGAGTTTGCTTCTGAGACAGTTTTACACAGTTCTGTCGCGTTTCCACTGCAGGCCTCGCTCGGCCTCGCTCGGTTTGGTTAGGCCTTATTAGGCCCGGCTCACTTTAATGCTGCGCTTCCATTACAGTTTAGGAACTGGGGTAGTTACTATAGTAACGCAGTGTAGGCGGAGCCGTGACGTCACCTTCAATGAGAGCCCCAGAAAAACAACACAGCCGTTAGCTCTTAGCACTCAGAGCTCACAGCTCCTCATATCTGTTCAGAAACTAGACAAAAGTGAAACAAGTACAAACCACCGACTGCCTGTGTCATGGAGAATACAGTCGCTGGTTTATTTATGTCTGGATAGGCCGTTGTTGTGAGTGTGGACGGTCGGAGCATATAACGTTAGCTTAGCCAAGCTCCATTTAGAAAACACGCATTTTAATAGGTTTTTCGCCTGCCGTCTGTCTGCAGACTTCTCAAAGCATTAATTCATGGTTTTTACAAACCGGTATCAGTATGTTGTTACTTCAGCATCTTTTTGAAACATGTATTACAATTAAATCACGGTACAATATGTTCATCTTGTTGTAGTTGTAGCCCCCTTGCCAGCGGTTCTCTCTCTAGTTTAGCATGCTCAGCCCGACTCAGCCTGGTTGTTCCTGGTCCTAGAACCACGATTTTATGGGGCCAGAAAAACTGTGAATTAGGACCCGCTAGCCGGTGCTAGGCCAAGTGAGCTCCGCGCTGCAGTGGAAATGCGCCATTAGTGTGATGCATGTGAAGTTACTCATGGTTACATTACATACTGAGATCGGGTTCATCTCCACCTCCACTAGGAATGACACCAGCTCTGATTGAAGTTATTTTGTTCTAAAGAAACAGAGCAAAATCCTCACAGTTAGCTGTTGGAGAGGGTGGGGTGCAGAGACAGGTATTTAGCAGCTGATCGATAGTGGAGAAAATGACTCTGGAATTTCCGGCATTTTCTGTGATAATATTGGAAACAGAATCTTTCCTTCCTCGTCGGATGGTTCTGTTAAAAGGCAGTTAAAGCGTCTTTGTAGATATCACAGCAGATAGTGGTTTTTGTTTTCCTCTATTTTCTCTCTGCTGCACGACATTTCCTTTTTTCTTCTTTGACACCATTATAGTTCAACCAGGGGGAGGCTCTGGTTGTCGATTTCTTTTTAGTTTTTAGTGGGGCAACATAATTTAATACAGATGATAGAGCATCATTGAGATGTTCTACCATTTCATTCAGAGAGCTGTCATGACTGTGTGGTTCATAGAGTCTGATGAGATCGGTGAACTTTGATTCAGCCATGTCGTTAAGGAGCCTTTTTTGAACTATGACTTCTTTTTTTTGTTTTAGTCAGGGTCATTAGTTGTTATCACTATGTCTAATGTGTTACCATGTCGGTGAGTTGCATGTATTATATGCTGTTAGATCAAAGCTATCTAGTAGATTTGCAAGCTCTATAGCTTTGGAGTCCGCTTTTTTGTTGATATGAATATTCAGGTCTCTGTTTAGGATCACCTTATCGTAACTGGTAACACAGTGAGATCAGCTCAGAGAACTCTTGTATACATGATGGTGAGTGTCGAGGTGGACGGTATAATGTGATGTGAATTATAGTTGATTCAGTTTTGAGTTCAATGGCTAGATATTCCATCGACATGGACTCACCTAGTTCTGTTATTCTGAACAAACATGTTGAGGAAAAACTGGCTGCAACCCCTCGTCCTCTTCGGTTCTTTCTGGGCAGCTGATAAAAGCTATAGTTTGATGGACAGGTCTCTCTCATTATTGATGTCGCTGTGTCGTTATTTAGCCATGTCTCCACTAAGCAGAAGTTATTTTCTTTAATCAGATCATTAACTACAAAGGTTTTATTATTCAGAGATCTGACATTTAGGAGGGCTAATTGTATTTGTTGGACTGTATTTGTATGTCATGAGAGGAGATCTGCTTTGGCTAAACTTTGATCACTTTGAGGTTAACGGCACGTGCAGGCCTATTAGACGGTGCATAGCTGTTACCATGCCATTGGCTGGTTAAGATTACCGGTATGTTGGAGATGGCATGGCGTTTATACTATCGTTGTTTTTCTTCGGGCAGTGAGTCCACTGAGATTACACTGAGTTCAAGATGTTGTTTCGTGGAGGTCAGTGTGTTGCTTGTGTCCATGCAGGAGGTTGTGTCATTCGGCTTAGATGGAGCAGAGATTGGAGCTTGATTCTGTCCACTTAAAGAGCCTGTGACACGGGTTTCCCCCATCATCCAAACCCATCAATTGGAGTAAATATTGTCCCCTTGAAACCGTTACTGAACTGATTTTGGATATTTGTACTTTGATAACCATTAATCCTTCAATGTTGACCCTTTTCTGGATCTTCTCGGGGATTCTTCAAATCTCGCCAAATGATGGGTGACGTCATTGCGGGCACAGCGCTCCAGCTGCACCGTCCGGATCCCAGCATCTGCATGTAAACGCACGATGGCGCACACAGCAGCGAGCTCAGACAGCGATGACAGTTTAATGTTGAACGTGTCTGAGAGCTCATATGAGGCTGAAGGATCGGTTTATGTTGTATTTGTTAGAAGTTTAGGAATGAGGTGCGTCAATATGGGCGATCAATCATACGGTCATGTAGCCAGTGGTGGACTGGGACTAAAAATCATCCCAGGACTCTCGACCGGCCCACTTCGGTACCGCTAGTAAGCCGTCAACGGGGGGAGTGGGGGATGTGCTAGTGATTTATCCGACCGGCCCACTTCGGTACCGGCCCATCGGGATTTGTCCCGATGGCCAGTCCGCCACTGCATCCAGCCCACGTAAACTGTCAACGGGGGAGCCTCGCTGCGGGGAAACGGTGGACCTAGTGTCCCGATCGGAGTGGGAATAATAATAATAATAATCCGTGCATTTTATCCATTCATGTCCCCAACATTGTGGTAAAAAAACACACGTTTAATCCACGTTGGTGTACAGTACTACAACTACAAAAAGCATCGGTTTGTTTTCTCATCAGGAAATGCAGACCGGCTCAAACAAACGATCATTTAATGTATCACATGTTCGCCGAATTGACATGAAAGCACTAATAAATGTAGTTTCATCCACTTGAGTTTACAACCACAAAATTAATCGGTTTGTTTTTATATCACATCCTACGGGAGGAAATTCAGCAGCTTTCACTCCCGATTTTTAATCCTAATGTAATCATCATCTTCACCACGATCATTTATGTTTATGTCGCCGAATTGACATGAAAGCACTGACAAATATGAATATACTGTAGTCAGCTTCATTAAAACGTTATTAACGTGGCATGACAACACACTTTGTCCGTGTTTGGCTCTCTCGCTGCACAGTGAAGCGTTCCCGCATTGACGTCACTTCCGGCTTCCCCCAAAACTTCAAAATGAGTCGAATGAATTTCCCCGCGATGTTCGAAATGATTGATATTTAACGGAACGGTATCACATCTTCTTTTTTAAGCTGACGGTTCGAGCTTACTAGTAGCCCAATATTTCATTGCACACCAGTTGTTGGGAGGCTGTCACAGGCTCTTTAAAGAGGTCAAGAGCACGTGACTGATGTTTGCTGTTAGTCGTTGAGAACCTCTATAATTTGGGTGAAGTCCATCAGATGCTAAGCGGTCCCCACAATTCCAGAAAATATTGAAATGCAGCATGCAGCGTGGCCTGGGCACGTGAGTTTATTCATCTTGCTTATTAATTATAAACATATCTCCCTAGATAGGTAACATCATTACGTATTCAATGACTAATCAACATGGTTGCAGACATTCATTCTCATTGAATATATTCAGCATCCCACCAAAGCTGCAGACCAAGAACTGAACCCGCTATTTACTGCAGTAATCAATATAGTGACCTGGTTCTGGGCCAGCAGAGTGATAAAGTAGGAACGACACCAACATGGGTGCTCCCTGGACCTCTGTAGGGGGTGCATGTTCTGTCACGCTCTTATGTTACGACCATTTCACGTGCTTGTCTACAGTATACATCCATGGCCTAACACTGACAACAATAACGCTGATTTCCCTTGGTAGGGCCAATCCCCGACGGGTCACATTGATGACTCCATAAAAGATGGACAAAATCAAGTATGTTTGTACCGACACAGAACATTAATTCAATACATATCGGTGCCTCTAAGGGACACTTAACTCTTATTTCTTAAATATCTGTTATTATGGAATAAACAAACTAAATACAGAGAACCTCAGCTCGTCCATACGCAGGGTTGGAAGGGTTCCTTTACAAATATATTCCATTACAACTATTGTAATGGAATATATTTGTAAAGTATCAGTATCAATCTCTATTTAAAATGTATTGTAACATTGAAATCCTGTTAGTAATCGCTATTTCTAAAAATGAACAAGTAATCTGATTACATCTTCTTCATGTAACTGTAAGGATACAGTCAGATACCTTGTATTTGTTTGTGCTGCTATCGTAATCCCGTTGCATGCAATCCTTTATGCTTGTCAATGGCACATCAACCCTGTGTATGAACCAAACTGAATATCTTACTCAAGCTTCATTTTAAGAGTATTTTGAAAGCCTTTAATGTGATTTATGCAAATGAGCTTTCATGGAATCCTATCTCCCTGTATCAGTTTGCTGCTGTCCCTTTAAGCACTCGGTTTGGCTGTGGTTGGACTGATGAGTGTGTGTGTGTGTGTGTGTGTGTGTGTTTCACTCTGTTCTTCTGTCGCGGAGTGTGTGGGGCTCCTCAGCAGCAGGTAGTGTCCGCTCACACACTGACCCACGGACACATACATGAGCAGCATGAGCACAGTGTCCGAGTCAGTGGTGGGCAGCACCAGGTCTCTGTCCGCAGCCAAGAGACACAAAAGTATCAGGAAGAACTCCAGGAGGATTTATTCTGCCTACCAAGACAACCAGGGGTGAGTGTCCACTTCACCAGAAGCCTTCCTCTCTGTCTCCTCTGCCTCAATCTGTCTCTTCATACCTACCATCTCTCTGAGCCTTACATGACTTCCTGTAGGTTATACAGTTACTCATTTACTCAATCTAATTATCATTCTGTACTTCAAAGAGTTGACTGTGTTACCATTGACTACCATATAGGGACCTTATGATCTGTTGGTCCTCTATCTGCATTCAGTCTGAGCTATTGATCACAAGCGCCTATACACAGTTGTACGGTTTATTGATTACTTTTCAATGAAATAATACAAAATGTGCATATAAGGTAAAGACACACACTGCGCGTGATCATTGAATACATCTTGTATTGTTATGATACAATTGATCTGGCGTAACTCCGTCAGTGACGTGGTGATAATAGATCTTATTAGGGGGAAACTAAATTCACAACCAGCTGTGCATTTAGTTTCCCCCTAATAAGATCCTGTTTGTCATGGTGATGTTCTTTAATGATGGCATGTCTCATTTATCTGAATGCATTACAACTTTCTTTTGAATTGCCACTATGAAATGTTTACGGTATTGATCAGGACTATTGTAAGATACAATCCTCACATTCTACTGGTGTTCAGCAGACGGGTACGCGCCCTATCTTTGTATCCTCCTCTATGCGTCTGATGTGAACTATGAAAACAGGGTTAGATCTCAAATCACTGCAGTCAGATTACTGTTATGAAGTTAATCTGATGTAAATGTTGTCCAGCTTTAAATAAATATCTATAATTGGTCCCATTAAATAAATCACGTCTTACTATGGAATGTTACTCATACGATCAGTTCTGTGATGCACACAAATAAGCTTCAATTAGAGCGACATGAGGACACACTTCTGAACTGAACAGCAAAGTCAGACCTTCATCACCAGATCAGCCGTGCATTAAGTTCTCGGTCAGCCTTCCACAGCAGAGCTCAGTCACCGTCTGCAGCCGAACGCTGTCCTGTTGGGCGGCTTTCAGTCCTCTCATCGTGTTGCTTTCATTCGGCCTGCAATCTTCTTTTGAGAGCAGAACGCAAACTCCACATTTGAAAAGCATACTTGTCTTGAATAAGTATTCTGTTGTATAATTAGGGTTAAAATGACTGAAAGAGTTTAGCATTTGAAGCTAAAGCAACAGCACTTACAATAGTTTGGCTTATTTTGAGTGAATACATCCGCTCTTTTCTTGATGTTCTGAGTTTTTATCTTTTTGGTGTACTGTGGTTTTTATTGTAAGTTGCTTTTGCCAAAAGCGTCAGCTAAATAAAATTCAATTCAGATTCACTTCTACTATCTGGCACGGAGACCCAACAATCAGCAATAACGGTAGTTCCATAATGTTGTATGTAGTTCCATTTGAGTGAAACATAATGCCCCCCCCACATCCGACACGTGCTGTCCCTGAGGACGTTGTTTGTTTTGGTTCTTTTCCATACGATCTTTACAGACATTGGACACATGTTGTTATTGTTTGCAACACTTCCGGTAGTGTTGACCTCCTTCTGGATCCATCTTTATAAAGCATTCATCATCGTTTTTCTAATGTGGATGGTGTTATTGTAATGATCTTTGTTTCAACACCTACTGCACGACTGCGTCCTGGCAGAGGGAACCTCCTCTGTTGCTCTCCTAAAGGTTTCCCCCGCTCATTTGAGCGGGTCTTTGGGTATCTTCCTTGCGGGGGTCTGATGACAGAGGAAGTAAGTGGTTATGTAATTATATGTATTGATTGTGCCCCTGTGTGCTCTGCAGCTCCTCAGATGATCAGGACAAAGAGGATGAGCGGGCGGACAGCAACGACCCAGAGGAGATGTTCCAGAACATTCAGTACCAGAAGGAGATCATCGCCAACATCCGGACCAGACCCTGGCCAATGAGACGCAAGCTCAAAGTCCTCAAGTAGCCACTCACAGTTGTATCCTACTCTCTCGCTCTCACTCTCACATACACACACACACTGCAGACTTTAGAAGATGTACTGTTGCTGAAGAAAGCGCAGTCAATGAATTGGAGGAGCCTCAGCAGGTCGCACTCCAGACCCTGAAGAGGTCACATGATGCTGTAATCAACCACATCTGAGTATCACAATATCAACGCAATGTAACCTAATCCCTTTCAGGGATTACTGGATTACCTCAATATCAAATGCAATGCAAATAAATCCAATACAGAATAAACATCAGTGCATTATCTAAGAACAATGTGACCTTAGGAAAGAAGAAACCATGATATTTCGAATAATGTAGTTTACTAATGCTGTTTTAGTTCCATACATGGATGGATGCCCCTCACAGCCAGAGCAGGGTGTCAGATGTGCCTTAGGTTATTACGGCCCTTTGTGAGGAGCTCATTTTGGTTACTATTGAAGAAGGTAGTGATGAATTGTAACATCATTCATTTACTCCAGTTTTGTAATTAAGTGCAAATTCGAGGTATACTTTACTTAAGTAATTCCAATGTATACTTCAACTCTACTATAAAGGGAATTGTTTTACTTTGTACCTCACCAGTTACTTTAATAATTATGATTTCAAATAAAAAAAACTCAAAAGTTTATAAAAAATGATATTTTGTTATTAATCGATCCAATTCATTTTTTATTAAAATGCCAAGTTAGAGAACATAAATTGGCATTTGTACACATTTAAGTAACTTGGGTATAATAGGTATTTTTGCTGACTATACTTTCTTTTACTTCAGTTCATGTTCTTGCATGATTTTCATTTGTGGAGTATTTTTACAAAGTGGTATTATTGTTCTTAACTACGGTAAAGGCTCTGAATGCAGTAGCACCGACACTTTGAGAAAGTAAAACCGTTCTGTCACATGTGCTTCGAATTGCGTTTATATCAACAATATGGATTCAACAATATGAATATTCATGATTTAGCCTCCCCATGTGGGTATTGTAAGAAAGTACATGGAATATGCTTTTCGTGAATCATTACTGATACATTTATTTAAAGAGTGTCTCGAGCCCCGTTTTTAGAGATTTGGGTATGGAGAAAAAGAGAGGGTTGTGTTTTCTGACTTGGTGAGTTCCCTGGAACACCGGGACACATATTCATGTATAAAAGACGTACAAAAGTGCATTTTGCATGATAGCTCCCCTTTAAGCCAAACCTTAACCAGACACTAACATCGTTCCAGGAGTCAACAATGCCTCATAAGCCTTGTGAGTGTCCACATCTGTGAAGTATCTGGTCCCTCAGTGTTGGTCAGTATAAAGCTGTGAAGGCGGTGTCCTCACGTCTGCCTGAATGTAATTAGAGCAGCTGATAGAGAAGAGGCTGAGCCGGAGAAAACTAGAGGAGATAGAGAGCTTCTAAGATGTGCTGAGTATGTGCCATGGATAACAGGTTTTATATGGGCCGTCCGTTATTACCCCAGAGGTTTTAGTACCGTCATCAGGGATGGGATGCAAGTCTGCGTTTTTACACCCTCTTTAATCTCCGGCTGAATGTCTGCGATTACTCCCTCTGCAATAACAGCTCGTATTTCACGTCACAAAATCAGTCATTTTTACCAAGATTTTCTGAGAAATTCTAAATTTGCTTTAGACCAAAGAACAAACACATCTTCCGACTGGAATAGATATATTTAGTCCTCTTAATCCTGCATCTTTAACTACAAGAGATGGACAAAATAGTATATACACCAGTTGCCCCTGTCCTATGTACAACCTGGTATCACGGCAAGACGTGAACATGTGACGATTTACCATGCTGTCACAAGATGTCACAATTTCGTCCATTCAAACGTGACAGTTACACTGTATTGTTAACATGGCCCAACCAGTGGAGAAATACCCGGAAATGCCAAACAAATGCTCCCCCGACGGTCGGTTGTTATTGTCAATATTAATATAATAATGATTTACTTTTTAATAGTCACACTCGATTACGCCAATTTTCTTGTTGCCCCAGCTGGTCGACACCTCTTTGAGCAGAAACAAAGGCTACATTAATGTATTAAATCGATGTTAATCCATGTGTGTGGATGGTGTAATGTTTTAAATATAACCGATCTATCAATTAGATCAAATGTAAAAGTCAGCCGAATTAGTGTTGATACTACAAGGAGACGTATTGTGTGAAGAGAAACTGAAGATGTTGTTTAATTGCTGATATATTTATGATCCACGTCACGTTTTCAGTTTCGGTGGCAGTTCTCATGTTTGTCTAGAAGTCTTCTCACCAGGGCTCTATAAATACAGAACTACGGCAGATATGTAATATTTAATGCAGCCGACCCGTGTATTACAATGCCGTTATGTAATGACTTTCAAAGAGAAAAACAAGCATACTCAGAATAAAGTATTATTTTTAGGGCTGTCAGTCGATTACAATATTTAATCACGATTAATCGCATGATTGTCCATAGTTAATCGCGATTAATCGCAAATGAATCGCACATTTTTTATCTGTTCTAATTTTTCAAGTTTTTAATACTCTTATCAACATATGAGTGGACAAATATGCTTTATATGTGTGTTTATTATCATTTGAACAATGACAAATATTGTCATGAATATTAAACACAACAACCTCTGAACATTACAAATATTCGCCTCAATTCAACCTGGAACCTCTCATACAATAATACAGTGTGTGTGTGTGTGTGTGTACGCGCGCATGTGTGTGTGTGTGTGTGTGTGTGTGTGTGTGTGTGTGTGTGTGTGGAGAGAGAGACACTGTGATGGATCGTTGGAGCTATGTGCAACTCAAGGCATATGCTCGACCGGGAGCTGCCTGGACGCTGCAATCATGTTGCGCGCACTATCCGTGCTGAGTGTGCTGACTTTTCGTACAATGTCCCACTGTCTGGCTGCCTGCATCAAGTCAAGTGCTCGGCGAAATGTCGCTCCTCTGTTTTCATTGAAACAGCTCCTTATATCCGTTAGCGGAGCTAGCTAGCACCAGATGCTAACAACAGCAATACATGTAAGGTATGCCTCGCTCGCTCGTGCCACACATACACACACCCTCCCGGTCCTCCTGATGGCCAGTCGGTGCCTGCCGGTGAGCGTGGAAGTGTGGTCTGCCGGGTCTGCCACAAGCGGGCGGCAGGAGCGGGGCTGTCAGCATCAGCTTGTAGATGTAGGTATTTTAAACTCGATGCGCTCTGAAACTACGGGGCGGCCGAGGAAAAAAAATACACATGCGTTAATCGCGTTAAAATAATTAGTGGCGTTAATTATTTTTTGTGTTAACGCGTTATTAACATGTTAACTTGACAGCCCTCATTTATTTGATTTTTTTTTGCGGATTTCACATTGCATAAACACCAAATCCCAGCATGCATAAACCATCGAATCACCGAGCTGAGGATCTTGCCTACGCCTTGTTTCCGGTATTGTTAATGACGGATGTATTTTGTTATACACACATTTCTTCACATTTAAATTGTAATATACATTAAAGTATTTCGTGAGGCCTTCTAACATGTTTTTAAATATAACTACGGTTGTAGTTTGTAAATGAACATGAACCGAAGCTGTTGCCTGGCAACGCAATCGCACAACGCCACTTCCGTTAATTCCACATCCACGCGCATGGATTAACATCGATTTAATACATGAATGTAGCCTTTGTTTCTGCTAAAAGAGATGTCGACCAGCTGGGGCAACAAGAACAACGGGGCTCATCGAGTGTGACTATTAAAAAATAAATCATTATTATATTAATATTGACAATAACAACCGACCGTCGGGGTAGCATTTGCTTGGCATTTCCGGGTATTTCTCCACTAGTTAAAGTGGGTTAACAATACTGTGTAACTGTCACGTTTGAAGGGACGAAATCGTGACATCTTCTCGTCTCCCAGCATGGCGAATCGTCACATGTTCACGTCTTGCCATGATACCGGGTTGCCTATATGACATTACATGACATATTAAAAAGAACAATATGTCTGAGAATGAGATTGTTGCTAAAGCTCTTACCTCGAGGTTATCTTGAACTCTCATTCATTCTGAGCACCGCTCATCACTCAGTTTGTCACAGTCAACTCACTCCTCTCAGAGGGATGTATTGTAAGGAAATGCGCTGGGCTGCAACTGTCAGTCAGTGACGTCATCTGGCCTAAAAATACTTTTGGAAAGAGAAGTCTGTAAATCAGCGGATCATTTTTAAAAATGTTAATGAACTTCCCTGTACGAGCATTAGAAAAGCCCTTATTTAAATCATAGGTCCAAAAGTTGTAAAAAGTGCTAAAAGCTGAATCCAGAGTCATGTTTCCTCAGATCTTCTGCTGTCGAGAGTCAGGACACCTTGGCTTCATGTGCCACTATGCAAATTGAATGAACAGTGTCCACGCCTCCAACGCTGTATCCTGTTGTCTTTATACATCCATGATGTATTGGTGCAAAAAGTACAACATTTCCTAAAAAGATCTGGAGAAGAAGTCAAAATGTTTAGGCATCATTTGAGTAAAGAGTGTGTGTCTTTATGCAGGCAGGCCAGAGAGATCGTTCTGAAGTACGAGGGCCGCCTGACCAGAACCAGAGGGTACCAGACTGCAGGAGCTGACGTAAGAACACACACACACACACACACACCACACACACACACACACACACCACACACGTTTAAAACTCTGCACTATCAGTACTCGCATGTTAGATTTATGCAGCAGTACGTTGAATAGGACGTTTTGAGCATAAACTCAACGTCACACAGGTTGAATTATTCATATACACAATAATGATTTTGCGAGTGAGTTCCTTTAACGTTCAAGGGGTTCTTTGTGTAATATAAGAATGGAGCAATACAAACAATACTACTGCTTCCTCCAGCTCTTCAGGTTTATATCATTTCTTCAAGGCTCCTTCTCTGTAGATCTACTGAGCCAAGTGAGTAGGACTCAACCTAAAATGAACCCATATTAACTAAGGCAGCCACGGAGACAGATTGTGGAACATAAAGCATGTGTTTATAATATTAACCGATCAGAACAGTGTGCGCAAATCACATACAATACAACCGTAGTGGTAACGGTGCAGAAACGGAAATGAACAACGAGACTCTTTCCCGTGAATGGCGTGCTGGACTCTGGACTGCTGGACTCTGGACTGCTGGACTCTCTGAAGAGCATTATTTGATCTGAATGTTTGCTGAGAGGAGCTTTTTTGTGTTATTCCACTGCACTGCAGTGCGCTGACGATCAGAGCCAGAATAATAAAACATGTCGGGCTTCCTTTGTGAGGCTGCTGAGGTTGACTTTAACAAAGCATGTCCCTTTGAGTGAGCCGGACACACACACATGCTGTGGATAACTGTACCTGTGTGTCTGTGTGTCACGCAGTCACACACAGACACACAGGCAGCTCTGCAGCTGGAGCACAGCAGCATGAGAGGAGTTATGGCCGTTTGTTATAGCTCAGTTTAATTAAAATGTTCAGGCCCATTAGAATAAATTGAGCAGTCTGACGATGAGTTATTGTTATTGTACAGTTTGGCTCCAAGTTAATTGAAAATCAGAATTATTGATCCATCTGATAATCATCATTTCACTTCAGATTGTATTTCTCATCACAACATAAGATGTCACATCGTTTCCGTGATCATGAGGAGGACAGCAGAATGCTCTCCTGCGTGATGTGTGCAGACGTCATACGTAATGTCATTCATCTGAGACAGCTGCTGTGGTTATGGACCCGGAAACCTGAAACACTTTTGATTTACATTTACCAGGCAAGCCTCAGGAGCACAGGCTCTGTGCTTTGTGCTAGGTTTATGTTATACTCTGTTCCAAGCCAACAGTCAGGGTTGTTTTTAAACATGAACAAAACCTCTTCTGTCACAACCCAACCACACCACCTGAACTGTGGAGGTGGTGTGAACAAACCCTGGAGGACTCAAATGAACAATAACAGAGTTAGTTTCATTGCATTACAACTACAGCTCTGCTGCACATGTAGGACAGTGCTTTTCAACCTTTCTTGAGTCACTGTACATTTTACATTAAAAAAAATCCCACGGCACCAACTAGCACCATTTTACAAAATGACAGATTGTAGCCTAATACAGCATACAGTATATAATGATAATGTAATGAGAAGTTTCTCTATTGGCTACGAGTTCAGCTCCTAAGTGGCTAGCTTTAAGAGATCTCTCTTTGTGTTTTTTCTCACAAAAGTTACTAATTTCTCAGATTCACAAACAAAAATTCCGTGTTCTTGTTTTGAAGTGACGGGTATTTAGTTTGGAGACAACATTCAAGCTATCTTTGGATAGAACATTCTCACTCCCAACTCGTCCTAATAATAATAATAATAATAGATTTAATTTGTTAGCGCTTTTACAGGTGCTCAAAGTCCTATCGTGACGGTATGTCAGGATCCCTTGGCGTCACCATCAAACGCAGTATAGTGTCGATCTTCAACTATCAGGGCGTCCCATTGACTTGCATAGAGCTCCCTGAACGTTGGTTATAGACGAGTTGGGATCGCGGCGAAATGCTCTCCGCAGATCCATTCTCACAGCGTTTATCAACCTTTTTCTTACTCAATATCAAGCCACACTGATTGTTTTTACTTCTTTATTTTAATTGAATAATGCAGGACTTGTGTTGCCGTCAGTTATGGGGAGAGTAGGGGCTCAGAATACTGACATCTGTATGGTTTCATTGTTTTTCCCTTCTAATTTGTATTCTTTTCTAAAACCACACACTGTTATTTACTCAACAATAACACATCATTATCCTTGTGTTTATTTATTGGTTTGATTCATAAACACAAGTTGGAGTCCGTCAGGACCGAGGGTCGGAGCAGCTCATAGTTCAAACCGGAGAGACGTGATGTAAGGAATACATATTTATTGTTTACACGTCATATGAATGAAATGATTGCCATGATAATACAACAGGAGAATGTAATGGTGTTTGGCGATTAGGCCCCGGTTTGCAGGATAATCATTCAGGAGGGAAAGAACCGCTCCGATGAAACCCCCGGGTCTAGACACTGGTGGTGGTGCTGAGTAGGTGAGACCGGTCTGAAGAAGGAAGGTTTAGCTTTGTCCTGGAGGAGACGGGAGGCGAGAGGGGTGGAGGCGGGTTGCGTGTGGTCACCTGAAATGACAACTGACAGGGAGGAAAAGCAGGCATTTAAGGAATTTAGCATGTGCAGCGATTGGCTGCTGATGGGTGACACCCTCATATTTAATGAGGGGGAAGGGGCAATAGAGTGACGTGTAAGTGACTCATTGTTAGGTCTTCCTTATTGAACTTGCGCGAAAGCTTTCATTAGTTGCTTTAGAGAATAGTATTCTCTCCGCTTCACTTGACAAACCCCGTGATAGTCCTCAAGCTCTGTGATTGGATGTTTGAGTTTGCTCCGAGGGTAAACGCTGAGCGTCGAACAGCACTTTGAAATGGGATTGAACCACGGCAGGCTGTCCAAAACTGGATTTGAACGGGTCCACCCCGCCCCCCCCCTCCCCCACCCCGTCCCCAGAACTACACATGCTGGCTATTGTGTCTTTCGCAACATGTTCTATGGCACGTCTCTGCTGGGAATTGTAGTTTTAAAAGACGTCTTCATATTTCCCATAATAGTAAAGTTGCTAGTATTAAACTGTGTACTATTGCTTATTGAAGTAACCTGTGTTCCTAGTCTCCAGGCGTGACTTTGAAGCTGGAAACATGAGAAGTGAAACCTTTCTATTAGGAGATGTGAGAGATGGGGTGTCCTTGTTTGGACACGGCTCAGGCCTCTGGAATGCTGCATGGTGGAATGTGTGTGTTCATTGCAGTGGCTATATATATATGCTGTATAATTACTGCTTAACTATACCTGTGTTTGTGGTTTATTGATTTCTCTCTGTTTTATTCTTTCATGTTCTGAGTACTAAATTACCACAACATTGTGAAGTAGTTGGCTTAAATGTGTTTAATTACTCTGTATGAAGTAGGAGCAGTTTGCAGGAAACATCCTTATTTAGACACACACACACACACACACACTGTAAGGAGAGGACCCGTCTTTATGATATCAGTTGCGCATTACTTTTGCAAATGACAACTTGGATGCATTGCACACACCTGTGTCAGGCTTCCCTATCAGTTGTTCACGTTTGATTGAGGGGCAAGTCATTCACAGAGACTTTGCTACACTGTGCCCTCAGACTGAACAAAGACAGTTGGGGTGCGTTCACACCTGCCTTGTATAGTCCGGTTGAATCGAACCCTGGTGCGTTTAGCCGCTTGGTGCGGTTCATTTGGGTCGGTGTGAACGCAGTCCGAGACCTCTGAAGTGAACTAAACAACCGGACTCTGGTCCGCTAAAATAGGTGGTCTCGGAGCGCTTGCTTGCGAACTCTGGAGCGGTTCATTGCTGGTGTGAATGCAGTCCGCACCAAAACATAGGAAGCGCAGTATTTACGTGTCACAAGGACGCGGATATCTTCAAAAATCTTTAGCGAAAGAGTCTTTCAAGACATCCGCGGCTGTTTAGTTAAAGAGTAAAGCAGAATTAAGTGTTAAACAGTGTCGTGTAAAGTAAAAATTCTCCGTCAGCTACATAAAAGTAAGAACACCTGTCGTCGGGGAAACGCCCCTCCTCTGCAGAACGTCTCATTATGTTATAATGTTTTTTAACGGACGTTGTCTGATTATATAATCATGTGTGCGGGCTGCTAGAGTCTGTTGATCTCCAGATGAACAGCAGCATGAGAATAACCTGCCGAAAGTGCTGATGCTCCATGGCGGAGGCTCCGGTAGAAATTGCCGGGATTTGCGTTTTTACCCCCTTAATGTCTGACCAATGGTTGAACAGCATTTCCGAGCACATGACTTGTGTTTAAAGTTTATAGTCCGTTTGAGTTTTGCCCGTGTGAACGCAAACCGAACCTTCTGATAAATGAAACAATGTAACAAACTGTCGTCTGGTGCGCACCAGAGAAGCGACTATTAGGTGTGAATGCACCCTTAAAGCCTGCCTACCTACCTATCGAACTATCTGTCTATCTGATACACTATGAAGTGCAGATAGGTGATTTTAGGAAGCTATCAAGTACAGTGGCTCCCTTTTGGTTTAACCACAAAACCACACATGTGCCTACATTAGCTCTAAGACACGAACCCTCGAACAAACTGGACCACCGTGGTTAGTGCTCTGCGGCAGCTAGCGACCTGCTAAACCTGGTGTGGCTAGCCTTTAGCCTGGATCCGGGCGGGTAGGTCGCTGAAGAGCTGTGATGCTGTGATCCTCTACAGCCGGGACACTATATAGGACCACCGAACGTGAGCCCAGCATGCCCTTCGGAACAGAGTAAGGACGTGCCAAGAGGGAACCCAAAGGAGGCTAACGTAGCTGCTAACAGCAGCTAACTGGAGTTAGCGTCAAACTCACGGTAACCAAGCAACTATGCCGCCGAGAGGAGAGGACAACGTCAGCCTGTCACAGGTGCGTGAACTGTTAAAACAACAACAGGATGCATACGGGCAGCTGCTAACGCAGCAAGAAAACAATTTTAAAAGTGTCATCCAAATCTTGATTTGAGAATGGATGATATGAGGCTCAGGACCTTAAGAACAGTCTACAGTTCTCCCAAAAAGAAGTGGATGAACTAAAAGAGACTTGTAAGGAGTTGAAGAAGAAGAGCCAAGGGGCACGCACAGACATTAGTACTGTGCGTGAATCTGTTATGACAATGAGTGGAAAATCAGACTATCTAGAGGGCCAATCGAAACGCAAAAACGTAATTATTGATGGAATCCCAGAGTCTCCAGGGGAGAGTTGGGAGGAATCGGAGTACAAGGTCCGGGAGCTGCTCAGAACAGAACTACAGATGGATGAGGAGAGGATCGAGGTGGAAAGGGCACATCGAGAAACGGCAGGGGCGCAGACAAGCCTAGGCAGATTGTTGTGAAGTTCCTGCGTTTCAAAGACAAGACGGCTGTGATGGGGAGACGAAACAGGTTGAAAGGAACGAACATCTTCCTCAACGTGGTTTATCCTGAAGCGGTACGCCAGAAGAGAAAGGAACTCATCCCTGCCATGAAGGCCGAAAGGAGCAAAGGGAACATTGCTTACATTAGTTACGACTAATTGTTCATCCTCCGCAAACCCCCACCCATCCCCCGATCCCCCCCTCCCAAAGGGCTGAGAGAACGGACTCACGCCACTCATCTCAGAGGACTGAGAAAAGGGACTAAAGAGACAGAAGGGGTTCGTAGCTTGGTGCATGCATATACACACGCACACACAAGGGATGCACACATACACACACACAAACATGCACTTTAGCATCAGAACTGTAATGGACATTGTGCTTAATTTTCTGTTAGTCTCTCAATTTATGTCAGTGAAAGCTAAACTACCTAAGAAAGGGCTAAAGATCGCTCACTTGAATATCTGCAGCCTTAGAAATAAGGTTCAGTGTGTTCAGGATATGTTGATATCAAATAATATTCATATTTTAGCCATCTCTGAAACTCACTGAGATGACTTGTTTGAGGACGGTGCAATATCAATACAGGGGTACAATGTTTACAGAGAGGATAGAAACTGCAATGAGGGAGGGGTGGCTATTTATGTACAAAGTCACATTCCTGTGAAATTTAGGGAGGATTTGATGTTAAGTGAGGTAGAGACGGTGTGGCTGCAGGTTCACCTGCCCCATTTAAACCTATGTTGCTGGGTTGTTGCGATAGACCACCAAGCTCTGATAGTAATGATCCAGATACATTGTGTGAAATGATTGAGAAGGCATGTGATGAAAACAGGGAGATATATTTATTGGGTGACGTAAATATTGACTTTCTGTCATCAGACTGTTCATTGAAAAACAAATTGATGATGGTAACAAGTGCATGTAACCTAGATCAGATGCCCAATCAACCAACCAGGGTAATTACCAATAGCTCTGGAGTAACATCATCCAAATGCATTGATCACATATACACACACACAAGTGAACTGTGCTCAAAGGCGGTATCAGTACCAATTGGCTTCCGGCAATTCCGGCAATCATTCTGAGTGGCAGTTATATTGCAAAATAAGAAATAATGTGACAGAACTGAACAGAAAGAAGAAGGAAATGTATTATGAGATTAAGATAAATTATATAAAGCATGATGGAAAAAAGCTCTGGGGTACCTTGAATACCATCATGCGTAGGAAAAACAACTCAACACCATCCTTTATAGAATCAGAGGGGGCATACATCACTAGACCACTAGATATTGCCAATTATTTTAATAACTATTTCATTGATAAAGTGGAGAAGCTAAGGCAGGGAATGCCAAAATCTAGCTGCGAGTCGTCCTATGTTAATATTAGAGAATGTATTATGAAAAATAAAAATGGCACCTTTGAGCTGGGTAAAGTTAGGACAGAAGAGGTGGAAAAGTTATTGTTGGCAATCAATAATGATAAACCACCAGGTATTGATAACTTAGACGGTCAGTTATTAAAGAATGTAGCCAAGTGCATAGCTGCACCCATCTGTCATATGTTCAACATGAGTCTGGAAGGTACATGCCCGCAAATCTGGAAAGTAGCTAAAGTTATTCCACTCCCTAAAAATGCAAAGAATGCCTTCACTGGCTAACAGCAGACCAATAAGCCTGTCACCTGTTCTAAACAAACTACTAGAACAAATTGTATTCAATCAAATACAATGCTATTTTTCTGTTAACAGTCAGTTGTGAGTATCAACATGCGTATAGAGAGGGTCACTCAACAGCCACAGCATTCACACAACTGACAGATCAATGGATGAAAGAGATTGATGTGAAGAAAATGGTGGGAGCAGTACTGTTAGATTATAGCGCTGCCTTTGATTTGATAGACCATAGAATTTTACTTGACAAATTGGAGTGCTATGGTTTTGCCCCAAAGGCGATATCATGGCTAGAAAGCTATCTGTATAACATAACTCAAAGTGTATACTTTAATGGCAGTATCTCTAGTGCTAGACGTGTTGCAAGTGGAATTCCACAAGGAAGTTCACTAGGTCCTTTACTCTTCTCAATCTTTACAAATGATTTTCCATTTGATCTTGAAAAAGCACAAGTCTCTATGTACTCGGATGACACGACAATATATACACAGGCTCCCACAATTGGTGAGATAACTGATGTTCTGAACAAAGAACTGGAAACAGTAATGGAATGGGTGACCAGCAACAAATTAGTGCTCAACATTCAAAAAACAAAAAGTATTGTATTTGGCACAAATGATGTACTAAGGTCTAAACCGCAGTTGAATCTGATGCTGAATAATGTAGAGGTTGAGCAGGTGGAGGAAGCAAAGCTCCTGGGACTCATCCTAGTGAACAATGTATCATGGACGAAACACAGAGTCAGTGGTGCAAACATGGGGAGGAATACATCTGTCATCAAGAGGTGCTCAGTGTTTTTACCACCGCAACTGACAAAACAAGTCATTGAGACTCTAGTCCTTTCACAACTGGACTCAATGATCTGGTCAGGGGCAAACCAGAGTGACCTGGGGGCAAACCAGAGTGACCTGGGGGCAAACCAGAGAGACCTGGGGGCAAACCAGAGGGACCTGGGGGCAAACCAGAGGGACCTGGGGGCAAACAAGAGGGACCTGGGGGCAAACAAGAGGGACCTGGGGGAAAACCTGGGGGCAAACAAGAGGGACCTTGGAAAGCTGCAACGGGTTCAGACAGAGCAGCTCGGCTTGCCCTTAGGTGGACACCAAGACATCATGTAAACACAATGCATGTCAAGCTCTCCTGGACATTAGTCAAGGAGAGGCTGATGGTATCACTCCTTGTCTTTTTGAGAAACATAAATGAGCTGAAGCATCCAACCTGTCTATATAAGCAACTTACACCTAGCTCTAACATCCATACATATAAAACGAGACATGCCACAAGAGGTTGCTATCAAATCCCTAAAGCCAAACCAGAGTCCATGAAGAGCACAGTGCTGTATAGAGCCATGGCTGCATGGAACACACTGCCAGATCAGATTCCTAAAAAAACAACTAAAGCAAGCTTCAAAAGACAATTGAAGATTCATCTAGAAGCCCAAAGACTGTAAATTACACGAGCAGCAGACAGGTTATGGTGAACATACAGCAGCACACATATTCATATGGGTTTTTTAAACACATGCAGGAATATGGTACTTTCGCTAACATAGACACACACACAGCCTTTCACAGTTATGATGAGGATTGTATTTGTTTAGTTTGTTTTTACTCTAAAAGAAGCGAAGGGAGACATTTGTAAAATCACTATTATTATTAGGGCCCGAGCACGAGAGTGCTAGGACCCAACGGCGTCCTAGCACGAAGTGCAAGGATACCTATTGTTATTCATGGTATTATTATTATATAATTACGGAATCCTTGTTTTCAGGCCTTTAAGATGCTGAAAAAGTTGTATAATTTTGCACGGACGCCAGGACCGGTGAAAAATTTGATATTTTGGAGTCAATGAGTTCAAATTGTCCAACCTGCTCGCTAGCGCCACCTATTTCAATTCCATTTTGGAAAAATTCACAAAGTCCCACCGTAACTCCGAATGACCTGACATTTTGCAAACATATCCGGGTGGACCTGCTCTACAAATAATCCAATTGGAATCCTTAGCTCCGCCTACTTTAATTTTTTTTTAAATTTGCATCATTTTAAAAACACTTAAATATTCACTCAAATTTCAATTTTTTGTTTATCAACACCAAACTTCGTATACAGTATCGCCGGAGGGTCATACACATTACCCTAGGAGATGAGCATGTTCAAACGATAAATATTTCCGCCATGAATTAAAACGTACTCGCAAAAAGGCGGGGCTTAAAATTAAAGGCTACTAATTCATCAACAATGTATCCAAACATCACAGATTTTGGTGGAAACGTTAAATCTGTCTTGGGGAATAGGCACACCAAAGTATTTTAATTTTGGACTATAGGGGGCGCCAAAAACACCACCAATTTATAACTCAAGAGGGGATGGACTAATCTTTTAGTTTTTTATTTACACATACTTTCGGGGTGACTACGAACTTATATTCAAAGTGTCGCAACAAGTGCAGAATGTGGGCGTGGCCTATACATTATTTTTAAATTGCGATAGCATAAAATGAGCTTCGGACGCAAAACTTGGGACACAAGTCAGATCCCAGGACTTTTTCGAAAATGTAAAAAAAAACGTACATTTTCAAAAAAACTGCTCACTAGCGCCCCCTATTGTGTGGTAGTCACATATAGTTTCTCAGAACTTCACGAATTTTGGCACAGACATTTTTCATGGAATTGCGGATATATTTGTAAATGCATTCCATTAGCCCCGCCCCCCCCAAAAGTCGGCCATTTTTAAATATGTGCGTTTTTCAGCCATTTTACGCACGTTCTTGCGAACTCCTCCTAGGGGAATGATCGGAAAAATTCCAATGCATGACAGGTTTAGCCCCTATTCCATATGATACTTAATTGCGGAGCACATTTTTGAAAAATTACTCGTGGAGGTCGTAAGCTAACAGCGAATACACAATTTTTGACGATTTACATGTCGCAAATTACTCTAAACTACTCGGATATAGTTATTCCGATATTCACGAAACGCTGTATACATATTCCTATTATGATTTCACACATATTTCAAATTGCTTTCCATTAGTTCCGCCCCCCAAAAAGTCAGCCATTTTGAAATATGTGCGTTTTTCAGCCATTTTACGCACGTACTTGCAAACTCCTCCTAGGGGAATGATCGGAAAAATTCCAATGCAGGACAGGTTCAGCCCCTATCCAATATGATACTTAATTGAGGAGCACATTTTTGAAAAATTACTCGTGGAGGTCGTAAGCTAACAGCGAATACACCATTTTTGACGATTTACATGTCGCAAATTACTCTAAACTACTCGGATATAGTAATTCCGATATTAACGAAACGCTGTATACATATTCCTATTATGATTTCACACATATTTCAAATTACCTTCCATTAGCTCCGCACCCCAGAAAGTCGGCCATTTTGAAATATGTGCGTTTTTCAGCCATTTTACGCACGTTCTTGCAAACTTCTCCTAGGGGAATGATCGGAAAAATTCCAATGCAGGACAGGTTTAGCCCCTATCCCATATGATACTTAATTGAGGAGCACATTTTTGAAAAATTATTCGTGGAGGTCGTAAGCTTACAGCGAATACACCATTTTTGACGATTTACATGTCACATTCATCCACACTACTACATTTCCATTTTTGGAAACCTTTACAAAGTGGCACCGTAACTCAAAATGACCTGAAATTTTGCCCACTTATTCGGGTGGACCTACTCTACATATTATGTCCAGGAACCCGAAAGCTCCATCTCCTTCATTTTTTTTTAATTACCATAATGTTAAAAACAGTGAAATATTCACTTAAATTGCAAATTTTGGTTTTTCAACGCCAAACTTAGTATACAGCATCAGTGGAGGGTCAGACACATTACTGTAGAAAATGAGCATGTTCAGTCGATAAATATGCCCGTCATTAATCTAAATGCTCATCACTGCTGTCACTTCAGCCTTACATACTTTCTTATAATTAAAAAATTACATCTGTGCGCCATGTAGTACTTGTCATTTTACATAATACTGTATATACTTATTACATTGCTGTTAACATTGTCTTTTTTTAAATACTGTCTACACTTAATCTACAACTTCTCTCATATCATTGAATCTACATTATGGTTGTTTATATTTATCTGTTATCTTGCACTTCTTTGCGTCTTAGGTTTACATTTAAATGTTTGCTGTGACGGACTGCGGAGCTGAGCAAAACACACACTAACAGTTAGACCAAACACACTTCGCTATTCCATCTACCTCTGGAGCTAGCTAAACTAGTTATAAATATGTTTATTCTTCACTGTCGGCATATCGCTAACTGGTTGATGCAGGAAAAATGGTACCAACAGAACTGGCGCACATGCCTAAGATTTCCTGGTCAGAAACAAAGGAACGCAAAGTCAGGTAAACAATTTAGAGGGATGACAAACGGCTCATTTCGGAGGACTGAGGGGGGGGACCAGCAACCCTCCCCGACAGGCGCACGGACGTGAGGGCCCGCTCATCACTGCGCGCACAAGTGCGACCGCAGTTTTAATTATTATTATCTTTCCAGGGAAATGGGGAATCAGAAAATAAGCTATATGTGATGGTTGATATGAAAGTCACTGTTTGAAGGAACATTTACGCCGTACACGATTTGTATCATTGTCTTGTAATGTACTGTCGAATGTCATGTTTTATGTTATTTGTGGACCCCAGGAAGATTAGTGCTTCGTTTCAGACGCCTACCCGTGCGGGTCCGTGATCGGCACGGGGTGGGCCCCTGCTGAAAAGGAAAACCCCCCGCAGGACTTGAAACGCCCCCTTGATAAATACATTTAATTATAATGAAACCAGCTGCAATGGATCATGGATCGACCAGGGGGATAAACAGCTGATCTACAGGTATCTGATATAGCGGATATTTGTTAAGATCCATATGTCATATGTTCGCGAGTTGAAATGAATGCACTAAATGTAATCCACGTGAGTTTACAACAACAAAAACAATTGCTTTGTTTTTATATCACATCCGACCGGAGGAAAATGCAGCGGCTCTCACTACCGATCATCCTAATCCCACAGGCAAACAATAATATGTACAGTGTTAATAGTTTACTGTATTATTAGTGTATAATATTACTGGGGATTTCAGAATGGTACTGGATTTTGATTTATTGTATCGGCTTAATATCGCAATATATTCCCGAAGTCTGAAATGCAAAAATGTCCCACATTAGGGCAATTCACCCTACATTTAATAATTCAAACAAAATCACATTTTGTTTCTTTTTAACGAAATAAATGTGGTTTAATCCACATAATTGACTGTGTTAATTGTTTACTCTAGTAGTGTGCACATTACTTTTCGCTGCTTGTTGCACCTGGTTAGAAGCTAAACTGCATTTCGTTGTCTCAGTACCTGCAATAATATGTGCAATAACAATAAAGTTGAATCTAATCTTGAGCAGGAACAAATGTATTTAGGCTACTTAGTACACATCTGACATAAACGATTAAACATATTTGTGCATTCTTTAAACCGAGTCAAGCCGAGTCCGGAGGCGGCGGCACATTAAAGTGTGCACCTGATTGTTTAACTTGAAGGTGCCTGATGACATTTAATCATTCAAACTAAATCATATTTCGTTTATTTTTTACGAAATAAATGTGATTTAATCCACATAATTTAGGCCTACTGTGTTAATTGTTTACTGTAGTATTGTTTAACTTGAAGGTGCCTGATGCAGAGTCCTGCACAGGTCTGATTTTCAAGACCCGCTCCCGCCCCCGCGACGTGCAATACCGAACCCGCCCCGCTACCCGCACATATTTCCAATTAGTTCCGCAACCCGACCCGAACCCACATAGCCTAGCCTATATATGAGTCGTGAAAACGTGCAATTATTAACACATGCAGTTGCATATTTGTCTCAAAAAGCGTGGGATGTTGGTTATTTTCTCCATCTAGGATGACACCAAAAGCCTCCCAGACATTGGATTTCCCTCTTGAGGAAGTGTTATTGAAAACGCTGTATTCTCCACTAGAGAGCTTCACCTCAGCCATTTCGAATGTGGCGCGCACAGTAGCAGATTGATGCGCTGCAGCAACACATCCTCACTCCCAGGTCGGCCTATGTTGACGTTATGTCAAGTCCCCTGTGTCTGCTTTTTCCAACGCAAGGGAGGGGGGCCTTAGCGTCCATTTTCAGCTTTACGGGATGTCTATATGCTTCTATGGACGCTCATGGAAGCACGGCATTCGTTTGTGTCGGCTGCCCTTAAAGGCAATGTGAGCGTCCATTCCCATTGGATAACGGAGAATTGTACACCCGGAAGTAAGTATTCCCCTTACTATCGATTTATTTTACAGTGATATCTGCACTACTCATCGACTAAAAAACACCAGATTATCCTTGTTAATTACACAACATTGATTGGTTTAAATTGTGTGCAATGCTTTTGTATTTTTCCCCATCGATTCGGAGAAACAAATATTTTTTCGGAGTAAAGGATGGCAGAGGACACTACACTACCCAGAATCCCCAGCTATCGTTTGGACTACACCATGTGCTCTGTTTGACATCACGTGATCTTCAAATTTCGCCCTGCAGAAAAAAAAACATGGCCGAACTTCGTTTTATTCTCGGTGGAAAATGCCTATTTTAAAGTTAGTTTGGCCATTAAAATGCGTGTTGATGTCATTTGATGCGAGAAATATGAGTTGTTATTTCAGATTATGTGTGCAGTGGATGTACATGATCTTTAGTTTGCTAGTTATTACGAAGATTACTTCAGGAAATTGCGTCCATAACGTTTTCATTGTTACCAAGGTGGTTGCTAGGGACGCTGCTATCGATATTATTTCTGTTATGTTGTGTAACTGTTTAATGGTGTTATCTTTATTGCTACCCCCTTCCCCGTCAATGTATAGTGTTGGTCCACAGCGCAAACATATTAGTTTAACAAAATCCGCATCTAAAGATAGCCTAAGTTATTTTCCCCTGTGCAATTCCAGTCTCACATCTCAAAGCACATCGTCATTAACAAATACTGGAAACAGATCGAAAACATTTAAAAAAAAATAATAATACTTTATTCCGAGTGTGCTTGCTTTTCTATTTGAAAGTCATCACATACCGGCATTGTAATACACGGGTCGACTGCATTAAATATTACAGATCTGCCGTAGTTCTTTATTTATAGAGCCCTGATGAGAAGACTTCTAGACAAACATGAGGAACTGAAAACGTGACGTGGATCATAAATATATCAGCCATTAAACAACATCTTACATTTCTTTTCACACAATACGTCTCCTTGCAGTATCAACACTAATTTGGCTCACTTTTATATTTGATCCAATTGATAGATAGGCTGTATTTACACCATAAAGGTGCACAGCTGATATAAAGGGACACCTAGTGGTTAAAGCATGTTATTGAATTTCATTATTTGTATTATTAGATATTAATAGGATCCCTATAAAGTATATTCATTACTCGTTATTCTCTACTAATAGTTAATTAAAGACTGTATATAATGACTATTTTGCACATCCCTTTCAAGATTTTCTAAGGTTTATTGACATATCATACACAACTATGGTGTAGTTATGCATTGAATGAAAAACTTGGGTTGCAGGTTCCTCAATAGTGCATTACAAGACATCTATCAATATTTGTGACAGGGGGTCACAAACATCAGACCAGTTGCTAAATAAAGCTCTTCTGACCTGAGCTGGCATGTGTATCTATATATATATATATATATATTAATGCTGCCCATTATGGGCACAAGCAATTTTCACCCATTTATTAATTATATGTTTTAAATTTGAGTGTTTCCTATCCCCTAAACCTCCAGGGATGTACACAGTTTAATACTGGCAACTTCTTATTATGGGAAATACAAAAACGTCTTTTAAAACTACAACTCCCAGTAGAGACGTGCCATAGATAGAGAACATGTTGCGAAACAGAATAGCCAGCATGTGTAGTTCTGGGGACGGGGTGGGGGAGGGGGGCACGCGGTGGACCTGTTCAAATCCAGTTTTGGACAGTCTGGCATGCTTCCATCCTATTTCAAGTGCTGTTCGAGGCTCGGTAACCCTCGGAGCACACTCTCCAATCACAGAGCTTGAGGACTATCACGGGGTTTGTCAAACAGAGAACATGGTGAAGTCCAAACGATAGCTGGGGATTCTGGGTAGTGTAGTGTTCTGTCTTCTGCCATCCTTTACTCCGAAAATATATTTGTTTTTTCCGAATCGAAGGAGAAAAATACAAAAGCATTGCACACAATTTAAACCAATCAATGTTGTGTAATTAACAAGGATAATCTGGTGTTTTTTTGTCGATGAGAAGTGCAGATATCACTGTAAAATAAATTGACAGTAAGGGGATTACTTACTTCCGGGTGTACAATTCTCCGTTATCCAATGAGAATGGACGCTCACATTGCCTTTAAGGGCAGCCGACACAAACGAATGCCGTGCTTCCATGAGCGTCCATAGAAGCATATGGACATCCCGGAAAGCTGAAAATGGACGCTAAGATTACATTTCTGAAAATTACATTTTAAATCACACACGTCTCCCCACGTTTCCCCGTCTCGAAAATGATAAATAAAATAAAAAGAGGAAACAATTTTCAAGTTCAGTTTTCAACGTTTTATTTAAAATAACTGACATAACAGACACCATACTGTCGACCTATTTTCTGCGGAAACCAGGACGAGCTATTTCGGGATCTGTTTTTCGGGGGCTCCTCAGTCTCTCATTTACCCGGCTCCTGATCTTATGCCACTGGTCAATGTTCAGATTTGGGAACCAATTGGAAACATAGGACTCAATCTTTTTCAACCTCTTGACGGGAGAAAAGGAAGGTGTAAATGGTTGAATGATGAATAAACAGTGAGGAGGGGTACAGTATGAATACACTAGATATACACAGCAGCCCAGCCTGTGAGCAGTATGAACACCAATGAGCGCTCAGCTCGAGATACCAGCGAGTCGAGAGAGAGAATGATATCTTCATTTTCTCTTTTGGTTTGATTAGGACACATCCTGGGGATTGTGTTTACAAACATTGACCAGACCGTTCACCAGCCCCCACCCCCCATGTTGCCTATACTGTCCTGTGTTGCAAACTCTTTGTTTAAAACGAATTGGCCATTGGAATGTGTTGAGGAAGGGTCACATTCCACAGCTCTGCCCACTCTGTAGGTTTTCGTTTGCATATTTCTATGCCGTAATTCATACTGGTCCTCTCACGCACATACATTCTCCTTACAGTATACATACATAGGCTAGATGAGTCCGTGTATCTACGGACCATTTGTTTTTCTTTATTAAAAAAGTAAACGGAAGAGCGTCTGAGAGGCGTTTTTACCCTTTTGCTTTTTACCTTACTAAATGGTCTAATGGTCAGTGGAGCGAGGGCCGCGAAACTCGCGGAAGTGATTTCAAAACAAAAAGCACTCGTTTGCTTGGAACAAAGAAAACGGCCAAGACACACATTGAACAAGACTTAACGTATTCATCATAATTAATTATATTTATTTCGTATGGATGTAGGATTTTTTACTTTGTTTAGAGCAGTGATCTTCTACGATATGAACATTTTGGACCCAAAATCACAACAAAAAAACGTAAAAACAGATTTTGAAATGATATTATTTTTCATATAGGTAACACAAACATACACAACGAAACCATTTAAAAGCTGGAAATATATACATGGGATGTCACTATGATAATGTGAAAGTTTGATTGAGATAGCATGGGATTTCATTCTGATAAGGCAAAAGTGTTATTATAAATATAATACAAATATATATATATACACATTATGTACAAAAATCAGTTTTTTCTGTCTTTATCTGTGCCACGCTTCAAAGCGGTTTCTGTCAACTACGACACAGAGGGAAACATCACAGGCTCCTCCTCCTCCATGTCAAAAAACAAGCTTAAAGCTTGACTCACATTCAGAGTTCTCTTCATCATAGTTGAATCTTCAAAACTCTAAATATATCTAACTATATCTAAATTCTCAATGTTTGTCTGTCACTTGACTTCAATCGCAGTCTCCCGCCGTCTCTCTTCATCTCCCGCCGCCTCTCTTCGTCTCCCGCCGCCTGTCTTCGTATATCTTCGTCTCTCTCCATTTCCCGCCATCTCTCTTCGGTTCCCGCCGTCCCTCTTCATCTCTTTTCGTCTCGTTTCGTATTACTCCATTTACCTGATTACCTCACCCCCTCCCTGGTAAATACATCCTGTTGAGCAGAATCTACAGTTTCCAGTATTTTCCGTTTCGTAAAATGATAAAATACGGCGAAGATATTAAAATATGTGCTTCCATTATTCATACTTCTGAAATATATCTGTATTAACTTTATATCATCGTATGTCCGTGTTTATTGGGTATTTTTGCATGAAACAAAGACTGGCATATAGTTTCAAGCCAGTACTTTCGACAGAAATACACATATACATCCTGTTTGTGAAAAAAACTTCTGTTCAGCAATGCAGTGAAAGAATGGAAGCTGGATTCCGCTTAGTCAAACACCGAAGTGTATTGAGAGTCACACGGCCGGAGCATTTACAAGGTATCTCATCATGGAAAGACCCTGCCAACACTGAGGACACAATGGCAGGAGCACCTCTATATGTGAAAAGGGGGAAGCTGATAACCGCGCTTTCTCTAATTAGTACCAGACATTTAAGAACAAAGAAGTGTCTGTTCATGCCAACGTGCATGGTCCACACTTCCCCCACAGGAAAGGCAGAGGGCCTCTTGACCTTTGTCCTCTTCAAATTACAAACAGGACACATACGAGAAAAGACTGAAAAGTATCAAAATGCACAGATCAGATTAAAATATTCTTTAACAGTTCCTTTCTTTTTATCAATTTATTGATAACCAATTAACATTAGTCTAAGAATATTTTAGTCACTACTTAAATCAAATAAAAACGTCCTCAGAGTTGTGTGGGTTCCTATTACATTAATTACATCAAAAGTAGAATAAGATTGAAACATTCAACCACAATGGTTGATACAGACAACCACAATAGAAAAATCATCTTTTGACTTCTTTTGTCAAAAAGCACAATAATAAACACACATGAAATACAAAAATATAATAGTAAAATATATGTTTCAAAATAAGATATTTTATAATTTATCACTCAGTTAATCTCATTCATCAAACAAAAATTCAAAATCAGCTTACATCTCAACGATTTACTTCAAGGCAATTACTTATTAAAACACAATTAGAATTTAGGATTATAAGAAATCCAATTGAGGTATAAAATCAGAATCATGAGAGATCCAGTTAAAATTCCCAGTTAAGGTATACATTCACAGTGATGAATCGATCAATCTGTAATCTGTAAAGTTACAGTGTCCTCAATCTTTAACATTACGTTACGTTTATTTCAGTGCGCTTATTCAAGAGTAAGGCACTTAGTAGTACATACATTTCATTCAAATACATTTGTTCAAAATCTGAAAAGGAAAAATCCGACATTTTATTGTAACAACCTGAGGAAGGAAAAATCAAAACATCTGTTCTTTATTCAAGGAAAAATCAAAACATCTATTCTTTATTCTGAGTGTCAACTTTAATCAATTTATCAATGGCTGAATGGGGGTACCCAAGGTGCAGAAACTGCGACGGAGACCCATGGGTCTGGAAGCTCGGCGTCGTACATCAACATTGTGTCATCTACAGTTGAATACCCCACTAGCCTCTGTGGGGCTTGGAGGGCAGTCTTGGCAACCCTGCGTATTGCTAATTTAACTACAGTGATCAAACAGGTCACTAGGATTAGCATAACCAAGATAAACACTGAAACAGTAACAACACATTTAACCAACCCCGCTCCCCAGGATCCAAAGGTTCCACTTAAATCCCCAAATGTAAACCCATGAGTTTCATGCAAATATTTTATTCCCTTAGCAGTATCATGAACCATATCCATAACTTCAGGTGTAGCATCAGAAATGAAAGAACAGCACTCAGTTCCAATCACCTTGCATGTGCCCCCCTGGGCAGCTAAGAGGAGGTCCAGCGCCATGCGATTCTGTAGTGCTACTGTCCTAACTTCCTGCAATTATTTGTGTTCAGCTAACATCGCTGTGTTAGATACATTTAGATGATTTTCCACTACTTTGGATAATGCCATGATTTCCTGCTGACTAACATAAATACCGTACCAAGGCAAAAATAGGCTCGCTATCTGTTGTCCTTGTGTAATGGACCTGCTGTTCCTGTGTAGAGAAGGAAGTATCGCTGCAATCTCATTAGCCTCTTCTTTACGGATTAAAGGAATTAGGTAGGCTAGATAGCAGGTGCCATAAAAAACTTCATACGGTACGCAGCCATAAGCTCGGTCCCCACAAACTAAGTAAACTCTCTGTGGGAGGGGAATTCTGGCTAATTTTACCCTCACTATGGTATTACAGTCGCTGTGTCTCACATCTGGAGAGGTGTGAGATCCTGCTTCATTCTGGAAACAGATGGACACATTCTTCCATTCATGTACTACAATTGGGGGAACATATACTGTAACATGTAGTGGGATTGCCTAGGGGTATTGGTTGCGTATAGTCATGTATTTTAACCTCAACAGAGTCCACTGTTCTGGAGCCAAACCAGGGCACGACTGTTACCAAGGCTTCAACCAACAAAGATGCCATTTGTAGTTGTTTTGTGCATGTTGGACTTGTGGAATAAACCGAACAATTAGTTTGGACCAGAGCGAACTGGAATCTGTATTCAAAAGCTAGGTTAATGTATTTCTTCACATATATTAGTTTTAAAAACATCAATCGTTTGAAACCGTCAGGCAGGTAATTTGTATTTACTGTATCAATAATGAGAGAGACTAGACCCTCGTACTGTAACGGTTGCTCAGAGTCTATGGGATAGGAAGGAGTGTAGCAGTCCTCAGCCTCATCGCTAATTCTGGATGCTATGTCATTCCAGCTCACCAAACCGTAGTCAGCTTTCGTGAAAGGAATTGGGCTAAACATGGGAGAATGCATGGATTCTGGCATATGTTGGCACAGCCAACAGTTGCTAATATTGCGTTCATGCGCGTAGTCTAACATTAAACTTACTGCAGAATTAGTTTTAGTTTGTTTAAAAGGAGTGATTAAGGCCTTTTTTGAAATATCTACATCACCTGCTGAGTATTTAAGTGGAGTGGATAGAACATTTGTTTTTCTATCTGGTCCAGAAATGTTGCATGTAGTAGCACCTGGATTGGGAACCTGGTAATCTGGTTTCCTCATTCTACATGTTGCTTTATCCCTTATCAGTGTCTTAAACTGTTCTACAGTGCTACACCACAGTTCTGGGGGCATTTCTTCAATGGTGTTGAGAGCTATTCTTACCCCCTCCGATGCGACCCCGACCCCATGGTACTGGTCCCTTAGATATATCTCCCACGTTGAGTAAACTAAGGACACAGGAAACACAATAATACAGTTAGATGGATCACATATTGAAGCTGGGCAGTTAAAAGAAACAGTCTCTGATTTATGATCAGGGAGAGAGACAATCCTCCTGATTCTTCCTCCTTTTCTCTCTCTTTGTGTCTCTCGCACCATACTGAATGTCTGTGTGGTGATTGGATACAACCTGTCCTTGTCACTAGGCACTGATTTGCCCGTTGGTGTCGTTTTGCCCTCAGGGTCCTGAGTGGTCAAGTCGTCTGCGCTCTTTGATAAGAGCACCTTATTTTCTCCCTCAGAGGGGCGAGAGCCCTCGCCACCTGTCGTTGGGATTTTCACAGCTCCATCTAGCAGGGCGTCCTTGGCCAGGTACAGAAGACCCAGCATAATGATGATGATGACTGGCTTCACACGCCAGCATCCGGTAGAGGGGAGAGACGACATCTGGAAGCGTGAATCCACCTTGTACTCTCAGGGCTGTTCTGGTCACTATTAACACCTGGAAAGGACCTTTCCACCTGGGAGACAAAGCATATTTTTCAAGAGATTTGATAAGTACATCATCACCAATCTGAAAAGGGTGGGTGGGCTCCTCTCCAGGCTGGAGGACCCTGTCAGCCTGTGAAACTTTCTCAACATGTCAGTTAGATATTTGACATAGTTAGTCATGTAATCATCTGTCCACAAAAGAGTGAGTTTGTGGGGTGTTTCTGGGGGGCTAGACCCTGCGAACATTACCCTTCCCATCAATGCTTTGTGTGGGCTAAGCCCTGTCGTTGCATTTGGTGAGCTTCTAATGGAGCACAGAACTAGCGGCAGCGCGTCTACCCATTTTAGTCCTGTGGTCAACATTGTTTTAGTGAGTTTCTCCTTTATAGTCAAGTTCATTCTCTCAACCTGGCCTGAGCTCTGTTGGTGATAGGGAACATGCAATTGCCATTTGAACCCTAACACTGTAGCTAGACTCTGGGTTATCTTAGAAATGAATGCTGGACCTCTGTCACTGTTAATTCCTGTGGACACACCAAATCTAGGGATAACATCTTTGAGAAGACACTTTACAACTGTTCTAGCGTCTTCTTTTCTGGTAGGGTAGGCCTCTACCCATTTGGAGAACTGGCACACTATTACCAAAATATATTTGAATCCTTGGCATGGTGTTATATGCGAAAAGTTAATTTGCATATGTGCAAAGGGCCCCGAGGGGGGCGGTAAGTGTTCATGCTGAACTGGACCACTTCTTCTTCTTGTCTGCTGGCATATCATGCATCTGTCTACCAGGGTCTGTGTAGCTAGTGTGATGCCTGGAGCAAACCATTGGGACTTTATAATCCCATTCATCCCTCCTTTTCCTACATGTGATTTGCCATGTGCAACATGTGCCAAAACATGGAGGAACGAACGTGGACAGACCATCCGTCCGTCTGGGTGGAGCCACAAGCTGGACTCAGCGTCAAGTGTACAACCTCGTCTTAGCCATAAATCTTTCTCCCAAACATCAGCGCGGGCTTGCATGTCCGCGACATCATTAAAGGAAGGCAAAGAAATGGGCTCTGCGGATTGTGTCAAGGGGCATTGGAGCACCATAGAAGAGCAGAAAACTGCTGCTTGGTTAGCCGCGGTGTCGGCTAACGCATTTCCACGCGAAATAGGATCATCAGAATTTGTGTGTTGTGTGAGCAGCACACTTAACTACTGCTAGCTGTGCAGGGAGCATGATAGCGTCTAATAGCTCAGCTACTAACGCATGATCTTGAATAGGCTTACCGGCCGATGTTAAGAAACCGCGCATTTTCCACAAGCCCCTAAAATCATGGCACACACCAAATGCATACCTGGAGTCTGTGAAAATGGTTGCATCTCTATCTTTAGCCAAAATACACGCCCTCAGCAGAGCATACAACTCTGCAGCCTGAGCCGACGTGCCATTTGGCAAGGCCCGGCTTTCTAAAACGTCCCAGTCGTTCACAACAGCATAGCCTGCTAAGTGTACTGTGTCAGACGGCCTGCTCGCAGACCCGTCTGTGTATAGAATCATATCTGAGTTAGGGATAGGAGTTTGCAACATATCAGTTCTGGGGGAAGAAGACATGTCAATCGTTGTGACACAGTCATGTGTTATTTCAAAATCTGGAATTGGCACCAGCGTAGCTGGGTTTAGAGGGGGAGCGTTTAAGTGTGATGTGTGAGCTTGAAAGAATGATCGCTTCATAACCAGATCGCCTTGCTGCTGTCATATGCTGAGTAGCAGAGGTGTTCAGAATATGCAAAACTGCATGTGGGATATGTACTACACAGTCACTGGCCAGTACAATGGGAGAGGATTGTTTGATAACAATTGCAACTGCGGCCACTGGCCGCAGGCAAGAAGGCATACCGAGCACCAAAGGGGAGAGTCGAGATGAGTAGTATGCAACAGGCCGGAAATTAGAGCCATGCTTCTGCACCAAGATGCCCGTCGCAAAGCCCCCCTTTTCACGGACGTGCAGGTGAAACGGCTGATGGTGATCAGGGAGCCCCAGGGCCGGAGCTGATGTCAGGGCTCGCTTTAAGTCCTGAAAAGCTGTGTGCATGTCCTCAGACCATTGAACAATGTTAGGAGCAGCCTGCAGAGTGGCAGCACGCAGGACAGAGTCCATCGCAGCGTACTCGTATATCCATTGTCTGCAATAGTTAGCCATGCCCAAAAAGGAAAGCATCCCCTTCTTTGTGCGGGGTGGTGCCACTTTGTTCAAAAGACAAATCCTTGCTGGCGAGAGGAGGCGGTGTCCATCCCTCAGAATGTGACCCAGGTATGTGACCTCAGTCTGGCAGTACTGCAACTTAGCCAGGGATGCTCTGTGTCCGCATTCAGAAAGTCTTTTCATGAGCAGAATGGAGTCGATGCGACATGCGTCCATGTTGGGAGAAGCTAACAACAGGTCATCTGCGTACTGAAGCAAGGTGCCACCTCCTGTAAGTGTCCAGATCTCTCTTAACCGCTTCTGCGTACACAATAGGCGATTCAACATACCCCTGTGGGAGGCGCGTGTAAGTGATTTGTTTACCTTTAAAAGTAAATGCAAACAGATACTGGCTTTCTGGATGCAGAGGAACAGAGAAAAATGCTGAACACAAATCAATGACTGTGTAATACTTGGAATCTGGGGGCAGAGAAGCAAGGATCGAATTAGTGTCAGGCACTAGAGGAGCTGTCGGAATGACAATAGCGTTAATAGCTTGCAAATCTTGGACAAAACGCCACTCATCAGGGCGATTGTGTTTAGGTATGGGTAGAATTGGGGTATTACACTGGCTGGTCGTGTAGATCAACACGCCCTGATCGAGCAGGGATTGGATGACTCCTTCAATTCCCACAATGGCTCTATGGGGTAAATTGTACTGCCGGATAGCTGGCAATCTGGCAATGGCTTTAAGTGTGACTCTGTGTGGAGGCGCTGAACAAACAAACCCCACATGATTCTTGTGTTTAGCCCATAATGTGGCCGGAAACTCAGAGAAGTCTGAAGGGGGTCCATATTATGTGAGGGCAGGTGGCTGTAACTGAAGTAATGTGCTTTGGGGGAGAGAAATTAGCTCAGAGAGACGCAGCATGTAATACTCCTTTCCGAGGTTAATTAGCTTAGGTGTGTGTGTGTGTGTGAGGGAGAGAAGCTGTTGCAGCTTCCAGTAGAGCATGGCAGTGGGCTGCCATAGCCCCCACCTCCTTAGGATCACTTCCTGGAGTCACAGCTAGTGTGAGGTGAGGGATCGTTTCTGCAACATAAAGAGCCTGCTGTGTGGTTGTGAGCCTCAGGGGCAATGCGCACCCCTGGGGTCCTAAAAATAGAAACTGCTCACATTCCAACTGATCTGAGCTGTTGCAAAAACCTCTTACTGATAGCGCATTGTCATCTGATGGGTTAAAAGCAGCTGTGCAGTGACAATTCAACACAGGCCGCATAAGGGACATTAAGGAAGCACACACTGTTGTGGAGAAAACAGAAATCATGTTGAAATCTGGAAATGACCAAGAATAAAGGTTGTCTTGAGATGATTGAATGAATTGGACTGCTTGATAGACTTTGCTGTCAGGAATAGTCAAAAACAATCCGTCTGGAGTGCAATGTATTGTTGCTTGTAATTTACAAAGCAAATCTCTGCCCATTAGATTAATAGGACTTCCATCTGAAATAATGAAAGAGTGTTGGACATTTGATCCTTCGATTGAAACATTGGTACGCTCTGAAATGGGCTCGGACATAGGAATGCAAGAAACTCCCATTGTTGTAACAAAATGATGAGTTGCTTCACACACTTTTTCCTTCGTGCGCACTGCTGATAATGTTGCCGGGGGGGCTGGGTGAGAGCAGGCAAGGATTGTGTATTCTGCTGCGCTCCCCACCGTCTTTCGTACTGCCCCGCCCAGTGGTCCGTTGCACCGCAAACATGAGATGGCATCAACTTTTTGGAATGTTTGTTCTGCTGCTGTCTGCCCTTGTCTTGATAACCCTGTGATCTTCCCTGATTTTGATACTGCTGTGTGCGGTTTTGTCCCTGAAACTGCTGGGAGTTATCTGCACTCTGATAAGCCTGTGTATTTTGAGGCAATAGCCGAAGCAGCGGAGGTTTGAATCCACATATCACGCGTCTGTGTCGGAGGCCAATCCCCTGCAGGCGTACACTCAGGAAATGTAAACTCGTCTGCCTTGTATGTTAGGATTATCAGCTGTTTAACATCATGAACCAAACAGTTATAAACTGAGCAGACATTAGTCAACCACGACAGATACTCATCTGGGCTTTTAGTGGGACTGGGAGAGCGTGATTAGTGACATCCATGACCTCAGCGGGTGTCCAAGGCTTATAAACTGGAACTTCTCCTATCAGAATTTTCGGGGCGGTCACAGTTTCAGAAGAATTATTATTCTGAGATGTTTGCAGTCTCGTGATAATTCTATGCGGGACAGGCTTTTTAAAACTGCTGCCATACGGCGTGTCTGGATTGTATAATGTTTTTGTTGCGGAACTAGAGGTGGGGGTTTGTAATGGGCTGCTGTCTGCCATTTCCTCTCCACTGTCCGCTGCACTGTGTTCCTGCTGCTCAATTTCTTGTTGTCTATACTGTCCTGACTGATATCTCAACCCATTTTGATTCATGATAGCTGCAGCTGTCATTAACAGATCATCATCGGAGTTTCTTGCAACAGGATTTGAGAGTCCTATCGTGGGAATTATTTGTGTACAGAGAGCTACAGCCTGCTTTTCCTCCAGCAGCCCAGCGTCTGTTAGAATGGAAATTAGCTGAGCGGGGCTGGGAGATTTCCCTTGTCTTTTCAGCCAATCGTACATAACTGATTTTGCAATGGCTGCAACGTCCTTTCCGTGGTTTTCCTTAATTCTGGACATGTTCTCTGATTTAACATCCAAAGCAGCCTCTAGGCTAAGCAAATGACAATTCGCCGCACATTTAGAAACTCTATCAATTAAAGCCTTGAGCTCAATGGAGCCTCGCTCGGTGCCAACTGATTTTTCATTTTTCCGCTCATCATAACCTCTTTTTTCTGCAATAGCCATCCAAGCTTTAACACATTCTTTCATGTACCCTATGTCCCTGGAAGAATTCGCCTAATTTTCAATTAATTTGAACGCCTGCCACAACACGGCCATGTCAAAAGTACCAGTTAACGGCCAATGAAACAGAATCTTCCCTTTCTGACTATTCTGTTGTGAGTGTTCACAAAGTAACGAGGTGAACGGCATAACTTTAAACCAATCCAAGCTTCTTCCGACAATTCCAGACGGCATATTAGGGGAAAACATGTGCGTGTAGTGGCTGTCTGTAATAGGATTTTTTGGAAGTGTCTTGGTGCGTGAATTATTTTTCCTCTTACCAACCAAATCGTTTGTGGAGACAGTATTACCCATGTTTAACGGTTAGTACAATAAAACAAACACTGCAATTTAGACAAACAAACATTAACAACCATCAGCGTGACAGAAAGCTCCTCCAACTTAATTTAACCTGAATTAGGGAGACTTTCAGAGGGAGTAGAGAAATATCTGTTTAATTATGAGTGCCTTCTTACTCATAATCCTTGTACAAGTGGTAAGAACGGAATCTGTTGAAGAGCAATAACTAATTTATTCTCAAATCAACAACCACTATGCTTATTTAGTGCTGCTTTGCTCTTCGTCCAAGAGCATAGACTTTAAAAAAATGTCTCACCCTTTCTTCCAAAAACAACAGCCAAATCCAGCAACTCATATATCACACTCTCACACCACGTTTAACCGCTTTCTTTAGTTCGAAAATCGGCAGTGCCGTGGAAATAATGTGACTGTGAATATGTGCTGTTTTCCTCTCTCTTTGCCTGCGGCTCTCCACAGGGGGGAGGAGAATCGGCAGGCAGCAGGAAACAATGCCAGCTGTCGATTTAAGCAGTTTAATCTCTGAAATCTCCAGAATTCGGCGATTTGTTTCAATACAAATCTATCACATTGCTTCTAATGCAGAAGCTCCACTTTACTGATGCTCTCCTTCAAGGTCTCTCCGAATATTTGCTGTGTGTAATTGTCCGGTAATTTAATTCCGAGAATCATACACAGAGGAAATCGATGAAAGTCGATATTCCCAGGTTATTTATTAGCCCCAAATATTCTCATTGTTTTTACATGAGCTGTGTTTGTTCTGCAGGCATATGCCCCAGCAACAACCACAGGGTAAATCGGCCAGGACAAACCGAAAGTTCAAAAGTATGAAAAATGGAAGCACATATTTGAATATCTTCGCCGTATTTGATCATTTTACAAAACAGAAAATACTGGAAACTGTAGATCGTGCTCAACAGGATGTATATGTGTATTTCTGTCGAAAGTACTGGCATGAAACAAAGACTGGGATATAGTTTCAAGCCAGTACTTTCGACAGAAACACACAGCAATGTTGTCCGGACTGTTGTTTTTATGCGGCACCGGCTTGAACAGGTCATGTGATCTGATCACGCCGGCGTGACGGTCGACTCCAAAGGGTTAATATTAAATACATATAAGTATTTTTGCAACTTGTATTTAGAAATACTCTGTTGTAATTATTGATGCATACGAACATGTCCTAGTTCATCCATTCAATGTGGCATCTGCTATAATGGGGTTAATGTATGGTATTACTTAATAATACAATACATTATAAAATATGATATGATAATTACATTTTAGTTTTATTCATTTCTTATTTCATAGTTTCTCATTATTATTATTTGTATCGCTCATCTTATTTTTTATTTTATTAATCTGTGTGAATCTGTGCTGTCCTGTTTTTCACTCTCACCCTGTTGCTGTTTGAACTACTGAATTTCCCCACAGGATTAATAAAGGTCCATCTTATCTTATCTTAATGTATAAGTTGATTTACTTACAATCTACTGTACTGTGTAAAAACACCCCAACAATATTACAAGAAATATACTGCTAACTATAGACTTTATTTGATCTAAAAATATTGATGTTTCTACAACAGCCAGTTGTCTTTGTGTATTTTGTGAATAAAGCGCCATGGTCTCATGGTTAAATCCTGTAATTGAACAAATGGGGAAATTGGGCAACGCCCTCTAGCAATTTGGCAACACCCCCAGCCACTGGCATCCGCTGGGCTTTTGACTGGGACACACCCATTTGAGTCTGATCTGGGGTGCTACATCTGTATGCACCAGCTAATGGGGATCCTAATAAAATAAACTAGAAATAAATAAACTAGGGAGCGAATCAGACAGAGTTAACAACTGCTGACTCCTTGCCTAGGGTCCCGCACAGAAGTGAAACTGGCCAATGGAGAACTACCAGCTCACGGTCTAGGGCTCGCCCAGAAGTGAAATCGCCAATAACAAATAGCTGAGGAGGAGCAACCGAAACAACTCCTCCCACAGAACTTGTATTTAAGCTGTTCCAATGTTCATACTCGGCGCTGTCTTCTGACTGACTGTCGTGGTACTGATATCACACGGTAGTAGAATTTAGCCCGGAGCACTCTGTATTGTACTATTGCAAAGTGCTCTTTATTTGTATTGTTGTTTTTTGCCATTAAAACAGATTATTGTTTAACCTTTATCCTGGTGCTCTGAATTCCTTCTTTTATAATCTGACCAACTCATCAAAGGACACGCGGAGCCAAGGTGGGTTTCAGACCACGCTTTGCCCCAACAGTACATCCCTGGAGGTTTAGGGGATAGGAAACACTCAAATGTAAAACATATAATTAATAAATGGGTGAAAATTGCTTGTGCCCATAATGGGCAGCATTAATATATACCCACATGCCAGATAAGGTCAGAAGAGCTTTATTTAACAGCTGGTTTTATGTCTGTGACCCCTCCTGTTGTTCATTGATAAGCCTGAAACATGCACTTGTCAAGGTTCAGAGGCACATTTTGCAAATATGGCAGTAGCTAGATACCCCCAAAGCTTTTTTCTTATTCAAAAGAAGACCTTAATCTAAAGTATTATTTAATGTTTAAATAAAGGTTCATTTGTTTTTCTGTTTTGCACATCCTCCTATTAATATCCTTGTACATCTGGCACTAAACTGTTATCATCAGAACAACCTTCTGGATCCGCACCAGTCTGGGTTCAAGGCAGGTCACTCCACAGAAACTGCCCTCATTGCTGTCACTGAGGAACTGCACACTGCTAAAGCAGCCTCCCTCTCCTCTGTCATCATCCTGTTGGACCTGTCTGCTGCATTCGACACGGTGAACCATCAGATCCTCCTTCGCACTCTCCAAGAACTTGGAGTATCAGGCTCTGCACTTTCCCTCCTCACCTCATACCTCAAAGACCGCACCTACAGGGTAACTTGGAGAGGGTCCGAGTCCGACCCTTGTTAATTAACTACAGGGGTCCCTCAGGGCTCTGTTCTTGGTCCCCTCCTCTTCTCCCTGTACACAAACTCGCTTGGATCTGTCATTAGCCCGCATGGTTTTTCATACCACTGCTACGCTGATGACACCCAATGAATTCTGTCCTTTCCCCGCTCAGAGTCCCAGGTGGTCGCACGCATCTCTGCTTGTTTAGCTGACATCTCTCAGTGGATGTCCGCTCATCATCTCAAGCTCAACCTTGACAAAACTGAAGTGCTTTTCCTTCTGGGAAAAGATTGTCCCTCTCTTGACCTGACTATCAACATCGGCACCTCTGTTGTTTCCCCGACCCAGACTCCAAGGAATCTGGGTGTGATCCTGGATAACAACCTGTCCTTCACTGCAAATATCGCTGCTACAACCCGCTGCTGCAGATACACGCTTTTCAACATCAGGAGGATGCGTCCCCAGCTGACCCAGAAATCGACGCAGGTTCTGGTCCAGGCTCTCGTCACCTCACGCCAAGACTACTGCAACTCCCTCCTGGCTGGTCTACCTGCATGTGCCATCCGACCTCTGCAGCTCATTCAGAATGCAGCGGCTCGTCTGGTCTTCAACCTTCCAAAATTGTCCCACACCACTCCACTCCTCCGCTCCCTTCACTGGCTTCCGGTAACTGCTAGAATCCACTTCAAGACACTGGTACTTGCGTACCATGCTGCGAATGGATCTGGCCCTTCCTACATCCAGGACATGGTTAAATCGTACACCCCAGCGCGTGCACTTCGCTCTGCATCAGCCAAACGACTCGCTGCACCCTCGCTGCGAGGGGGACCCAAGTTCCCATCAGCAAACACACGTGGGTTTGCTATCCTGGCTCCAAGATGGTGGAATGAGCTCCCCATTGAAATCTGGACAACAGAAAGCTTACACACCTTCCAGACTGAAAACTCATCTCTTTCGACTCCACTTCGAGCGATAGAATGACAAACAAAGAACTTCTAACAGAGCACTTATATACTAATAAAGGACTGGCTTATCTAAAGCCAGTTGAGCAGCACTTGAAATGATTGGCTCTATGAAACCTGATGTACTTATATGATTCTGTTTTCCTCAAGGTTGTGTCTTCCTGGTCGAATGTACTTATTGTAAGTCGCTTTGGATAAAAGCGTCAGCTAAATGCAATGTAATGTAATGTAATTGTAGAGATCCCTTACAGTATCTTCTTGATATTTTATATTCTATATTTCTATTATTGACCTTCTACACCTTCAACACAATAAAATATACTGCTGTTTCCAGTTTAGTTTATGATGGATGTATTTTGTTATCCACACATATGTTGTTTTGATATTTGTAAAACCAAACCGACAGAAAAGATGGTCTTAACATGACCCAGTGGTCTAGTTAATAACAAATGTATTATCAAACATAATATTAAAATAAACTCTTATTTTGAAAATACAGCTTCCTGTGTTCGAATGAGCTGCTCCGACCCTCGGTCCTGACGGACTCCAACTTGTGTTTATTAATCAAACAAATAAATAAACACAAGGCTAATTGTGTGTTATTGTTGAGTAAATAACAGTTTGTGGTTTAGAAAAGAATACAAAATGAGAAGGAAAAAAAAATATATATATTATATATTATAATATAATTTCTCTTTCTCCTCCTGCAGCTCCTGAAGAAACTTTCACGTGTCCTTTACAACATTTTGGTTCTGTTCATTCCCTGGGAAGTTAGGATTAAGAAAATCGAAAGTGAGTCACCACTTTGTTCTGATAATTTCATCTAAAGTAATGCTGTCACTGAATCATGACTGAAATGCTAACATTTATTTTGTTTAATATCTGTAAAGTACAGTCATATCCAGGCATGTGCTGGCAGTTGACGGAAAATTGTGCTTATGTTCAGGACAGTTATCCATCCTACATTGTATAGTGTACATAAGGTACATATGAAAAGATACATTTGGGTTGTGTAGCACAACATCACTGAGTGTGATTAGTATGAAACCTGTCTAACGTATGTCTCCTCCTTCCTGTTCAGGTCACTTTGGGTCGGGCGTGGCCTCCTACTTCATCTTCCTCCGCTGGCTGTTCGGGATCAACATCGTCCTCACCATCATGACCGGAGCCTTCATCGTGCTGCCAGAGGTCAGTGAGTCTCTGATTTAAACCCCTCCACCGAATGACAATTCCATATTATTGAGCATCTGGTGATGCTCTATGACGTTGCCTGGTTATCAGGCGAAAGCATCACAAGGCCGATATGTTGACGTTGTTTACAGAAAGCCCTGCTATAGAGTGTAGCAGTGGCGAGCCATGACTTTTATACCTAGGCCCTCTGACCTCCACCCTTCCCTTGAGTTATTACGTCACAGCGTATACTTCAGCAGAATATCAAAACAACGGCCCGGGGTGCAAAACGCATCAATGAAAGCGACCCTCTACCACACAAAACAACACCTGTAAATAACCCTATTTGTGTTCTTTGAAATTGAAAAGGATATTGCATTGCGCTTGTTACTTCCGTTGCAGTTGTATTGTATGTCTTAAGTGTAATTTGGCATGCTTTTATTTTTAAGGCGAGTTAACGCTGTTGACAGGAAGTTGTTGTTGCTATGGAAACAAGAAAAGTTTCACAGCGGGCGGAACTTGTCCGCGATAATAACACCCACCCATTTAGAGGGAAGATATGATTGGCAATTGTACTGTCATTTGACATTACTCTCTCGTTCAGTTACTATAGCTGGGCCAAGCCCCCGGGAAGTGCGCCGGACTCAGATGAGAATATTCGTTATGGCCAAACGGCGGTACTACACTTCCGTTTGGTTGCCAGGCCCGGAAACACTTTTTCCCATTGACTTACATGGGGAAAGAGTGGTCTGTAACTTGTTGGATAATTTTTTTTAAACTAAATAAACTACCCAGTATGAACACTTGTATAGCCCTTATTAAAAACATTCGGTCCTCAAGTTGTAATAATGTGCTAATAACGTTATTCTGAGAGTTATTTCTCTCTGCATTATGAACGCGCATCTAACCCACGGGACTGTGCCGTTCATGTTACGTGTTCAGCAATACATGCGTTTCTCTTTACCCATGGATGCACAATAAGAACGGACCTACATCGCCTTACTGCCATCCCACGGAGCTGTAATAATGGATATATTGCACATGTTTGCTGTAATTCATCATTTGTAAAATATTATATTACATGGGCTGTATGATGTAAATCTTGTACCGCAAACGTTGTATTAAATAAAGTTAATATTACCGACGTTAGATTAACGTCCCTGTAGCTTATTATTGCACTAAGAAGCTTATTGCACTGTATATATATATATATATATTAGGGCTGTCAAGTTAACGCGTTAATAACGCGTTAACGCAAACAAAAATTAACGCCACTAATTATTTGAACGCGATTAACGCATGTGTATTTTTTTTCCTCGGTCGCCCCGTAGTTTCAGAGAGCATCGAGTTTAAGATACCATCTACAAGCTGATGCTGACAGCCCCGCTGATGCTGACAGCCCCGCTGATGCTGACAGCCCCGCTGATGCTGACAGCCCCGCTGATGCTGACAGCCCCGCTGATGCTGACAGCCCCGCTCCTGCCGCCCGCTTGTGGCAGACCACACTTCCACGCTCACTGGCAGGCACCGACTGGCAGTGTTGCCAACACCTTAGTAAGAAAAGTAGCTATTGGCTGTCCCAAAAGTCGCCATAAGTCGCTGAATGACGTCATCGCCTAATTTGCATATCATGTAATGGCGGCTGTAGAAGAGAGCATGGGAGAGGGGAGTACAAAAAACGTTCCCAACCCTTCAAGGATCAAAACTTGAAACCACCGGAGTTAAATCCAGATCACAGTAGATCAGAAATATCTCGATTCTGCAATTTGCTTTCCCGTCTTAAGCAGAACATAACTCAGAATGTATTATAGTGTGAAAGTGAGTGAAGAAACATTTACATTTTACATTTAAATCCCGCTCAAAACCAGGACGGCTTGGCAGTTGGCGCATGCGCAATTCATTTGCAGTCTTGACGCGGGGGAGTGTGGTTGTCTCCTCTCTGCTCTGACTGCAGCAGCAGCAGCTCTGCTGCCGCATGCAACTGTCAGTCTGAGCGCCTGGGAGTACTATGGGAGGGAGGCGGGGCTCACGGCAGCTCGTTAACTGCAGAACAATACGTGAGTCGCCAAACACCAGAAAAGTCGCTAATAACACCATTATAAATCATTAGAATAGTCGTTAGTCGCTTTTGACACAAATAAGTCGCCGGAGGGTTTGGAAATCCGCCAAATTTAACGACAAAGTCGCCAAGTTGGCAACACTGCCGACTGGCTATTAGGAAGACCGGGAGGGTGTGTGTATGTGTGGCCCGAGCGAGCGAGAGAGAGACCTTACGTGCATTGTTGTTGTTAGCATCTGGTGCTAGCTAGCTGTGCTAACGGATATAAGGAGCTGTTTAAATGAAAACAGAGGAGCGCTCTATCCACACAACTGCGCCGAGCACTTGACTTTATGCAGGAAGCAGACAGTGGGACATTGTACGAAAAGTCAGCACACTCAGCACGGATAGTGCGCGCAACATGATTGCAGCGTCGAGGCAGCTCCCGTTCGAGCATATGCCTTGAGTTGCACATAGCTTCAACGATCCATCACACACACACACACACACACACACACACACACACACACACACACACACACACACACACACACACACACACCATTTGTATTGTATTATTGTATGAGAGGTTCCAGGTTGAATTGAAACTACTGTCACAGACCATGTGGGCTGGGTCAGCCACTTTTGGTGAACAGGAGTACAGGAGACAGGAGTTGTACTGTATTCAGTAATCAGTAACTGATTACATTTACAAAGTAACCCTCCCAACCCTACACTACACATTTTTCTTGGATTTGTCAACACCATATAGTCCCTAATATATTTGTAGAAAGGCAGGAAATTGAATTAAATCGGAAACATTTTTAATTGTGTTTCGTGTGCCCCCCTACTTTATTTGTAAAATAATCATTAAAATGATTTGCAATATCTGCTGGCTTGGTAATGAATTTACCCTCGGTTTCTATAAAAGAAGGATGCATGTTTGAGTTCCTCCCCATTATGTTATTCAATATTTTCCATAATTTCTTTCCATCATTCGTAGAATCACTGATTTCCTGCATGTAGTATTCCCTCTGTCTACATTTATTCAATTTGGTTACCGCATTTCTTAGTTTACAGTAATGTTGTTTGTAACATAGAGAGCCTGTTCTGTCTGCAGTTTGTTTAGCATCATCTCGTTGGACCATTACACTTCTCATCTCGTCATTCGACCAAGGTGCACACTTTGACCGGGCAGACCATTTTCTCATAGGAACATGCTGATCGGCAATCCCCATGAAAGACTTCATAAATACTTCCTGTGCTTTTTCTGGGTTGTCCTCATGGCAAACGTCAAACCGTTGCACATTCTTTACCTCCTCTACAAATTGTTCCTGAATAAACCCCTTATAAGACCTTCTATCATTTATCTTGGAGCCAGCCTTAGGTGTTTTGGTCTTGTGTACTATAGCAACTAGATTATGATCACTAAAGCCAACTGTGAGTGACACCCCTTTAGTGCAGTGCTCTGGCCTGTTAGTATAGATGTGGCCAATGCAGGTCGTTGTAATAGCCCCATGTTTATTTGTAGCCCTTCTGGTTGGTGATGTTATTACCTGAGTCATATTACACATGTTGGCAGCTAATGCAATGTTGTTCCACATGGGGCATTTCTCATTGAAGGCATTCAGGTCTCCCATGAAATATATTTCGCTATTACACTCAGCCTTATTATCTACCATTTCACAAATACCATCTAGATAGTTTGAATTGGCACTCGGTGGCCTATAACAGCATCCAATTAATATGGGTTTTAAATTTGGCAATTGTATTTGTAACCATAAAGCTTCTATTTCATTTTTCATTAGGTCGTATCGTACTTTAGCTGGAATATGATTTTGTACATAGATCAAAACTCCGCCACCATTCTTATCTCTATCCTTTCTGAACAGATGGTAACCATGCATTGCAACCTCTGAATCATCAACAGATGAGTCCAGGTGTGATTCTGAGATTGCCAGTTTGTGTATATTATTTGATTCTACCAAATGGCAGAGTTCATGCACCTTATTTCTCAAACTACACACATTCAAGTGAGCAAGTAACATTCCCTTAATTGGCAGATTAACAGAATGTGACATTATTGTCATGTGTTCATAATTAGTTCATATCAGATATACCTTAAAAGTCCAGTGATACAATTAGGCTCCGGAGTGCTGTGGGGGGCGGATTATCAGCGTGTCATGCCTCAGGAAGGCAATCTCTCCCCCTCTCCCGCGCTTCCCACAATTTAGGGAGTAGCTCTTTCCTTTTCATTCTGACTGCTTCAGTGTAATCGTCATTAATGTCGATGTTCGTCCCTCTTAGATGTTTGGCTCTCTCCAAAACCGCTGATCTGTCCTTGAACCTCAGGAACTTCACTACTATGGGTCTGGGTCTGGTATTGTTAGCGGCTGGCTTCCCAGTGTGTTGAGCTTGCTCAATCTCAATGCTTCGTTGAAGCTGGAGTTTGTCCACAAGAATGTCTTTCACCTTTTCCTCAGTTTGCGCCCAGGTCTCCCCAGGCTCCTCACCGGTGCCGTCAAGAACCACGTTGCTCCTTCTCGATTGTCCTTCTGCATATTCCATTTTGTCAGTGACAGCTGACAGGCCGTCACTATTTCTCAAGATGTCAGCTTGCATAGACTTACAGTGCACAGACTTTCACATTTTGAGTGTTCATGTCATCTGTATCCTTTTGAGTAAATTGAATGCTAGACCTGATTTCCTGAACCTCCCTTGTAATGGCATCCAGCCTTGTGTTAGTGGAATCCATAATCATTTTAACAAAGCCTCTGAAGTTCTCCTGTTGCTGCTGTAAGAGTGCAGTAAACATGTCTTTCTGCTGATTTAGTAACTCTGTTACCTGAGCAAGAGAGACCAGATCCTTCTCTGGTTTTCCTTCTTTGCTGTCCATCTGCACCTTATTTGGTGGCATGCTGAAAGCTGTGGTTGGTGAGATAGCTCAGAGTAGATGTTAGCTGCTGCAGATAGCTCCAGGCAGACATTAGCTGCTGCAGATAGCTCCGGGTAGATGTTAGCTGCTGCAGATGGCTCCAGGTAGATGTTAGCTGCTTCAGATAGCTCCAGGCAGACGTTAGCTGCTGCAGATAGCTCCAGGCAGACGTTAGCTGCTGCAGATAGCTCCGGGCAGATGTTAGCTGTAGACGGTGTGAAAGTGCCTATTGTTTTAAATAATGGTCGGAATGTGAGCCAGAGAACTCTAAACAAAAATGTTCAATCAATAAAGTCACATCTTATCTTATCTTAATAATATCTTAATATTAGTAATAAATCATACAGTCGGCCTATGTGTCCGAAAGGTAGCAGGAGGAAGCAAACACAAAACAAATATTACAAAACATATACTGCATATTAAAGCAAACTATTGTAAAAGTAAAAGTATGAGCAAAACAAATAAAGAAGTGTAAACATTTACATTATAATTATGATTATTTAATATATAAAGACTATATATTATTGAATTACAAGATTAGATATACTTTATTTGATCTAAAATATTTATGTGTTTTCGTTATACTGTAGTAGCCTGTGAAAACCATAACAAATATGTGTTCAAATGCTCTTCACCAAAACACAACTGAAGTACTGAAAGTCCATGAAACTTGTCTTTCTGTGTTTGTGAATGAAGCGCCATCTAATGGTTAAATCCTGAAATTGAAAATCTGGCAACGCCCTCTTGGAAAATAGTGGGAGGGCTTAACATTCCCAGCCATTGGGATCCGTTGGGTCAGGAAGCTGTTGGCTGGAGTCTGTTCTAGAGTGCTACATGCAAGAGATGCAGCATTTTCTCAACAATGTCTCATTTACATTTTTCATCTTCCTCAGACGTTGGGCTGTCAGCCCATGATTTGGACTTTATTACCCGAAAAAACCCAAGCCACAGCTTTGCTATCATTGCAGTGTAGTCATGTTTATATCCTACATTGGATTTGTAAGCATACAATGCTTCACCGAACACACAGTGGTGACTGGTCATTAGGGGCACAGCCCCACCTAGTGTCAGCAGAAAGTATTACAAATAATGATTACAAAAATATGCAAAAAATAAATAACAAAATATATAAAATATATTTTAAGGTCATGGTTGATCATCTGATTTGTCTGTACATTGCTGTTTTAGTCTGTGTTCTTCTAATTAGTGTCTAGAGTGTGTGCCTATTGAGCTGTTTAGAGCCATGTGGGACAAAACCTGATCCTGCCCCTCCCTCTGACTGTCTAAGTGAACGGTGACTGTAAAAACTACACTGCGCATGCTCAGCGTATTGTCCTATTTAATGTCTGTGGCAAAAAAATAATGACCATAGGGACATAGTGCTGCCATCCCCACCATACGTCATCTCACATCATTCAGAGCTGATTGGCTGTAAGTACGTGTGCCACGAAAAGTGTGGTGTGTGAAGAGGAGACGAGAGAGCTGCAGTGACGCGTCCTAAAACCAGGAAGTAAGCTGCGCATGGCTTCCCTCCACAAAAAAGCAATGACATTTCTCCATAGGATTTTAGAAAATAGCTCAAAATAAGATCTGTGGAAAATGTAGCTGTTAGATAAATGCACGTTTTGTTCAGCCGGATAATATCCACATGTCTACCCTACTTTTATGATTTTTTAATCATAAATCTATCGATTAGATTTATGATAGACTTTTGAAACTACAAGAAGATAAGGAGGACTTTTACAAAAAACTAATAGAGATTTTTGTCCAGAAGGATAGGCAAATGGACTTCATCTTCAAGTCAAGGTAAGACCACAATTCTATTGAAAATGGGATCTTACTAAGAGAGAACAATTCAATATTTAAATGATAAAATTACATGTTGTGGGTATCCTTCTGTTGAACTGTCTGTTTAAAATGAATCGAAAAAAAGCTTTTGAAAATAATATTATATTTTGATTTAGGTCAAAATATAATATTTGTAAACCTGAAGAGTCAGAGCCAGTGCCTCACCAGCCATGAACCTCACTGCAGAAGCTTATATATAGACATCTACGTTTTTTGTGCCCCACCACTTTTGTACATATAGAAACGCCACTACGAATAGAGGAGGGGGCTTGGCTGTCTAAAAATAAAGACGGCTCATTTGAATTCTCCAAATATATTGAGACTGAACCTGAACTTTGAATTCTCTACTTCCATCATAATCTTGGCAATCTTGTTAAAATTGTGAATGCAGAATTAGAAATACTATGTAACTGCTTTGCAGTTAATAAATTATCCCTTAATGTGGCCAAAACAAATTACATGTTATTCAGTACAAAAGAAAATGCCTAATAACATTCAAAAGCAGTTCCAAACCACAGCATGTACATGTGTACCTACAGATGTAGCACTCCAGATCAGACTCAAATGGGTGTGTCCCAGTCAAAAGCCCAGCGGATGCCAGTGGCTGGGGGTGTTGCCAAATTGCTAGAGGGCGTTGCCCAATTTCCCTATTTGTTCAATTACAGGATTTAACCATGAGATGGCGCTTCATTCACAAAATACACAATGGGTATTGTAGAAACATCAATATTTTAGATCAAATAAAGTATATAGTTTGCTTTATGCAGTATATTTCTTGTAATATTGTACAGTAGATTGAAGTAAATCAATTTATACATTAAGATAAGATAAGATGGACCTTTATTAATCCCGTGGGGAAATTCAGTAGTTCAAACAGCAATAGGGTGAGAGTGAAAAACAGGACAGCACAGATTCACACAGATTAATAAAATCAAAAGTAAGATGAGCGATAAAAATAATAATAATCAGAAACTATGAAATAAGAAATGAATAAAACTAAAATGTAATTATCATATCATATATTATAATGTATTGTATTATTAAGCAATATCATACATTAACCCCATTATTGCAGATGCCACATTGAATGGATGAACGCATGTATGCATCAATAATTACAACAGAGTATTTGTAAATACAAGTTGTAAAAATACTTATATGTATTTAATATTAACCCTTTGGCGTCGACCGTCACGCCGGCGTGATCAGATCACATGACCTGTTCAAGCCGGTGCCGCATAAAAACAACAGTCCGGACAACATTGCCGTGTGTTTCTGTCGAAAATACTGTCTTGAAACTAATGTATATCCCAGTCTTTGTTTCATGCAAAAAGACCCAGTAAACACGGAGATACGGTGATATAAAGTTAATACATTTCAAAAGTATGAAATATGGAAGCACATATTTGAATATCTTCGCCATATTTGATCATTTTACGAAACGAAAAACACTGGAAACTGTAGATCCTGCTCAACAGGATGTATGTGTATTTCTGTCGAAAGTACTAGCTTGAAACTATATGCCGGTCTTTGTTTCATGCAAAAAGACCCAATAAACACGGGACATACGATGATATAAAGTTAATACAGATATATTTCAGAAGTATGAATAATGGAAGCACATATTTTGATATCTTCGCCGTATTTTATCATTTTACAAAACGGAAAATACTGGAAACTGTAGATTCTGCTCAACAGGATGTATTTACCAGGGAGGGGGTGAGGTAATCAGTTAAATGGAGTGATACGAAACGAGACGAAAAGAGACGAAGAGGGACGGCGGGAACCGAAGAGAGACAGCGGGAAATGGAGAGAGACGAAGATATACAAAGACAGGCGGCGGGAGACGAAGAGAGGCTGCGGGAGACTGCGATTGAAGTAAAGTGACAGACAAACATTGAGAATTTAGATATAGTTAGATATATTTAGAGTTTTGAAGACTCAACTATGATGAAGAGAACTCTGAACGTGAGTCAAGCTTTAAGCTTGTTTTTTGACATGGAGGAGGAGGAATCTGTGATGTTGCCCTCTGTGTCGTAGTTGACAGAAACCGCTTTGAAGCGTGGCACAGATAAAGACAGAAAAAACAGATTGTTGTACATAATGTGTGTATATATATATTTGTATTATATTTATAATAACACTTTTGCCTTATCAGAATGAAATCCCATGCTACCTCAATCAAACTTTCACATTATCATAGTCACATCCCATGTATATATTTCCAGCTTTTAAATGGTTTCGTTGTGTATGTTTGTGTTGTGAAAAATAAAATCATTTTCAAAATCTGTTTTTACGTTTTTGTTGTGATTTTGGGTCCAAAATGTTCATATAGTAGAAGATCACCTACATCCAAACGAAATAAATATAATTAATTATGATGAATACGTTAAGTCTTGTTCATTGTTTTTCACTTTTATTAAATGTTTGATATTTCCGGTGGAAATGGTGGACTATCGGACATTCAAACTGCAGCATATTTTCACTCTTACACACATATATTCTCATTTTACATACATAAATTTTCACTCTTACACACGGATATTCTCCTTTTGCTCTCATGCGAAATCTACTAAAACAAAGTATGTCATGTATATTTAGTTTTCGTTGATGAGACGAGACGGACTAAGGTGTTAATGGTGGACTATCGGACATTCAAAATGCAGCATATTTCCCCCAAGTGTCTGTCAAAATGCATTTTACGTTTCTAACTTGCAATATCCTTATTTCCGCTCTCTTCACTCCAGAAGAGTGATCTCCCTCTCTCTCTCTCTCTGTGTGCGGGGGATCACAGGAGGGGGGAGAGCTGTGGAATGTGACTCCACACATTCCGATGGCCAATTAGTTTTAAACAAAGGGTCCCTAACATACATAGGACACATGGGGGGTCGGGCTGGTACTAAGTAAATAGCCTACATTAGTTCCTGCTCAAGATTAGATTCAACTTTATTGTTATTGCACAGATTACAGGTACTGAGACAACGAAATGCAGTTTAGCTTCTAACCAGGTGCAACAACCAGTGAAGTGAAAAGTAATGTTCACAATCTACAGAATAAAATATATAATGAATGGAATGATGAATAAACAGTGAGGGGTATGAATACACTAGATATCAGCCTGTGAGCAGTATGAACAGTGTGTTAATCGTTAATGTCAGATATGTACTAAGTAAATAGCCTACATTAATTTCATGATGGATTAAACCACATTTATTTCGTTAAAAATAAACAAAATGATTAAATGTAGGGTGAATTGCCCTAATGTGGAACATTTTTGCATTTCAGACTTCGGGAATATATTGCGACATGAAGCCGATACAATAAATCAAAATCCAGTAACATTCTGAAATCCCCAGGATGTGTCCTAATCAAACAAAAAGAGAACATGCAGATATTAAACTCATAAAAGAAATGGTAGACATATTAGTACTCTTAGTGCCAAGTTGTCTCAGACAATCTGTTTTCCTAATGTGGGACAGTTCTGTGCAAAATGTGGGACCCTGAAAAGTCTATATTAAAAAGCCTCAGTCACCTTCATTCATGTCCTAAAAAAATCTCAGGCCAGTAACACTCAAAGCTACAGTAAATATGCAATACCATGCTATGTTACTATTTATAATGTTATTGTTGTTACAACAGAAGATGTTTTTATTTAAATTGAAGTTAAATGCATCAATCTGGTGCACTGAGAGCAAAATTAGTAGATTTGTGGATACAGCTCTCAACACTCATATGAAACAGAACTGTTCTTACAATGTGTGTTGGAAGGTATTAAATTACTATGCATATTTTATTGTGTAAACACACAGCTGATCACCTGAGAGCTGCCATTTCATTCAGAGCGTTTAAAAAAAACGACGGTCTGATTTCAACAACTCAATGTGTGATTATTATAGCAGTATTACATTACATTACATTGCATTTAGCTGACGCTTTTATCCAAAGCGACTTACAATAAGTACATTCGACCAGGAAGACACAACCTTGAAGAAAACAGAATCATATAAGTACATCAGGTTTCAAAGAGCCAATCGTTTCAAGTGCTACTCAACTGGCTGTAGATAAGCCAGACCTTTATTAGTATATAAGTGCTCTGTTAGTAGTTCTTTGTTTGTCATTCTATCGCTCGAAGTGGAGTCGAAAGAGATGAGTTTTCAGTCTGCGCCGGAAGGTGTGTAAGCTTTCTGCGGTCCTGATTTCAATGGGGAGCTCATTCCACCATTTTGGGGCCAGGATAGCAAACCCACGTGTTTCTGCTGATGGGAACTTGGGTCCCCCTCGCAGCGAGGGTGCAGCGAGCCGTTTGGCTGATGCAGAGCGAAGTGCACGTGCTGGGGTGTACGGTTTAACCATGTCCTGGATGTAGGAAGGGCCAGATCCATTCGCAGCATGGTACGCAAGTACCAGTGTCTTGAAGTGAATTCTAGCCGTTACCGGAAGCCAGTGAAGCGAGCGGAGGAGCGGCGTGGTGTGGGAACATTTTGGAATATTGTAATATTAGACACTAATAATATAGTACACTATTAACCCTGTACATATTATTGTTTGCCCGTGGGATTAGGGTGATCGGTAGTGAGAGCCGCTGGATTTTCCTCCGGTCGGATGTGATATAAAAACAAAGCGATTGTTTTTGTTGTTGTAAACTCACGTGGATTCAATTTAGTGCATTCATTTCAACTCGCGAACATATGATACATTAAATGAATGCGAGGATGACGATCGAACATAGTTTGTTTGACCCTGGATGCATTTCCTGATCTAAAAACATAGCGATGGTTTTGTACTTACGCGGCGTAAGTTACGCCAACGTGAATTAAACATTATTTTGTGAAATAAAAACATGGTGATGTTTAGTAAATGATTACATGTCTCTTACTTAGCACAGAATATGATCCTATCCGTGACATATATGGATCTTAACAAATATCCGCTATATCAGATACCTGTAGATCAGCTGTTTATTTCACATGAGTTTCAGTGTGGCAGCTTTTCACGGCTCCCCCTGGTGGATCCATGATCCATTGCAGCTGGTTTCATTATAATTAAATGTATTTATCAAGGGGGCGTTTCAAGTCCTGCGGGGGGTTTTTCCTTTTGAGCAGGGGCCCACCCCGTGCCGATCACGGACCCGCACGGGTAGGCGTCTGAAACGAAGCGCTACATCTGTATGTATATATTTATATATAGTATTTTAATTTCCAAAAAAAGATAGTTGAAACTGCTATTGACATGTGCAGAAAATGACCCTATATCTAGTTTTCGTATATATATGCATTTATTGTTTTCCTGCCCTAACTTTTATTTAATTTTGTCTCCTGTTTTCTTTATTTCTTTGTACTCCTTCATTTCTATACATTTTTGACACAATAATTTAATTTCATTTCAAACCTTTATTTAGACAGATAGGTCCCTTGAGATCATGGATCTCTTTTACAAGGGAGACCTGCATCAATTTAGTTCCACATGAAACATAAAAACAAAAAATAGAGGACATCATATTTACATATTTACCAACACTTACCCATAGTGTCAGAAAGCATCTCGTGCAGACGTGCCTTAAAAACATTCAGAGAAATAAAATTGCTCAATTTCAATTTGGACTGTAGGCTGTTCCAAGCAAGTGGAGCTGCGCATAAGCCATCTTACCTAAGACAGTCCTCACTCTTGGCACATCTAACAAGACCACATCCTGCGATCTCAGACAATAGCTGCCTGCAACTTTCTGCTTTACCAGAGAACAGATGTAATACGGGAGTTTACCCAACATAGCTTTATAAATAAAAGTGTACCAGTGACTGAGCCTCCGTACAGAGAGTGATGGTAAACCTGCCTTGGTATACAGTGTACAGTGATGTGTAAGCGCTTTACAATTTGTGACAAATCTCAGAGCACTGTGATACGCAGCATCCAATTTGCTCAGGTAATTGGCAGGTGCATTCATATAGATCAAATCACCATAGTCCAGCACAGGTCAAAAGGTCACAGAGCCTTTTCCTGGCCTCAAGCGAGAAACAGGACTTGTTTCTGTAGAAGAACCCTAGCCTAACCCTCAGCTTTTTAAGCAGGTTATTGACATGAAGTTTAAAAGTGAGACAATCATCAAGCCAGATACCCAGGTATTTGTAACAGGCAACAACTTCAAGTTTTGTTCCTTGCGTAGTTACAATATCTAAAACAGGCTCTGGTGTCTTTTTAGCTTTTGAAAAGAGCATTACCTTGATTTTATCCACATTTAAAAGAAGCTTTAATTCAGAGAGCTGAGTCTGAATAGTGTTAAAAACAGCCTTTAATTTAACAACAGCCTCCTGAATGGAGGGACCTGCACAGTACATTACGGTATCATCCGCATAAAAATGTAAAGTAGCTTCATCCACATTTTCACCTACGCTGTTAATATGGAGAATACAAGTGGCCCTAAAACAGAACCTTGTGGTACACCATTAGAAATGTTTAACCACTCAGAAGACAGCCCATCAAAGTGAACACATTGGGACCTTTCAGAGAGGTAGTTCACAAACCACCCACTGCATGGCTGGACATGCCTATACTGGCTAGCCTCTGCTTTAAAATGTGATGATCAACGGTGTCAAACGCTTTGGAAAGGTCAACAAACAGAGCTGCACAACTCTGCTTGTTATCTAAAATACTAGTAATGTCATTCACCACTTTCATTGTGGCAGTGATGGTGCTGTGTTTCTTTCTGAATCCTGACATAAAAACTCCTTTACTTGTTCACTCACAAGTCGTTCGAGCACCTTAGCCAGAACTGACAATGTAGAGATTGGCCTATAGTTATTTAAAATAGTTGCCTCCCCTCCTTTCAGTAAAGGCAAGACATAAGCAGACTTCCATACTTTTGGAATTGTGTTCGTGCTGAGGGAGAGGTTAAAAAGAGAAGTAAGAGGTGGAGCAATAAAATCTGCAGCTATCTTTAAAAAGAAAGGTTCTAAGTTGTCCGGGCCAGCCGGTTTCCTGGGATCTAGCTTGGATAATGCTTCATGAACAATACCAATCGTTAAAGGAGTAAAACTGAAAGGGTTTTCCAGACCACATTGTTCAGAGTCACGGATTGGAGCGTTCACAGAAGCAGAAGTACAGTCAGTGACAGAATCAAACATAGAGCCACAAGACACAAAATGCTTATTAAAGCAATTTAGCATAGTAGCCCTGTCTGATATAGTGCCAGATGCTGTGGTAAGGCACGGAGGTAGCTCATTTGGGATATCACCAGTGGAAATCGATTGTATGGCTTTCCAAAATGTCCTAGGATTATTCAGGTTTTCTGTGGTAACTGACAAATAGTACTTTGATTTAGCACTTTTTATATGAGATGTGAAGCTATTTCTTAGCTGCCTAAAACGTAGCCATTCTACCTCTGAGCCTGATTTCCTAGACTTAGCCCAAGCATTATTTCTCTCATGAAGTAGACTGGACAGCTTAGCAGAAAACCAGGGATTGTTTCGTCCCTTCACTCTAAATGTACGCAGAGGTGCATGTCTATCTATAATTTTCATAAAACCAAGATAAAAATAAGCCATGCAGTTTCTACATCAGCACACAGATTGATTTTAACCCAATCAAAATCAAACAGATCATGTAAAAAACCCTGCTCCACAAAGTGTTTTTTGTATCTCTTTGTGATGATACGTGGTTTAACCTTTTGGACCTTAGTGTCCCTCATTGTGGCTACAACACAGTGGTCACTCACATCATTAGCAAATACTCCCACAGATGAGTATTTATGTGGAACATTTGTTAAAATTAGATCAATTAAGGAGGATTTATTTGGGGACTTAATATTTGGGCGAGTAGGACTGTCTATAATCTGGGTGCAATTCAAAGAGGTACACAGGTTTTTCAAATCCTCTGACACAGAAGTTAACGAGTCCCAATTAAAATCACCAAGCAGCACTATTTCCTTGTTGGAAAGTTGTGATAACAGTTTTGCCAAAGACGATAAAGACTCCTTGACAGCCGAAGGGGCCCTGTAGCAGCCCACCACCATGACCTGTGGACCCTTTGTTACCTCAATATTCACAGCTAAAAATTGTAGCTGTTTACTAACAGATTTGGAAACCACATTAGTTCCACAAAACTTAATTTTCACATAAATGGCAACGCCACCACCTTTTTTAGGCCGGTCAGTACGATATACACTGTAACCATTTATGTAAATGTCAGAGGCCAAAATGAATTTATCTAGCCACGTTTCTGATAAGACAATGACATCAGCATCAGTCGAACTCGCCCAAATATGGACAACATCTAATTTAAGTAACAGACTACGCACATTTAAATGAATTAAACCTAGCCCAGATCTAGATATAAGATCAGCAGGAGTAGCTATTTGACTAATACTGCTAGGTGGACCTGGATTTGTCTGTACATTTCCTGATAGTAACAACAATAAAAATACCAAGCACCTTTTGCTCCTAATCAACACACATACATTGTCAGCTGTTCTAGAGTCACCAGCAAACTTTGCGAAAGTGAGATTAGAGTTTAAAAAACAATTCTGAAGGACCATCGTGGCAGGCATGTGAGAAAGACAAACATTTTCCGAAATGAATGTCCGCGACAGTGCAACCAACAATTGTTTGTGCAACACCTCCGAAACTGTACAGGGGATGTCCACTGCGGGCGGCAGAACATACCCGAATCCAGTAGATTGTTCAGGACGACTAGCGATCCTCTCCTTGTCCAGCACAGCCAAGAAAAGGCACAGCAGAAACACGACACCCGCCATTCTCCCAGCCCAGCACAACAGTATCCACGCTGTTCCCGGAGCAAGAACCACGCCAGGACAGCAGCAAGAACCAGGCAGGGAGGCAGCAGCGTAGCAACTCTCTAGGTTTCTCCGCAGTATCTCAGATCAGGCCTTCGCACCTGTAGAAGCAGAAACAGGCAGGAGGAGGCCTTCACACCGGAACCAAGACAGGTGGATGGCACCAGAGCAGGCCTCCGATCCAGCAGAACACGGGCCGCTAATAATAATATTGCCGCTGACATGATGCACGGGAGGGCTACTTTCCACAAGTTATGCTTCAGCCCTCCCACTTCTACTAATTTTGTTCATCTTTATGTGTATGAATTAAACTTTTTTTGTTTTTCGGATGAATACAAAAAAAAAGTTCAGCTTGGGGGTCCCCTAGTGGCCACGGGGGCCCTATGCCCCCGCATAGTCCGCCTATAGGAAGAAACGGCCCTGTGTTCATCTCAAGTGCTGACTAAACACACACACTTCTGTTTGATCCCATTTGATTTAAAATAGTTGAACTTTCTGGTCCAATCTTTATGAGGGTTTCATTCGTAAAGATGTTTCATACAGGTTAAAGGTGGGGTAGGTAAGTTTGAGAAACCGGATCGAGATACACTTTTTGTTATATTCCATGGAATGCTCTTAATATTCCGATAGCAATGAATATCTGAAGTGCTTTGACAATAAATCCATAAAAAAATGTCATCTCTGGAAGCCGTAGTTCTGTAAAAAGCACGACCAATCATCTAAGCCGGCCCGGCTAAAGTAACTGGATGGCCTACCTGCCTGTCAGCCTTCCATCTGTGCACAAACGTATCTCGTGCCCTCATTGGTCATGTGCGCGTTCATGTGTGGTGGAGGAGGGGCTCTGTGAGGAAGTGGCATATTTTTTCAGGTTGTGTATTTAAACAATTCTAGCGCACTCAAGCTGGTTTCTCCAAAATTATCTACCCCACCTTTAATGAAAAGATAAGACAAGATATACCCCAGAAATGCAGGTGCAGCAACAGAATAAGAGTTCACCCTAGGATATTAAGAAGACTAACAATAAGAGTTAATCATGTGATTAACAGTAGGCCTATGGATTCAAATGACAACATAAAGTAAAACAATGCGCAGCTGAAGGTACATATATACTGATCAGCTGAATGTACATTTTGATCAGCTTTATGTATATATATACATATATGTGGAGATATGTGTGCAGCTGCGAGTGTGAGGGTGTGAGTAAAAGTCATATGTACAAACAGTGCAAATGTCATTAAAATACAATGCAGGTTTGTTTTCACCTGGGTTTCATGGTTAACCCTGATGGCGAAGTCCGATGGCTCCTGGCTCCGTACGAGTGTGTATCTGCTGATTCTGCAGCAGCTTCAGCTCAACCAGTTCAAATACAAACTGCAGGCAATTTCCCCACCCATAACTCTTCCTATCATTCTCAATGCCTTTTCTTATTCCCCTGTTTATTTCTTACACCCTCCCCCAATTTGTTGGGACACTCTTACTATTGCTCCCGACCCTATCCCTCCTTTATTTCACCTCTGCTTACTGAGTAATCTCATCCCACATCAGATTGGATGTCTGTGTTTGTTTCATTCTTTAAATGATGTGATCAATGGTGGAATGGAGGGTGACCTTAGTTGTAGCTCACTTTTATTTCTGTAAGTTTGTTTCCTTTTAACTCTAAAACTGTTGATACGTTTTGCAACAGAAAAATACAATACATCACAATAAAAAAGGTAACTAGAGGTGTTGCTAAGCTAGCCATTTCCCCCTGCTTCCAGTATAATGCTAAGCTAGGCTAACCTTGCAGGAGCAAAGCTCTGCACTTAAAGAGGTAGTTTGGATCTTTGAAGTGGGGTTGTGTGAGCCACTTTTCTCATTGTATTTCCTAGAGTAAACGGTGGTCAACAGACCACACTGCTGTGCCATGTTGTTGTTGGAAAGTGTTGACTGGCGACAAGATAGAGCTCTAAAAATGTTCTTAATGTAGCACCCATGTTGGAAAAAAACAGAAGATAGATCACGTCTATCCAACCCAGTCTCACGGCATTTCGTGTTCACCAACACGATTTTTAATCTATTGATTCGTGTTCACCATCACGATTTGCCCCTTTTTTTCGTGTTGCACAGCACGATTTTAAAAGCAATGTATTTCTACTGGTAACGTGTTTCGTGCCTGCAGGCTGCAGCACGTCTTTTTCTCCGGTCGGGTCGTGGAAGACCGGAAGCTGTGTGGTTCATAAAAACATGTTCTTACTCAATATCAAGCCACAGTTATTGCTTTTATTTTAAATCGTATAATTTCGGACTTTTGTTGCCGTCTGTGAGGAAAATAAATGGGCTCAGAGCCTCAGGATACTGACATCTGTATTTTTTAAATCTTTTTTTCCTTCTAATTTGTTATTCTTTTCAAAATAACACACTGTTATTTACTCACCAATAACACTCAATTATCCTTGCTTTTATTTATTGGTTTAATTCCATAATCTCGGGCTTTTTTGGTGTCCGTCAGGAACTGAATTTCAAAATAAATATAACAGGAAACAGACGTAGGCATTTCGAGCGATTACCCAAGATCCTCAGCTATGGTTTTAAGCTTGCTGATTGGATGTGTTAGCCGCAATGCATGCTGGGAGTTGGTGTTTATATTATATGAAATCCGGAAAACATTTTAAAAGTATAAAATAATACTTAATTCCGAGTGCTCTTGCTTTTCTCTTTGAAAGTCATCACATAACGGCATTGTAATACACGGTTCGGCTGCATTACATATTACAGATCTGCCGTAGTTCTTTATTTATAGAGCCCTGATGAGAAGACCTTTGGAAAAACTGGAAGAAATGGCGCCGAAACTGAATACTTGACGTGGATCATAAATATATCAACAATTAAACAACATCTTCCATTTCTCTTCACACAATACGTCTCCTTGCAGTATCAACACTAATTCGGCTGACTTTTACATTTGATCTAATTCATAGATAGGTTATATTTACACCATAACGGTGCACAGCTGATATAAAAGGACTGTAGTTTTTAAAGATATTACTGATTTTCTTTGAATGTAAGAATGTAAATACTGAGTCTGAAATAGTATAGCAATATGCTGTAAAATGATGTGAAAGCATGCATAAAACTATACATCTTCAGATGTTGTACATACACACTAATAATACAAAGTCATTATGGCTGTGTGTACCTTGTGTGCACCTCCTAGTGGTTAAAGCACGTTATTGAATTATTGTTTTTATGTGTTTATATTTCATTAAAAAAATATTAATAGTACATACTTTCATAGGGGGAAAGTATAAATATAGAAATATAGGCAAGGCAAGGCAAGGCAAGGCAAGGCAAGGCAAGTTTATTTATATAGCACTTTTCGACACAGGGTAATTCAAAGTGCTTTACAAAAAAGAAATGAAAGACATTAAGCATTAAAAAAAAGAAAAGCTAATAAAATAAACATTAAGGAAAAATACATAAAAGTTACAGTGCAGTCTAAAATATGAATAGTTCAATTAAACATTGCAAGAAAAAGTACATGGATAAAAGTTACAGTGCTAATAAAATAAACATTAAGGAAAAATACATGGATAAAAGTTACAGTGCAGTCTAAAATATGAATATTTTCCATATATTTAATTTAGACAGACTTTCTTCACCATATTTTGCTCGCATGACATCCACAATCGGACCCTCAGGAGGCTGTACACACCCCCTCCCCTGCTTTGCTTCCATAACAAAGTCTTTAAAGTGTTACCAAAACACTCCGTGTTACCAAAACACTATTTTTCATCCGTCGATGCCAGTTATTCCAAATATCTCTTTCGAGCAGTCCCTCTCATAAATGTCATGGAGTTTAATTACGTTTAAACATTACAAGAAAAAGTACATGGATAAAAGTTACAGTGCAGTTTAAGATATGAAAAGTTCAATTAAAAGCAGCGACAAAAAGAAAAGTCTTCAGCCTGGATTTAAAAGTAGTCAGAGTTGCAGCGGACCTGCAGGTTTCTGGGAGTTTGTTCCAGATATTTGGAGCATAATAACTGAATGCTGCTTCTCCATGTTTAGTTCTGACTCTGGGGACAGAAAGCTGACCCGTCCCTGAAGACCTGAGAGATCTGGATGGTTCATAGTTTAGCAGGAGGTCAGAGATGTATTTTGGGCCTAAACCATTCAGTGCTTTATAAACCAGCAGCAATATTTTGAAATCTATTCTTTGACACACAGGAAGCCAGTGTAAAGACTTCAGAACAGGAGTGATGTGGTCCACTTTCTTAGTGTTAGTGAGGACTCGAGCAGCGGCGTTCTGAATCAGCTGCAGCTTTCTAATAGATTTTTTAGTGAGACCTGTGAAGACACCATTGCAGTAGTCGAGTCTACTGAAGATAAAGGCATGGACAAGTTTTTCCAAATCCTGCTGTGACATTAGTCTTTTAATCCTAGATATATTCTTTAGGTGATAGTAGGCTGATTTAGTAACTGTTTTAATGTGACTGTTGAAACTCAGGTCAGAGTCCATGACTACACCTAGATTCCTGGCTTTATCTGTTGGTTTGAACATTGCAGACTGAAGCTCAGCGCTAACTTTTAACTTTTGGCTCCAAAGACCATTACCTCAGTTTTATCTTTGTTTAATCGGAGAAAGTTCTGACACATCCAGTCATTGATTTGTTCAATGCACTTACTCAGTGTTTGAATTGGAGCATAGTCTCCTGGTGAAATTGTTACGTAAATTTGTGTGTCATCTGCATAGCTATGGTAACTTATTTTGTTGTTCTTCATTATCTGAGCCAGTGGTAGAATGTAGATGTTAAAGAGAAGAGGCCCCAGGATGGAGCCTTGAGGAACCCCACATGTCATATTTGTCAACTCAGATGTGTATTTACCTATAGAAACAAAGTTGTTTCTATCCTTTAAGTAGGATTTAAACCAATAGAATATATATATAGAATATAAAAAATCAAGAAGATACTATAAGTGATCTCTACAATAAAACAGTTTAGTGCAGGATGTACATTAATAGGAGGAGGTGCAAAACAGAAAAACGGATTAACCTTTATTTAAACATTACATATTAAATATTAAGCCTGACAAAGTAATTAACGTCTAATATATTGCTTTCCTGCAATGTTAACTATGTTGAAGCACTTATTTTAACTGATATTATCCACATTAAGTATACTCTTATGTATGTAGATAGAATAAGAAATGTGCAGAATATGACAGTTTAATGGTGGAGGTACACACATATTGATAGATGTCTTGTAATGCATTGTTGAGGAACCTGTGACCCAAGTTTTTCATTCATTGCATAACTACACCGTAGTTGTGTATGATATGTCAATAAACCTTTGAAAATCTTGAAAGGGATGTGCAAAATAGCCATAATATACAGTCTTTAATTAACTATTAGTAGAGAACAACGAGTAATGAATATACTTTATTACTTGTTTCCATTCATGTCAATTGCAGATACATGTTTAGTCTTCTCAAGCACCAACTATCAAATATCTCTCCTGATTGTTGGCACTTGACAATCACCTTCCCTGAATTTTACTCAGGTGTAACTAAAGTCTGATTTAAGGGTTGTTTATATTTCACATAATTAATCAGAATCTGCAAAGTAACTCAAATAAATGCAGTGGAGTAAAAATACCAGGTTAACCTCTGAATTGTAGTGGAGTAGAATTACAAAGTAGCAATGTCATGTGGGTATATATTAATGCTATATATTAATGCTGCGCATTATGGACACAAGTGATTTTCACCCATTTATTAATTATATGTTTTACATTTGATAACACCAATGTGTTTAATACTGGCAACTTCTAATTGTGGGAAAAACGAAAACGTTCAGTCGAGACGTCCCATAGAACATTTGGCGAAACACAATAGCCAGCATGTGTAGTTCTGGGGGGGTGTTCAATTCTAGTTTTGGATAATCTGGCGTGGTTTCGTTCCATTTCACAAAGCTGTTTGACGCTCTGCGTAAGGACTGTAGTCCTAAACGATAGCTGGGGATTATGGGTCGTGTAGTGTCTTCGGCCATCCTAAACTCAGAAATGTTGACAATCGCAATGATGCTCGAAATGTCCCTTATCGGCCTACGTCTGTTTCCGGTTATTTTTATTTTGAAATTCAGTTCCTGACGGACGCCAAAAAAGCCCGAGATTATGGAATTAAACCAATAAATAAAAGCAAGGATAATTGTGTGTTATTGGTGAGTAAATAACAGTGTGTTATTTTGAAAAGAATAACAAATTAGAAGGAAAAAATATTTAAAAATACAGATTTCTGTATCCTGAGGCTCTGAGCCCCATTTATTTTCCTCACAGACGACAACAAAAGTCCGAAATTATACGATTTAAAATAAAAGCAATAATTGTAGCTTGATATTGAGTAAGAACACGTTTTTATGAACCACACAGCTTCCGGTCTTCCACGACCCGACCGGCGAAAAAGACGTGCTGCAGCCTGCAGGCACGAAACACGTTACCAGTAGAAATACATTGCTTTTAAAATCGTGCTGTGCAACACGAAAAAAAGGGGCAAATCGTGATGGTGAACACGAATCAATAGATTAAAAATCGTGTTGGTGAACACGAAATGCCGTGAGACTGGGTTGGTCTATCATGGGAAACAAGACAAGAACGAAACATTTCCATTGAGAAAAAAGCCTCCACTACGGTCCTTTGCTCTTCCTTTATGAAGAAATACTCTCCAGTTCTGATATAATTTCCCTTTGGGAACAGAGCTGCGCTGAAGTCGAATAATCCATTTAGTTTAGAAACCTTCCTAACGGAGTGAAATGACCCGGAAGTGAAGTCCCTCAGAGGCAGCCATGATAAGTGCCGTTCCAATTATCTACAGTGCTTCTCAAAGTGTGGTCCGCGGACCACTGGTTGTCCGTGAGCGCCCCCTCGTGGTAAAGTGTAAAAGTCTCAAAAATGCTACAACTCCTGTCACAAACTGGATTAATGATGTATTTTGTTAAAGGAGGATGAAAGTGTAATTAAGGAGCACTATTGGAGTGACTTTGATGGTTGTTGGACTCAGGATTAATTCATCTGGATTCCCGCTGTATGAAGAAATTAAAGGACGGTGCCAGTGGAAACAATTCACAAAGGGATTAAACTGTTTAAAACACGCTCAAAGAAAAAACACGCTTCCGATGTGTTTATGTGGATTCAAAAGTCGTAAATAATCTACAAAATGGAGGAGACCGATCTGATCGGAGCAACTGACAAATAATCCAACTGAAACCGGTATGGACAATGACTATGTTTTAAAAATGCACTTTTCCAGACAAGCCTGGTTTGGACACTTTACGGGCAGAAGAAACATTTCTATTCAAGAAAAAATTATACATTTCTGTGTTTTTATGCCTATAATAGCGACTAACTTGAATTTTTATTCAAATTAATTAATCAACTATTTTTTATATTTTATTGTCATGTAGAGACAAGGCTTTTCGTGACAATCATGTATTGCGTTACAGTTATATGAAAAAAAAACTCTAAATATGATATTTGGCCTCAAATCATCTGAGGGCTGGCGCCCCCCCAGGTTGGGAACCACTGCTCTAAAGTACCGCAGTGTCTTCTCCTAAGTCCTTTTGAATTCTCCTATCCACTATCCCTTAACCCTGTGACGTTTCACTCAGAGGTCAAGGAATAGACAATAGGGTTAGACGTTAGGAGCTGATTTTTGGATTATCGGAACGCAACCCTGGAGTAAGGATTTTGTTTGCCTAGATATCTTTAACAAATAGACCTGTGTACAATAGGAGGCGTGTGGCGCACTGGATAGAGCCTTGCTCTGGGGATCAGGGGAGCACAGGTTCAAACCCCACTGCAGTCAGCATGTCGTTGTGTCCCTGAGAACCTTCACCCCAAAGTGTTCCTGTGGGGATTGCCCACAGTGTGGAGTATGTAAGTCACTTTGGATAAAAGCGTCTAACATGTAGCATGTAATGTATAGACTACATGCACAACCCTGTATGTCAAATTGTTCAAATAATGTTCTACTAATATAGTTGTGCTGTCCTATGGAAAGCCAACACGCCACTATTTCAACATTTTATTAAGGTAAAACGCTAACACTCATTTAGCATGAGTGGGTTGACCTGGTCACATTATTTGTACTTATCTGTATTCAAACAAAGTTTTTCCGTGTTCCCCGTGTTCCCCGTGTTTCCGTGTTTTCCTTCCGTTTTCACATCCTCACAAGGACCTTCCCCTGTCCAGTGGTTCCAACTGTGTTGCGTTATACTCTTCTGCTTCCTTTCTCCTCCTTTCTCTGTCCTCATCTTCCGCGTTTCTCATTTTGCATTATTGGCCAATCATGTGCTATGGGGGTGTGTCCAGGTAGTCACAGCTGTTTTACATCCTCTAAGCACAGTCTCAAATGTAAACATCATGCAACATCATGTTAAAACCACACAACACAAGGAAAAACCAGGCAACAGTTATTTGAAATCACACGTAAAAAAAACTAAAAACTAATGTAAAGTATTTATTGATTAACACCAAAGTAAATTAATAAAAATTATGTAAATAATTGAAGGCATTTACGTGAATATGTTTAAGCTTTTAGCACTACCCATTGCTGTATAAAATATAGTTGATGTATTATTGCGTTAATACTTAGACTTAGACTGTATTTTGTTGTACTAGCTGCTGGCTGGAGCTCCGTTTGGAACAACGAGGAGTAAAACTATCCCCAAGGAGCATCTGGCTTCAGCCCAAGACCTGGACACCATCTGGTCTCTCGGGGTGAGTCTCTCTTTCCTTTTACTGTTCTGTCAATAGCACATTACTTACAGACACAATGGAGCATTATTCAAACGTTACTTTAATGCCTCCCTGACCTCTATTCCAAGGCCACCACCACCTTCCAGAAGTTACACACCTAGAATAGTGAACTGGGCTGTACAATCCCTAACATCCTGATTCAAATATCAACATACACATTTATGTTTAAGTGAATCAAATGTTTCCTGTGCATTGCCAGATTTGCAGTCACATTTTCTGAAAGAGCAGCCCTCAATAGCTTTCCTGATATGAATGCAGGCAGAGCTTTGTTCCATAATGCTGCGAGGGCCTACTTAGTAGAAATACCAATGTCATTGAATTCAGGTTTATATAAAGTATATCATGTTTGATAAGGCAATCTGCTTTTGTGATCGAGGTGTTGGAAGAAAGATCATGGAGTCACCTAAAACATTATAATTCATCTTCTGCACACCATAAATATCAAGTGCAGGTTAAAGGTAGGTTTGAGAAACCAGCTCGAGTGCGCTAGAATTTGAAAATACATGACCGGAGAAAATCTGCCACTTCCTCACAGAGCCCCTCCTCCAACACACACGAACGCGCACATGACCAATGAGGGCACGAGATACGTTTGTGCACAGATGGAAAGCTGACCGGCAGGTAGGCCATCCAGTTACTTTAGCCGGGCCGAGGCAGATGATTGGTCGTGCTTGTTACAGTGCTACGGCTTCAAAGCACTTCAGATATTCATTGCTATCGAGATGTTAAGAGCATTCCATGGAATATAACAAAAAGTGTATCTCGAGCCGGTTTCTCAAACTTACCTACCCCACCTTTAAGTTTAACGTTAATTTATTTATTAAGCACATTTCATACACAAAGACAATTCAAAGTGCATCACATAAGCATTACAAATAGACATTGTAAATACAGAAAATGCATTCAGAAGTGCTGAAGTGCAATGCACCATAGTTAGATGACCTGTGGAAAAGCAGCGTTAAAGAGAAAGGGTTTCAGCCTGGATTTAAAAGAACTCAGGGTTTGGGCAGACCTCAGATGTTCAGGAAGTGTATTCCAGGTCTGCGGAGCATAGAAGCTAAAGGCTGAGTAAATCACTTCCAAAGATCTGAGAGATCTGGGCGGCTCGTAACAGAGCTGCATGTCTGACATGTACAGTATGGTGGTCCCAGTCCATTTAGCGCTTGACAAGTTAAAAGTACAATTTGGACATGTATTCTTATGTTTTTGGAAGCCAATGCAATACCCTGGGCTGGACCTGTGTGTGCATCTTATAATACATGATAATATAATACTAATAATAGTCTGCTGTGAATGTGTGTTGTGTGTGTTTGATCTCAACAGGGCTACCTGCAGTACTCCGTGTTATTCTATGGTTACTATGGCAGACTGAGGAAGATTGGCAGTGCGGGGTACCGGTTGCCCCTCGCCTACTTCCTGGTTGGGATGGCGGTCTTTGCCTACAGTTTCATCGTCCTGTTAAGAAAGTAATCATTGCACAAATTAAAAATCATACTGATGGGACAAGGATAATGTGATACCGTGATGGTTTGCCTGAAGTTGAGGACAACAAACTCAAACTAGTGAGAAGCCACGGCACCATTTCAAACTGAATAAATGAACGAGTGCCTGAAACCAATCAGTCGTGTGGCAACCACAGTCTGTGGTCTCTGTGACATCATGTTTTATTTTGATGATGAGCAATTGTAAAGCTCAAAGGTGTCTCTCTATCTGTGGCCATCTTGGTTCCCAGTCTATCTAAAACATGGGGATCAATACTGCAGTTAAAGCGGCATCACGCTGCTGAGCAGATAGCACCAGCTACCTGTCACTTAATATCATTAACACCAGAGATGTAAGAAAAGAAATAGAACAACATACAGTATGTAGGAACGATAACTTCATCCTTTTTGTGAAGGCCAAAGCTGACCTGGAGTTCGACTGATCAACTCTTCGGTCACCTAACTAGCATCACCATTCTACATGTTTTAATATATCGTATGGTGTGCTAATGTGCTCTGATTATTGAATCCTCCTTTAGAATGGCTAAGAACTCTCGTATGAGCCTGGCCAGCGCCTCCGATGAGAACTTCACGTTCTGCTGGAGGGTTTTCTGTGCCTGGGACTACCTGATCGGGAACCCTGAGGCTGCAGAGAGCAAAGGAGCCGCCATCGTCAACAACATCCGGGTCAGAGACACTTGGACACTTAGTGACCATCCAGTTAGACCTACATACATCTGTGTTCACTTTCCAAGGGAAAACATTTCTTTGTTCTGTTCCGTCTTCGTGTATCTAGCACTTTTAATTCACAGAACATGTAGTGATTGATTGCTGTGAACTCCTGCTGAGAACAGGGGGCTGTGTGTCACGGTGTAATACTTGGTTTGTATTCACAGGAAGCCATTGTTGAGGAGCAGGAAAAGAAGAAGGATACCAGTCTGTAGGTGTCTTTCTAACTTGTTTGTTCTTGTTCTTCTCCTTTTTGGATAACCCTTTGAATCATTCTCTAACCCAGTTGATTTACAGCACCTCTTCAGTTGATACACAGCGATGTGCACTCATCCTGAACTGACAGTAAATCACTAATATGAGACGACAGAAGATATTAAAATGAGATATATGCATGTGTCCTGTATCTCCCTGCATACCTCAGATATCACGTTAAATGTCATCTTCCACTCTGAAATACAGCTGTAAAAACATTATGTATCCTATAACTCAGCTCACATAGACAGTAAATGGTAAATGGACTGTACTTATATAGCGCTTTATCCAGTCTTTACGACCCCTCAAAGCGCTTTACATGCTACATGTCGTTCACCCGTTCACACAGAGCAGTGTATGTTACTCTAGGACCTAACATGCAGACACATTCACACACCGTTGGCCATGCGAGCAACTCAGGGTTAAGTATCTTGCCCAAGGATACATCGACATGTTGACTGCATGGGCTGGGATCGAACCCACAACCTTCTGAAAGACAACCGCACTCCCTCGCAGCCACAGTCGCCCAGTCGTACAGTAGAGGAGAGTGCATTTTTCATTTACCTGAGTATTTATATTTTTTCAGCAAATGATGTACAAGTTAATTAATCAATAAATATCACCCTTTGATACAATATAAATCATTTAAAAAAATGGCTTTTCCGATTACTGGGTACACTGAGGTATTATTACTTGTATGTAAGTAAAATATCTGAGTACTTCTTCCATCTCTGATAATGCATGCTGGGGCTTTTGAAAGGCTATATGAACAGAGGGTTGCAGTGGCAGCAAATATATCATATAAAACATTTTAGAAATGACGTGACCTTGCAGATGTCTGAAGAGGGAACATGTGCCCTGATCAAAGTGTGTGTGTGTCTTTCCTCAGGGCAGTTCTGATCAGTCTGCGGATCCTCGCCAACATCCTGGTCCTTCTGTCTCTGGCCGGCAGCATCTACATCATCTACTTTGTGGTGGACCGCTCTCAGAAACTGGAGCAGGAGAAGCCGGAGCTGACGCTGTGGGAGAAGAACGAGGTAGAAGAGCAGAGAGGACATCTTCTCATTACCATCAGTCTGATTATATTATTCAACATACAATACAGAGGAATCAATACAAGTGGACACTGATCCAGTGTCAGTGACTCGTATTTCCATCATCTCTTATTGTACAGGCATTGTAATCATGGTGGCAAAATAATCCATTTCTGATTGGTCTAATTGAATATTTCAACATTAAACATGTGTTATAGCTCTGAGCCAGTGACGGCTGTATCATGTCTGTCCACCTGTCCTCCTATCAGGAACGCATAGAGGGAGTTTCTTTAGATATGCACACACGTCCTACTGGGCACATGAAATATCTAATTAAATGTGCAATCAAAGGTCAAGGTCTATGTGACCTCAAAAAACATGTGTTTTGGCCATAACTAAAACAGTTATATTATAATTATGATTTTGCATACATTTCTTAGTGTTGGCCTTTTGCACAGATATGGATGGTTTGCTTTCCTGTGACAGCAAGGTGGTCATTCTAATTTCATTATATTCTATATGTATCTCCTAGTTATTCATAATTTAAATGTACTTTCTTTAAACAAAGTTCTATACCTCAAAGATATGTATTTTGAAATGAAATCAAAATGACTTAGTGGTAGAATAGGACATACAAAAATAAATAAACAGCATATCCCCATAATTTATTCTGACATATTTGTTATCTGTACACATTATGCTATCTTCACTAAATTTTAATGTATTAAAATGTCTGCTCAGGGAGTTTAAACGTTCATTTAATGGTACTGCAATTCAGTTTAAGTAAGTGCTGAGATGAAATGTCTCACCAGGAGACGACTGAGCCTGATAAATGAAGATCTTTGCTGAGAGGCAGAGCATCTGTGTATTGTATCATCACTGCCTCTGTGTCTTCATGCTCCCCCTCCCTCCAGGTGAGTGTGGTGGTGTCTCTCATCACCATGATCGCTCCGTCGGCCTTTGAGCTGGTGGCTCAGCTGGAGATGTACCACCCCCGAACCTCGCTGCGCTTCCAGCTGGCCAGGTGCTCCGTCACTCTGCCTGATGCAGCACTAATCACTATCACACACTGTATAATGCATCACAGGTCCGACCGACGCGTGTCATATGTTTCTGTGTTTACAGGGTGCTAGTTTTATACCTGGGGAATCTCTACAGCCTCATCATTGCCCTCCTTGATAAGGTCAACAGTATGAGCTCTGCTGTGAGTATGGAAGCTGAAGAAATAAAAGCCTTTTTTTATCCTTTTGAACACGTTTCCACAAACAGATTTAAGTTATTAAACATATTCAACAACTTATATACTAACAAAGCACTTATATACTAACAAATCACTTATATACTAACAAAGCATTTATATACTAACTAAGGCAAGGCAAGGCAAGTTTATTTATAGAGCACTTTTCAACGCAAGGCAATTCAAAGTGCTTTACATGAAAGACATTAAGCATTAAAAAAGAAAAGCTAATCAAATAAACATTAAGAAAAAAATACATGGATAAAAGTAAGCACTTATATACTAACAGAGCACTTATATACTAACTAAGCACTTATATACTAACAAAGCACGTATATACTAACTAAGCACTTATATACTAACAAAGCACTTATATACTAACAAAGCACTTATATACTAACTAAGCACTTATATACTAACTTAGCACTTATATACTAACAAAGCACTTATATACTAACAAAGCACTTATATACTAATAAAGCACTTATATACTAACAAAGCACTTATATACTAACTAAGCACTTATATACGAACAAAGCACGTATATACTAATAAAGGACTGGCTTATCCAAAGCCAGTTGAGTAGCTGTCACAGTTGCTTTCTCACTCACCTATTTTCTGCATTAACTTTCCTTAGTCACCTGGTAGTCACACCCTGTCTCTCTCTCACTCTGTTGCACCCATCAGCTCCATTAGTATTTAGGCCCACTTCACTTTCACCTCAGTTCCAGATCATACTTTGCAGCATGCCAGTCTTTCCCGCATTACCCTCCAGATTGCTCTCCCGGTTTCGACCCTGCCTGTCCCTGACCAGCCTGCCTCGCCTGCTCCCTGACCAGTTCTGTACCTGCGACTCCCGTCCTGCTTTCTCCTGGAACCCTCGCCTGTCCCCGACAGGCGAGTCCTCAGCTCGTCCGTGACAGAACGATCTGGCCAGAAATGGACCAAGCAAACACCGGGTCTCCTAGAGACCGCTTTGAAAGGGTTGAGGATGCCATCCAAAGACAGGAGGTCACGATAGCTACCTTAGCTACCGAGACCAGACCAGGCAACCTCAGCCCAGGGACAAATGCTGGATTACCTTACCTCCCAGATGCAACAGATGGTCGCCATGGTACAACAGCTAACGGCTACCATGGCTGCTACCGTCCCTCCGCCCGCAGCTCCGATGCTCGCTCCAGCCCCTGGCCCGACGGGATACGCTCCGGAGCCTCGTGTGGGAACGCCGGAACGCTACGCTAATGAGCCGGAGGGATGCAGTCCTTTTCTCACAAACTGTTCCATATTGTTTTCACTGCAGCCACACACCTTCGCCTCCGAGGCGGCTCGTGTAGCTTTCACCGTTAATCATCTGACGGGAAGAGCCCGTTTATGGGGAACTGCAGAGTGGGAGCAGCAGACTCCAGCCTGCGCCTCTTTTGCTGCATTTTCCGCGGAGATGCCGAAGGTGTTCGGTTCCGTTCGTCTGGGTCCCGACGCTGCCGGGGGTCTGCTGAGTTTGAGCCAGGGTTCCGGCACGGTGGTGGATTACGCTATTGACTTCCGCACCAGCAGCCGCCGCAGCAGCTGGAACGAGCCGGCACATTGTGACGCATTTCTGAGAGGATTAGCGGAGTATATGAGAGATGAGCTGGTTTCCTATGATCTCCCTGCTTCCTTGGATGGGTTGATTGAGCTCACCTCTCGGATTGACAGACGAATCCAGACCCGGAGAGGAGAGCAACAGATGCGAACCAACCCACTGCTATAATCACACTCTCGACCTTGTTCTGACTTATGGTATTGAAATTGAGCAACTATTAGTCGAACCGCATAATCCTGCTTTATCCGACCATTTCTTAGTAACTTTTGAAGTACTGTTACTAGACTACAAAGCATTAGTCAAAAGCTCTTGCAGCAGAAACCTATCCGTTAGTGCTATAGCCACATTTAAGGAAGAGATTCCACCAATACTTAACTCGATAACATGTCTGCATGTAAGGGAGGAAACTTATACAAAATGTACACCACCCCAAATTGATCATGTTGTTGATAGTGCTATAGATGCGCTGCGAATAAAATTAGACTCTGTTGCTCCTTTGAAAAAGAAGAAAATAAAGCAACATAGATTAGCTCCATGGCATAATGCCGAAACCCGCAAAATAAAGCAAAAGTCTAGACAACTTGAAAGGATATGGCGTTCCACCAAACTTGAAGAATCTCGTTTAATTTGGCATATTACTCTCAATGAATATAAGAAAGCACTGCGTAAAGCGAGAGCAGCATACTACTCTTCATTAATAGATGAGAATAAGAATAATGCAAGATTTCTTTTCAGCACTGTAGCCAGGCTGACAGAGAGCCACAGCTCCATTGAGCCTTCTATTCCCACAGCACTCAGTAGTAATGATTTTATGTGCTTTTTTAACGATAAAATTGTTACTCTTAGAAACAAAATTAATGACCTCTTGCCTTCGACCAGTATAATGTTATCAACAGCTCCTGGAATCGTAAGTTCTAATATTACACGAGATAGTAAACTAGAATGCTTTTCAGCCATTAACCTTGAACAATTACATTCAATGATTCTCTCTTCTAAACCATCAACGTGCATGTTAGACCCAATTCCAACTAAGCTGTTGAAGGAAGTTTTTCCATTAATTAGCACTTCTTTATTAAATATTATGAATATGTCTTTATTATCAGGCTACGTTCCACAATCATTCAAAGTAGCAGTGATAAAACCGCTTCTTAAAAAGCACAACCTCGATCCAGAGGTTTTAGCCAACTATAGACCTATTTCTAATCTTCCGTTCCTCTCAAAGATTCTTGAGAAAGCGGTCGCAAAACAGTTGTGTGATTACTTAAAAAACAATGATTTATTTGAAGATTTTCAGTCTGGCTTTAGAACACATCATAGCACAGAGACAGCTCTGGTTAAAGTCACAAATGATATTCTAATAGCCTCAGACAAGGGACTTGTCTCTATTCTTGTTTTGCTCGATCTCAGTGCTGCATTTGATACTATCGACCATGATATACTATTGCAAAGACTAGAGCACTTGGTTGGCATACAGGGAACTGCTTTAGGCTGGTTTAGGTCCTATCTATCTGAACGCTCTCAGTTTGTACGTGTCAACGATGAATCTTCCACGCAAACCAAAGTTAGCCATGGAGTGCCACAGGGCTCAGTGCTCGGACCTATTTTGTTCACATTATATATGCTTCCGTTAGGCAATATTATAAGGAATCATTCTGTAAACTTTCATTGTTATGCGGATGATACTCAACTATATTTATCAATTAAGCCTGATGAAATTAATCATCTAAATAAAATTCAAGACTGCCTTAAGGACTTAAAAACGTGGATGACCTTAAACTTTTTGATGTTAAACACGACCAAAACTGAAGTTATTGTACTTGGCCCGAAGAATCTACGAAACAAATTATCTAAAGATATACTAACTATGGATGGCATTAATTTGGCCTCCAGTGAGACTGTAAGGAATCTTGGTGTTATATTTGATCAGGATTTATCCTTTAACGCCCACATAAAATCTATTTCAAGGACCGCCTACTTCCATCTACGTAACATTGCAAAAATCAGGCATATCTTGCCTCAAAACGATGCAGAGAAACTAGTCCATGCATTTGTTACTTCTAGGCTGGATTATTGTAACTCTTTACTATCAGGGAGTACCAAAAAGTCAATCAAGTCGCTTCAGCTGATTCAAAATGCTGCGGCTCGTGTACTAACCAGAGTTAGGAGAAGGGACCACATTACTCCTGTTCTGGCTGCCTTACACTGGCTCCCTATAGAACACAGGATAGAATTTAAAATTCTTCTTCTCGCCTACAAAGCCCTTAATGGGCAGGCGCCATCTTACCTTAAAGAACTCATTATACCCTACTGTCCTACTAGGGCATTGCGTTCCAAGAATGCAGGGTTGTTGGTTGTTCCTAGAGTCTCTAAAAGTACAATGGGAGCCAGAGCCTTTTCTTATCAAGCTCCACATTTGTGGAATCAGCTTCCAGTTTGTGTTCGGGCGGCAGACACCCTATCCGTTTTTAAGAGTGCGCTTAAGACCTTCCTTTTTGATAAAGCTTATAGTTAGGGCTGATTAGATTCAGCCCCTAGTTTTGCTGATATAGGCTTAGTTTGTCGGGGGACATCTTACTTCTTCCTTCTCTCTGTCTATACCTGTGTACTCTCATGTTCCGATTAACCCAGCTTCCCCAAATGTCTTTCTTTTTGGGGTCTATATATGCTGGGATCCGGAGTCATGGATGATCCTGCGGTCTTGTGTCCTGGATCGCGAGCGCTGGATCTTGAGTCGTGGCTGTGGTCCTGGATCATCGGTCCTGGATGGATATCCTCGTGGATTCATCTTCCTATTATACACACATGCATTTCCAATCATTTGGACTACCTATGTTGCAAATGTATTATCTTTTCAATTTACACACGGCATCTATTGCACGTCTGTCCGTCCTGGGAGAGGGATCCCTCCTCTGTTGCTCTCCCTGAGGTTTCTCCCATTTTTCCCTTTAAACTGGGTTTTCTTTGGAAGTTTTTCCTTGTACGATGTGAGGGTCTAAGGACAGAGGGTGTCGTATTGTCATACTGATATTCTGTACACACTGTGAAGACCACTGAGACAAATGTAACATTTGTGATATTGGGCTATATAAATAAACATTGATTGATTGATTGATTGATGCGAGCGGCGGGCCGCTGCTCGCGACAACAGCTTCCGGTTTCTGGGAGATTTCGACTTCCGGTTTCGGCGGAGAATTCCCATAACTACTCTGACTCACGGTACGGGGAGGCCGAGCCCATGCAAGTGGGTCGTACCAGTTTTACCTCTGAGGAGAGGGATTTACGTCGAAGAGTTAATCTTTGCCTTTACTGTGGTCAGGCTGGACATATGGTTTCCCATTGTCCGGTAAAAGGCAGAGCTCATCAGTAATGGGGAGTATACTGGTGGGCCAAACCTCTGAGCTGATCCCCAATCTAAGACCCTTGTGCCATGCTCAACTCCTCCTGACAGGCAAATCTCAGGCTCTGGCTGTTTTTATCGACTCCGGATCAGATGTTAGCATCATTGACGAGGAGCTCGCACTACAGCTGGGCATCCAACAGGTTCGGTTGCTCCAGCCGGTACCGGCTAATGCTTTGGATGGTCACCTACTGGGAACGGTGACACACCAGACGACGCCGGTACATATGCTCATGTCGGGGAACCACCATGAGACAATCCAGTTTCATGTGTTACGGTCCCCCCAAATCCCTCTGATTTTGGGCGATCCGTGGCTCCGCCGCCACAACCCAAACATTGACTGGGCAACTGGGTCTATCCTAGGTTGGAGTTCCTCCTGTCATCAGGTTTGCCTCAAGCAGGCTTCCGCACCTCAACTATCTGTGGATATGAACCTGGTTCCGGATGTCACAGGGGTTCCGGCAGAATATTTGGACTTTAAGGAGGTTTTTAGCAAGGCTAAGGCGACATCTCTCCCACCTCATCGGCCCTATGACTGCGCCATTGAGCTATATCCAGGAGCAGTTCCACCCAAGGCCCGGTTGTACTCGCTTTCGGCACCAGAGAGGAAGTCCATGGAGACTTACATCAATGACTCTCTGGCTGCAGGAATTATTCGTCCTTCCACATCACCCGCGGGAGCAGGGTTTTTTTTTGTGGCGAAGAAGGACAAGACCCTGAGACCCTGCATTGACTATCGGGGCCTGAACGACGTCACGGTGAAGAATCGTTATCCCTTGCCACTCATCTCGTCAGCATTCAAGTTACTACAGGGGGCTACAATCTTCACAAAGCTGGATCTACGAAACGCTTATCACCTGGTACGAATCCGTGAGGGGGACGAATGGAAGACTGCCTTCAACACCTCTTCAGGACATTACGAGTACCTGGTGATGCCATTTGGACTTACCAATGCCCCTGCAGTTTTCCAAGCATTGGTGAACGACGTACTCCGGGACATGTTGGATCGTTATGTTTTTGTTTATCTGGATGACATTTTGATCTTTTCAAGGAACCTCAAGGAACACGTCCATCATGTCCAGACAGTCCTCCAGAGACTTCTGGAGAACTCGCTGTTCGTCAAGACGGAGAAGTGCGAGTTTCACACTTTGTCGGTCGCCTTTCTCGGTTACATCGTGGGTCAAGGAAGTGTGGAGATGGATCCTTCTAAGGTTTCAGCGGTTACTTCGTGGCGTGTCCCTGACTCCCGGAAGGAGCTGCAGCGTTTCCTGGGATTCGCCAACTTTTACAGACGGTTCATCCGTGGCTACAGCACCGTGGCCGCCCCGCTCACCGCCCTGACCTCGTCCAAGGTGACGTTCCGATGGTCCCCTGCAGCCGAGGAGGCTTTTCAGGACCTCAAGGGCCGGTTTACATCGGCTCCTATCCTGCAGGTACCAGATCCTGCTGGTCAGTTGGTGGTGGAGGTGGATGCTTCTGACGTTGGGGTGGGGGCCATCCTGTCGCAACGTTCTGGTGAGAACCAGAAGCTCCACCCCTGTGCTTTCTTTTCGAGGAGATTGAGTCCGGCGGAGAGGAACTATGACGTGGGGAATCGGGAGCTTCTAGCAGTCAAGTTGGCATTGGAGGAGTGGCAACACTGGCTTGAGGGGACAGAACAACCATTTCAGGTTTGGACCGACCATAAGAACCTGGAATACATCAGGTCGGCCCAAAGACTGAATTCCCGGCGGTGGTCGTTATTTTTTACCCGGTTTAATTTTTTCCTCTCCTACCACCCGGGCTCCCGCAACGTTAAAGCCGACGCTTTGTCCCGGCAGTTCGAGAGGGGGGGAGACAACTGGGGTATTCCGGACACTATTCTTCCTGCTCCTCGGGTGATCGGCGTCATCACTTGGGAGATTGAGGAGAGGGTTAAGAATGCTTTGGTGGACCAACCCGGTCCGAGTTCTTGTCCTCTCAACCGTTTGTTTGTGCCTCAGGTTTTGCGGGCTGAGGTGCTTCAGTGGGCTCACAGCTCCAGACTTTCCTGCCACACTGGAATTCAACGTACCAAGGGGAGGGTTCTAGAACGGTTCTGGTGGGCCACGCTGGAGGCTGACACCCGGGAGTTTGTGAACGCCTGTCCTGTGTGCAATCGGCACAAACCATCTCACCAAGCACCAGCGGGACTCCTTCATCCATTACCGGTCCCACGTCGCCCTTGGTCACATATTTCATTGGACTTTGTGACTGGTCTACCACCGTCCCACGGACATACTGCCATCTTGACGGTGGTAGATCGGTTTAGTAAGATGGCTCATTTCGTACCCCTGCCTAAGATCCCGTCAGCTAAGGAGACGGCAGAACTGATTCTTATCCACGTTTTCGCATTCACGGACTGGCGACTGACGTGGTTTCCGACCGGGGGCCCCAGTTCACTTCTGTGTTTTGGAGGGAGTTTTGTGAACTGATCGGGGCGACGGTCAGTCTCACCTCCGGGTTCCACCCACAGGCCAATGGTCAGACCGAACGGAAGAATCAGGAGATGGAGACCACTCTCCGCTGCATGGCTTCCGATCATCCCACAACCTGGTCAAAACAACTTCTGTGGGTGGAGTATGCCCACAACACCCTCATCAGTTCCGCTACTGGTCTTTCCCCTTTTCAGTGTGCATACGGTTTTCAACCCCCATTGTTCTCTGCATTGGAGAAGGAGGTTACCTGCCCGTCTGTCCAGGCTTTCATCAGACGTTGTCGGAGGACTTTGAGGCAGGCTCGAATAACTCTGCTTCAGTCTGCTAACCGGTACGCCACAGCAGCGAACCGCCGACGCACCAAGGCACCTGTGTACAAGGTAGGCCAGAGGGTGTGGCTTTCCACTCAGAACATTCCCCTTCGGGTGGAGTCTAAGAAGCTAGCACCCAGGGTTATTGGACCCTTCGAGATTGTCAAGGTCATTAACCCTGCAGCAGTTCGACTGAGTTTGCCCCGGAACATGAAGATCCATCCCACCTTCCACGTTTCTAGGATTAAACCTGTCCGGGAGAGTCCTATGATTCCCGCCGCCCCTCCACCACCACCCCCTAGGGTGATCGATGGGGGCCCTACCTACACCCTTCGTCGTCTACTCCGTTCCCGTCGCAGAGGAAGAGGGGTGCAATATTTGGTGGACTGGGAGGGCTATGGTCCCGAGGAAAGGCAGTGGATTCCTGCTCGTCATATCCTCAACCCTCAACTCATCCGAGACTTCCACCTGCGTTACCCGGAGCAGCCTTCTAGGACCCACGCTCAACCAGGCGTTAAGCCAGGGGGCACTCGTCCGCTACAGACCAGAGGCTTCGTCGAGGAGGAGGGGGAAGCGTCATCAGTCGAGGAGGACGAGGATTTCCAGGAGGGAGAAACCGAGAGAGCATTCTCAGATGAGTATTAGCCTTTCCCCATACCTCCACCTTCCATCCTTTGTCTGTAGGGGTTTTGTCTATTCTTCTAATATATAGATATATATATATTTTTTTTTCTCCTAGAATTTTTTTAGACGTCAGGAGCCGTCCATTAAGGGGGGGGTTCTGTCACAGTTGCTTTCTCACTCACCTATTTTCTGCATTAACTTTCCTTAGTCACCTGGTAGTCACACCCTGTCTCTCTCTCACTCTGTTGCACCCATCAGCTCCATTAGTATTTAGGCCCACTTCACTTTCACCTCAGTGCCAGATCGTACTTTGCAGCATGCCAGTCTTTCCCGCATTACCCTCCAGATTGCTCTCCCGGTTTCGACCCTGCCTGTCCCTGACCAGCCTGCCTCGCCTGCTCCTTGACCAGTTCTGTACCTGCGACTCCGGTCCTGCTTTCTCCTGGAACCCTCGTCTGTCCCCGACCAGCCCTTTGCCTACTATCTGCCGTGTTGTCTTCTACCAGCTTACTGCCATCAATAAAGCTGGTTACCGACTATCCCTGGTTTCCCGTGTTCTGCATTTTGGTCCTCAGCTCGTCCGTGACAGTAGCACTTGAAATGTTTAGCTCTCTGAAGCCTGATGTACTTATGATTCTGTTTTCTTCAAGGTTGTATCTTGTTGGTCGAATGTACTTATTGTGAGTTGCTTTGGATAAAAGTGTCAGCTAAATGTAATGTAATTTAAAAACCTGTGATTTTGGCCACTCGATGATGTCACAATGTGTTTTAGGTTATGTAACCATTAGCCAATCACCAACCAAGGTACGAGCCAAACACTTCAGAGACTTGTTTTGTATATAACTGAGAACTATAATATATTGATGAAAAAGAATATAATAGGGGACCTTTAAGAAAAAGAAGCAATACAACAGCCTAAATATACTTCAGCCTAAATTGAAGTTGTCCATATATTCTAGATATATTGTTATTATTTTCATTGTCTTCAGTACTATTATTCTGTGCAATGACAATGAAGTTGAATGAAGTCTAATATTCCCCATGTGTCTTCCAGATCCTGCTGAGTCCAGGGAACTGGTCTGAGTCCAGCTCCTTCCTGGCCACCATCTCTCAGCCGGAGGGGAACAGCCTCTCCACCCTTGGTCTCTGAGATCTCCGTCTCTGAACATCGCAACATCACCATAGCAACCATTGCCACGGTGCTGGATGTTAGGAACACAAGCACGAGCGGCTCAGGGGTTATCTCCAACCAGACGGCTCTGTTTGAGAAGAACATCCGCTCTCAGCAGGACCCCTGCTGGGAGACCTATGTTGGACAGGTTCTCCACTCTGAGCATGTTTATTATATTTACTGTTTGGGGTTGTGTTTACTTATGATGTTGACTAATGGTCATCATAGCTTTGAAACATAGAATATACAATATTTAAAGGTGGGGTAGGTAAGTTTGAGAAACCGGCTCGAGATACACTTGTTGTTATATTCCATGGAATGCTCTTAACATCCGATAGCAATGAATATCTGAAGTGCTTTGACAAAAAATCCATAAAAAAATGTCTATGGAAGCCGTAATACTGTAAAAAGTACATCCAATCCGTTTAGCCGGCTCGGCTAAATGGATTGGATTGCCACCCTGTCTGTCAGCCTTCCATCTCGTGCATGCACAAATGTATCTCGTGCCCTCATTGGGCGTGCATTGCGCGTTCATGTGTGTTGGAGGAGGTGCTCTGTAAGGAAGTCTGAAGGAAACTTACCTACCCCACCTTTAAGGGCAGAACATTGCTCAGAATTAGATATTTAGAATACTACCACAAAATATACTGTAAATGTATACAACATTTAACCTGTTGCTCACTAGCTGTAAACAGGTACAGCTGATCTTATCTATGTTAAAATAGGAGTATGGTCAGAACATTAAGTATCACACAGAGGGAGCTTTTGACCAGAGGATGGCACTAGATGCTAGGAGAATTACAACTACCAAAGTCATCCTAAATTGGACTTGGGTTCCCCAAAATGTCATATCAATACATCCATTTTATATTTAGACACTTTTAGTCTCTACCAAAGTGCTCATTCTTACAACCAACTACCCTGCTAAATAAAGACAGGATGCAGGCTGTCCCTGTCCACTCGTGAGAAACATCCACATGCTTGCTCTCTATGTGCCTTCAAACAATGAACAGGTCTGAGTGCTGGATCATTAAAGGAACTGCATGTTTGTATATTTACCTAACGTTCATGTGCATGTGTTTTCAGGAGATGCTGAAGCTGTCCATCATCGACATGATATTCACGGTGGCCAGCATCCTGCTCATTGACTTCATCAGAGGTCTGGTGGTCCGCTACCTCAGTGACTGCTGCTGCTGGGATTTAGAGAGCAAGTTTGTAAGTTGTTCACAAGTTGACTTTTTTGTTACTATAAAATGCTTTGAGAAATTTCCAAGCACCCCTCGACAAAGAAATAGTCCAGCACAAAGCTCAACATGATGAAATACATTTCTAACAACATCCAGCAAAACTGATTCTAAAAATGTTTAGAGAACAAATGTTAAGAACAGAGACATAAATAGACAGATATCTTATGAGGAGTTTTTGAGGTTTATTACAAAGGAGTGCTAAAAACACATTTTCAAACCAGGACCCAAAGGTCATATATAGTACAGGAACAAACCCCCCAAAACAGGCTTTTGAGGTACCCCTACACAAGGTAGAACAAAGCACAACCATGTTTTTTCATTACTTTAATGTCTAGTTTTTTAAATGGAAGGTTGTCGAAAAAAGGTTTATGGCCAAAATGATGTATTTTGGTTGGTGTTTGGAGCCTTCCCAAAACCGATTATAGTGAGAATGTGGTATTTTCCAAAGGGAATCGTATCTGCCATAACATAGATCTCTTTCTAAGTTGATCAGAATGTCACCAAATTTGGACTAGATGTTTACTGAGAGACAAAGCTACTGCGGCCGACTGGTGCAGACGCGCTACAACAGTCCAAACATTTCCAAAGAAATTATGCAAATAAATAAACACACATGTGCCAAATCATATGCAGAAACATCTCCAGCAATGTGATGAGACATGCAGTATTACACTGAACAAAAATATAAATGCAACACTTTTGTTTTTGCTCCCATTTTTCATGAGATGAACTCAAAGATCTAAAACATTTTCTATAAACACAAAATAACCATTTCTCTCAAATATTGTTCACAAATCTGAAAAGATCTGTGATAGTGAGCACTTCTCCTTTGCCGAGATAATCCATCCCACCTCACAGGTGTGGCATATCAAGATGCTGATTAGACAGCATGATTATTGCACAGGTGCGCCTTAGGCTGGCCACAATAAAAGGCCACTCTGAAATGTTCATTTTTATCACACAGCACAATGCCACAGATGTCACCAGTTTTGAGGGAATGGGCAATTGGCATGCTGACAGCAGGAATGTCCACCAGAGCTGTTGCCCGTGAATTGACTGTTAATTTCTCTACCATAAGCCGTCTCCAAAGGCGTTTCAGAGAATTTGGCAGTACATCCAACCGGCCTCACAACCGCTGACCACGTGTAACCACACCAGCCCAGGACCTCCACATCCAGCATGTTCACCTCCAAGATCGTCTGAGACCAGCCACTTGGACAGCTGCTGCAACAATCGGTTTGCATAACCAAAGACTTTCTGCTGTCAGAAACCGTCTCAGGGAAGCTCATCTGCATGCTCGTCGTCCTCATCGGGGTCTCCACCTGACTCCGGTTCGTCGTCGTAACCGACTTGAGTGGGCAAATGCTCACATTCGGTGGCGTCTGGCATGTTGGAGAGGTGTTCTCTTCACGGATGAATCCCGGTTTTCACTGTTCAGGGCAGATGGCAGACAGCGTGTGTGGCGTCGTGTGGGTGAGCGGTTTTCTGATGTCAATGTTGTGAATCGAGTGGCCCATGGGGGTGGTGGGGTTATGGTATGGGCAGGCGTATGTTATGGACGACGAACACAGGTGCATTTTATTGATGGCATTGTGAATGCACAGAGATACCGTGACGAGATCCTGAGGCCCATTGTTGTGCCATTCATCCACGACCATCACCTCATGTTGCAGCATGATAATGCACGGCCCCATGTTGCAAGGATCTGTACACAATTCCTGGAGGCTGAAAACATCCCAGTTCTTGCATGGCCAGCATACTCAACGGACATGTCACCCATTGAGCATGTTTGGGATGCTCTGGATCGGCGTATACGACAGCGTGTTCCAGTTCCTGCCGATATCCAGCAACTTGGCACAGCCATTGAAGAGGAGTGGACCAACATTCCACAGGCCACAATCAACAACCTGATCAACTCTATGCCAAGGAGACGTGTTGCACTGCGTGAGGCAAATGGTGGTCACACCAGATACTGACTGGTTTTCGGACCCCCCCAGACCCCCCCCAATAAAGCAAAACTGCACGTTTCAGAGTGGCCTTTTATTGTGGCCAGCCTCAGGCACACCTGTGCAATAATCATGCTGTCTAATCAGCATCTTGATATGCCACACCTGAGAGGTGGGATGGATTATCTCGGCAAAGGAGAAGTGCTCACTATCACAGATCTTTTCAGATTTGTGAACAATATTTGAGAGAAATGGTTATTTTGTGTATCTAGAAAATGTTTTCGATCTTTGAGTTCATCTCATGAAAAATGGGAGCAAAAACAAAAGTGTTGCATTTATATTTTTGTTCAGTGTAGAAAACATTCACCAACTTGAGGAAACATGCGCACTATTAATAAAAGTGCGGTATAAGCACTTGGTGACTGTAGTGGAAACTTCTGTGTAGCAATGCAGTGGAGTCACCGACTCAGGAAGGAGACACGGTAGAGCAGGAGCTTCAATGTCAAACACTGGAGGTTTATTTGCTCTGTGGTGCACAGGAAGTGCTTCTCCATGTTTTTGTGTGCTGTTTGAGAACAGGGAGCCCCTAATGAGGCTGAGAGGGTTCACATGCTTTCTCTCTCTTTCCTCAGCCTGAATATGGAGAGTTCAAAATAGCAGAGAATGTTTTGCATCTGATTTATAACCAAGGGATGATCTGGTAAGTGTGAAATGCCAGAATGGAAACAATGACATATTGAGAACACATTCCACTCTATCACCATGTCCTTGCCACTGTGTGTTTAATAGAAGATCTGATTCAGAGGTAATAGTGTGGCCGTTGCTGCCGGCCTCCAGGAACCTGGTTAAAGGCCTGTGGTCCTCTAATGTCTTCATTACACCTCTGTGGCCTGCCCGCTGTATTTCCTCAACTCATTTCACAATTGTCGCCTTGAAGCAATGAACTTAATGAAGTGAGACCTCGAGCCACGGGCTGTAATGTATCTCTATATGAGCTGTGACCCCAGTGTGTGTGTGTGTGTGTGTGTGTGTGTGTGTGTGTGTGTGTGTGTGTGTGTGTGTGTGTGTGACTGACTCACCTCTCTCCTCCAGGATGGGAGCGTTCTTCTCCCCCTGTCTCCCTGCCTTTAACGTGTTGAAGCTGATTGGTCTGATGTATCTGAGGAGCTGGGCCGTGCTCACCTGCAATGTCCCCCATCAGCAGGTGTTCCGAGCCTCCAGGTCACACACACACACACACACCACACACACACACACACACACACACACACACACACACACACACCACACACACACAGGATTACTGAACTGTTGTGTTTTGCAACTTGTATCTGGTGTCTGTGATAGGATGCTTTTTTAAGTTTGCAACAAACATTTGAATATCGTAATACAATTACAACATACAAACACCTGATTTGTGGTGGTTTAAAACAAACATGATGTTCTTACCTCTTCTGCGTTTCACCTAAAGGACCCCTGAGCTGCCCTCTGTGCCTGTGTGAGCTTAACTCACTGTAACCAAAGCTTCACCTACTTAATCTTAAAACTTGCATTGCACATCAATATAATTCTGAAAAGGACAGGTTCATTCAAGATAAAAGGTTTTGTGATGTTGAAAAGGTTCACACTATAAATGTCCATGACTTCTTTTTTACAAAATACCACGAGGTCATCTTGAAATACTTTTCTTTTGAGGTTTAGTTGTAGTGAGAAAGATACACATCATACATACATACATGCAAAGAAAATGATCTATAGTACAAGTATCTTATCTCACACTCTCAGAAGAAGAGGACACACGACCCTATGTCTATGTCTGTGACATCACACACTCCACTCCGGTCACTGAACTGTGCACAGTGTGTGCACGTGAGCCTCTCCTTGATAGGGATGAACTGCATCAGCTCACTTCTCTTACTATACAACCACCAATAACTGTATAGCTTCTCCTTCTTATCTTATTACTATAGCAGCTCTGCCTTGTGATGACACATCAGTAGGTAGTCCTTCAGTGCATCATATGAGTCATATACATACACACACACATATATACATGTATATATATATATATATATAAATAAATAAATAGTAATACACATAAACATATACACATACAGTGCACACAGGCCTGAGGGCTCAGCCCACTCTGATTTATGTAACGAGGCTGTCATTGCCTCTTTCAGTGCTTATCAGTCACTCCCAGATGTGGGGGAAATCCACACACACACACACACACACACACACACACACACACACACACACACACACACACACACACACACACACACCACACACACACACACACACACACACACACACACACACACACACACACACACACACACAGCTGAGAGAACATGTAATCACTATTAGATGCAGTTGTGCTGAGGTAGGGGGAGATTGATGCTGACACGTTGCTGATAGTGAAGAAGGCTTTTGTACGCCCCCTACTCAGAATGATGAGGTGTTAAAAAGCACTGCATGTGCACTGTCGATATTGTTGTTGTGGTTAACATGGAATGTTTTCGCATCATTCAATTATTTTACTGTCCATGGACTAAAAATGTAGCAGCTACAAAGGGTGGATTGTTTGACCTCACAGTTGCTAATGTAGCATTAAAGGCTAACCAGGTCACTTATTAGACGCTTTTATCCAAAGCGACTTACATACTCAATACTGTGGGCAATCCCCACAGGAGCAGTTTGGGGTGAAGGGTCTCAGGGACACAACGACATGCTGACTGCAGTGGGGTTTGAACCTGTGACCCCCTGATCCAAACACCAACGATCAACGCTCAACCCACACCACACGCCTCCAAGACACACAGCATTCACAATCCCCTTATTCAACTGTTTGAAAACTGGCTTTAACAAATGGAAATGAAATTCAGAACATTTCAGACATTAACATGGACAATGTGTGTTTCCCAAAACATGTGTGTGTTAAAAACAGAGGTGGAATCAGGATGTAGTTAGCCTAGCGTAGCAACAATAGTGGAGGGGAACAGATATCCTGGCTCCTTCTAAAGTGAAACCATGATAATGATGATGCATCTGTATGGATTCTTGACAAACCTTTTACATAGCACATTTGATCCATTTGTGGGTTAAAAATATTATTAAGTACAATCTTGTGTTCCAAACATAGGACTTTAATGTTGGCACCATCGCTGAGATGTCTGGATATAAAATCTGAGAAATTGATATTTATTAAATCCTAGTTCAGTGTTAATGGCCAGTGTACTGTAGAGTCTCTGCACATTTCTGCTCCCATGATGTGCAGTCAGCAGATGATGCGATCACTGCTGTTAAAGGCAACACCAGTGGAGTGGAGCTAATGTGTGCAGGGCTTGGAGGCCCCCCTCACTCTAGCGCGTTCTCACTACACACAACACGGAACCAACTTTTTTTGTCTTATGATGTTAGCATAAGCACACATATTGTATAAATAAGGCATGTAAACACCGTGGATCTAACCTCCTCTAAGGGGGATCCTCACCTCCTCTAGGGGGGTCCTGGGGCATGCTCCCCCGGGATTTTTATTTCTTAAATATTGAAGTTAAAAGCATCAATCAAATGAAGAGATCTGAATACATCTATCAACACCCATATGAAACAGAACTGTAAACAGATTTTTCTTTATGGATATTTTACAAATCACTTAAACTGTATTCTTGTTTTGTCATAGTATTTCATAACTGTTTTTCATGTATTCTCTCTGACTATCCATCTCATAATGTTCACATGGAAACTAGCTGTCAATAGGAATATCATTCAGAGGAATTATAATTTCTTGCAAAAATCTGTCACAAAAAGAGGTTGCACATTTAAATTCAGGTGTTGTTATGGCAACGTCAAATGGCCAGACAGCCACATTTACTGCTGCAAATACATGCAAACATGCTGTCGATAAGTAAAGCAGTGGCAACTATGCCACCATTTCAGCTGACTCTTTCTTAGAAATACCGTCACATAACATCCATATATTTCAGTGCTAGGTTGATGCGTAGCTAAGCTAACTATGAAACAATTTAACTGACAGGACTCAGGATCAACTGTGTACTGTAAGGTAGCTTCTAGCTTCATGTCGAACAGTAAGTCAACATTTCCCAGAGAGCTTTCTTTGAAATCACCAGGTAACGCTAAAAAACACAACATTTAGATTGTATGACAAAGTGTTTATTTAATATATCTGGCTAGCTACTTGCTAACGGTTTAGCTTACCCCCGCGATTCAAAGTCACGTCAACGTAGCTGTAATTTATGCTTTGCTTACATGTTCGCATAACTTGTAAGTTTACTGACATTTACATACCATGTTCACCTGGCTCAAGTGGTGGCTCTGGGGTTGTTGTGTGAGCCACCACTTGAGAATTGTCGTCTTTTTTAAGAAAAAATGTGTTTATTTTAAACATTGTCACAGCTCACAGGATAGGTACCCGTCAGCCAATAAGACAAATGTTTATTTCCATTCAACTCTCTGGTTGATCTGGTGTCTTGCCTCTGTTGCATTCACTGAACACGGGAAATTACATTCCTGCCGTCCTCTCTAGTGTCATGATGAGGTTCAGGTAAAGCACGGTTCATGTATTATATTATTGACTCAATAATATAATACATGACTTTGAGAGTAGGCAATAGGCATATTAACACAATTAATTAAACATACTTATCACAGCGACTGTGTACCGAGATGTATTTATTTTTTGCTAGGGGGCCCCTTAGTGGCTGCGGGGCCCTAAGCGGCCGCTTATGTCGCTTAATGGGTCGGGCCAGCTCTGAATGTGGCCTGAGCATTCTGTAGAAGAATATTTAGCTGCAATAATGGTTGATAACGTCTGTTCCAGGAAACCTGTAGCATACCTCAGAAGATTACAATTGTAGTCTTTAATGTAATTCCCTAAATTCTGCTTTTCCATATACAACATTTTTAACACGATGCTCTTTTACTTGCAGTGGGTAAAAAAGTCACATAAAGAAAGATTATGATTTTAGCTGGGCCCAATACATATGTTGTTAAAGAACACTATAGTCACCCTATTGGGCTGATGAATACAATGCAGTAATGTGAACCTTTTTTTTTAATGAATCCATGTCGTCTGTATTTGGCTGTTTTTAGATCAAACAATTTCTACGTAGCCATGCTGCTGTTCATGCTGTTTCTGTGTATGCTGCCCACCATCTTTGCCATAGTGAGGTACAGACCGTCCCAGCACTGTGGACCATTCAGGTAAAAATGGTTTTATAATAAAGAAACTTTGCCAAATGTGTGTATGTGTAGCAGGACATTTGCATTATAGAATGTGTAATATACTGCTACTTAAGTTTAAAAAACAGTTATCTTGTTGATTTGTATTTCCCAGTCTTTGTTTGGTATGACTTAATGGCTCAAAGATGTCCCCTCTTGTTGTTAATCTGTTTATTAAATGTAATGTATCCCAAATGTGTTGCCAGCTTTATCAACCCTTACTTGCCAATTATGCAGTTTTCAAGATTTGGAATTAACTGTGATTACTAAAGTTACAACAGTTTTTCAGGAGTGCTGTATGAGCAGGCGGTCTGCTTAACAAAACACCTCAACAATGTGTTTTACAATTACTCTCACTGGCTGAACACAGGTCCACACTGCCTAGCTGTCTTACCATAGGGGGCTTACAAATAATTCTGATTTTCAAATTACGAGAGCCACACATCTTGCTAGTTAGATAGCTAAAATGTGCTAGCTAGCTTCCAGGGTCTATGCAGGAATCTTGAAGTCAAATGTAAGACCTTTTAAGACCTTTTTTAAGACCCTTTCCATATGCTTTTAGACCTCATCGCCACTTTGAGTTTTAACCGGTTACCTTGGCGACACACTTTACCTCACATTTACTATATACAGGATAGATTGTCTTTCCTCCTTATCTTCCAACCATTTGGACGCAGACTTGCATTTCCCCGTAACGATGTTGTTTAACAACCGGCGTAAACGGGCCTTCGCGCTATCAAGCAGTGAGCGTGCGATGTCCTGTTCAGATGACGTCAAACCCAACGGGATGCCATCGATAAACAACAGAGAATCACACTACACACCTACGCAATGATTACATTCAGGCAGACTGTAGAATACAACCTCTCTGGACCATTTATATACTTATTGAAAACAAGCTACAAAATGTAAAACCTTGGAAAATGCCCTTTAATACTTTTTAATAGCCTTCATTTTCTCTAAATTGATTTATCAACTTGTAATACTTTTTAAGACCCCGCAGACACCCTGGCTTCATATATAGGGTAGATAAGGTAAGCTTGCTAACAAGGTAGGTAGGTAGTTAATGTTAGCTAGCGACTGTTGGCTAGCTTTGAACTGGAAGAAGGGAAGGGGCTACATAAGGTGAATGGTCTAATGGGCAAATGGCGTTTTTTTTACTTGTAGTTCTGATACCGTCCACTAGACTCCTAGTTATGTCGCGAGCTGCGCACATGATTTCGTTTGGCAGCCAAATACCGCGAAATAATCTGTGACGCGTTTATGTGTATTGTGTCTCACAAGAAACAGAGGCTGTTGTTATGCCTGCTGTGACGTTAAGCTGCCGCTTGTAATCATGCCGTTACAAGCTTCAAAGCGTTTTTCATCATCTGAATTTGCCGAAACGAGTTGAATATTCCAAAAAGCCAATACTTTGTTTATTTGAAATCAGATGTAAACAAACTGTCACAGACCCTTCCGTGTTATCTATGATTACTAGATGCCTTTCATTCATAATGTCAGCGGGAGGGAGGGGGAGCGGCGCTGAGGAAGAGCAGAGTGCGGGCTGACAGGTGTCTGTGTGGACACTCCCCTTGGTGTGCGTCAGCAGAGAGAGGCTGCAAGTGTCTTAGGTTCCAGTTAGACAGCTAACATCTGGGTTAGAGTTCATGACTTCATGTTTATCTAATGGTTCATCTCAATGCACACACATTTTCCGTGCTTTCCAATAGTTTAAAAATAGTTTTATTCCACTGTTAAATAACCTGTTCAATACAAACATGCCACTTGTACAAATTAAATACAATTTCTGTATCACAGTGTGTGTGTGTGTGTGTGTGTGTGTGTGTGTGTGTGTGTGTGTGTGTGTGTGTGTGTGTGTGTGTGTGTGTGTGTGTGTGTTCCAAGTGAATCACCCCCTGGTGGCCAGTACATCAATGATGTGGCCCCCACCACCATCCCAGTTGCCCATCCCTCTGTTTGGCCCATAATGGTCACCATATATGATGAAGGAGCTCTTTCCTCCACCCTTAGGTGTGGATGTGTTTATATTGTTTGTAATTGTTGATTAACTTAAAGTCCTAAATGTGTTTCAGTGGTCAAGAGAAGATTTATGACATCATCTCTGAGACGGTGGCCAATGACTTCCCACTGTGGTTCAGTAAAGTGATGAGTTACGTCACCAGCCCTGTTGTAGTGCTGCCTGCACTGCTACTGCTGTTGTAAGACACACACACAGACACACACGCACACACACACACTCCATATTAAGATTCATTGTTTGACGTTTGTCCCTCTGTGTTTCAGCATGCTGATATATTATCTGCAGGCCATAGCCAGATCCCTCAAATTCACCAACAACCAGCTGAGGATAAAGCTGCAGACGGTGAGTTCCTGAGTTTCATTCTCACACTGAGGCCCCGTCCACACGGAGACGAAACGGGTGTTATTCTCTGTAGTTCTTTATCGTATGGACGGTTCGTCCACACGAGGCCGTCACGGAACCGCGGAAACGGAGCCCTCAAACGATAACACATCCCAAAGTGGGAAGGTCTGGTAACGTAACGCTTGCGGCATCGTGTGTACGCCCTCAACGATCATAGCCCCGCTTCACCCGCGTCATTGCTGATGCGTTTCGCCAACAACAACAATGGCGGATCACAGGGTTGCGCTCTGGGGGTCTTCTTCGCTGCTTTTGGCGTATTTTGTGGCGGAAGTACAGCGCCACTTACAGGCCCGGCATATGTACTGCAGCGTCTCCAGCGGGTCGAGCGGTCTCGTGTGGACGGACACGTTTCTTGTACCGATTCCGTGTGGACAGAAGACTTCTTTGATTTTTTTCTTTTTCCGGCATGTGTACCGAGAAGGGCTGAATTAGAACACGTCCCGACCCTCTCAATCATAGCACACGTGGCCTTATACAACAGTTCGTATGAAATCTCAGGAAATGTTGTTCCTCAGTTCTTCCTCGTGTTTTACGACGAGGTGTCAGTTTATGCTCATTGCATACATACAGACTTTTCCAAGAAACCCTAAAACTAGGTTTAGGGAAAGACATGGTCCAAATAAGTACAACAGTCATGTTGACAGATGTACATTTTAGAGCTAGATATATATATTGTTTACATACTGACCAAATATACGCATATATATTTTTGATGGATCCATTTAATTTTGTCCTTCAAAATACCAATAATATATATATTTTTTTAATAAAAATATGATTACGGTGAATATTTCCTTTAATCTCTTTAGGAACGGACCGAGGACAAGAAGAAGGTCTTCCAGTTGGCTGCAGGTATCTCTGGTGTTTTTGAGATCTGTGTGTGTTCTGGTATGTAGTGTTTTGACCTTCACTCTTTAACCACCTCAGCGAGACTGCAGGCTCCAGAGGCCGACAAGAAGCCGGATCAGCAGGAGAGCGACGTCACCAGCCAGGAGGCCTCCATCCACACTCCATCTCCCCGGCGGAACGGCAGCATCACAGACTTGAACTCTCCTGTTCACCGTGGTAACAGCATCCACACCATCACCCAGTCAGCGTCCCGGGCGGAGCTGAGCAGAGGGGGTGTGGCGGGGTCCGTCCGGAGTCCAGCAGTCACCATCCTGCCCAAACACAGACCGCCGGAGCACACCCCCAGCAGGTCTGACACACAGCAGTTCAGCCAATCAGGGCGACCCTAAGACCTCATACCAGCTCTTATTTGAAGGAGAACATTTTCAGTGATATGGATTTATCGTAGAATCAATAGTGAAGATGTAGCCAATGGGAACGTTTTAAATGACACTGATCTCAGAAGTGACCTTCTTTTGTAATGAGTACAGTGAAGAGTCTACAGATCTTTTAGTGTGCTCCCCTTTACGATACATATTCCTGGTGGAGTCTGTTCAGGAAGGCTAACTTTGAAACGTGATTATATTAGGCTAGCTGCTAACATAAAAAGTAAGTGTTAATTTCGTAGTAAACCAAGTTTATCCAAATGTATATTGTGATTAAAAACAGCTTTAATGAAAATGAGCTTCACACTATTACATTAGATAGTTGTAGCTTAAGCGTTCACTTGTTAAGCTTGTTAATAAGGTAAATCCAGGTTTTACCATTGTTATTCCATTGATTTGAAATTACAATTGCAAACATTTTTCTCCGGTATCACTGTGGACGTTTTTGTCCATATGGGTAATTTTTCACTTTTCATTTTGCAATAACTTTGGTTGTGTTGGTGCAAACGGCCTGCATTTTTGTAACAAGGCTATTTTCTCGATCTATTTTGGAATTCAATTAAAAAAAATTCAAATCAGTCTTTAATTCACTGTGTAACAAATCGACTACGCAAATTAGTCATTCGAGACAAAAATGTTCACTGCAAAAGACTTTGATAAAAACATTATATTAAAAGGTTTTTTTCACAACTTTTTTGTGTTCAATCTTTAAAGCAACTTCCGCCCTAATAGAAAATAGCAAACATTTAATCATTTTCAGGATTTTAACCCTTTCAATGCCATTTTGAAAACATGAAACCGATGTTTTTTTCATGATGAAAACAGAGAAAATGTGTTATTTTCCCAAAAATACATATCCAAGACTATAACAGTCTTGGATATGTCAAAGATTAGCAACAAAATGGATTTTTTTGCATTATTAGTTTTTGCACAAAATCAGATTGAACAAAAAAGTTACAAATTAGTCATTCGGGACAAAAAAGTCCACTTCCAAAAACTGCTCTAAAATGACAACAGATTAATATTTTTTAAAACTCTTTGGGGTTAAATCATTCAATCAACTTCAGTCCTGATCAAAAATACCAAATGTTAAATTATGTTCAGGATTGTAACCCTTGAACTGCCAGTTTGAAAACATGAATTTGCGTTTTCTATGAAAAACATGCACAAAAAGGCAGTTATTTCCATATAATAAATGTTGGTGGGTCGGCTTTTTTATGTTTTATCACAGTCTCGGATATGTCAAAGATTAGCAACAACATTTATTTTGGTGGATTATTAGTTTTTGCACAGAATCAGATTAGACAAAAATGTCCCATCCACTTCCATTATTACCACATCTTTTGATCTCTCCGCCATACCGGTATACAATCATGCATTTTGTAATGTCAGGGTTTTATATTGGAGGAAAGTAGTTCAATTTGTCCTTTTTACTGTGTATGACCAGATGTGACATTTTACATTGAATTACATGCTTGTCATGTCTTGGTTTTCAGTTTACAGCATTCGCAATTTCCCCCTCATCTCTTTACCTTTGATGTGTGCGAGAATGTAGGAGTAAGTGTTCTCTCGTGGCATTTTGTTTTTCATCTGTGCTGTTTCATGTGTCTTAGAGGTAAACAGAGGTATGATCCTGACCCAGCTTGACCTTGTTGTTTTGAATTGTTTGGAACTTCAAAGGCTTTGATAATGTCTCTTTAGCATACAAACATACACAGCCATACATGCACTAAGTCAATAAGCGAACACCTGGCTGCAAAGCCAGATCCATAAAATGTGTAGTTTGGCTGGCTGGTCGTTTCATTCCTGTGATACGCAACAAGCGAGTACGATGAAGAGGCGCTTCTCTGTGGAAGAAGCTAGGGATATGGTGATGCAGCCGGCAACCTCCAGCGAGCTGCTGGACTCTTCTTCTGAATCAGAAACAACCTCAGAAGAAGAATGTGATGTGGAGTCTGATCCTTCTTCTTCTGACCCTTCCACTGAAACTGCAGAGGAAACAGAAGATTCTGGCAGTGGGTGGACATCAACAAATGGTGAAATCTGGTCTCCCTCTAACAACGACACGCTGCGCTACATTCCCGCTGCCAGAGGTTTGGTTCCAGGGCCCACGCGTTATGCCATTACAAGAATTGATGACTTGGAATCCTCCTTCAATTTATTTTTCACTGCTGAGATCATCAGTAGTATTGTCGACATGACAAACTTGCAGGGGGGACGTTCGGTGGCAAACTGGAGTGATGTGGATGCCACAGATATTCGTGCATACATCGGTCTCCTGATGTTGGCTGGAGTGTACAAATCGAAGGGCGAATCCACCTGCAGCCCCTGGGATGACCACAGTGGACGTGCCATCTTCCGTGCCACAATGCCCCACACCAAATTCCGGTTGATGAATACCACCCTCCGGTTTGACGACAAGCTGATGAGACCTTCCTGTCACAGAGAAGACAAGCTTGCCCCCATCCGCTCTCTGGGAGAAGTGGACACATCGCCTTCCGATGCTTTTCAACCCTGGTGAAGATGTGTGTGTGGATGAGCAGCTTGTCCCCTTCAGAGGCCGCTGCAAATTCCGGCAATACATACCAAGCAAGCCAGCAAAGTATGGGCTAAACATCTGGATCACCGCTGACGTTGAAACCTCCTATGCCTGGAAGTGCCAGATTTACACCGGTAAAGCTGCTGGCAGTGCTGCCGAGGTGGGCCAGGGAAAGCGTGTCGTCCTGGAAATGACAGAGGGGCTCCAAGGGATCACTGTGACTTGTGACAATTTGTTCACGTCATATGCACTTGTGCAGGAGCTACTAAAGAGGAAAGTGGCCCTTGTCGGAACCATCCGAAGAAATAAGCCTGAGCTTCCATCCAAACTCCTGCAGGTGAGGCAGAGAGCTGCCCTCTCCTCTCTTTTTGGTTTTACCAAGAACACCACAGCGGTGAGCCACATTCCCAAAGGGGGGAGAAGCGTGCTCCTCCTCAGCAGCAAACACAGGGACCCAGCTGTGACAGAGGAGGCGAAAAGGAAACCTGTGATCATTGCAGACTACAACCACTGCAAGGGAGCTCTCGACAACCTAGACAAGGTATGGAGGCATTACCAGTATATTAATAATACATGATACAGTTGTTCATAATTTAAAAGAATATTTGTATTAATTTTGTATTAATCTTTTGTAGGTTCTGGGCTCCTACAGCTGCAGGAGGATGACCCATCGGTGGCCACAGGTCCTCTTCCACAACATGATAGATGTCTCTGCCTTCAACGCATTTGTGCTTTTTACTGCTGTGGTTCCCTCCTGGAAGCAAGCCAAGCCTTCAGGAGGAGGCTTTTCTTGGAGGAGTTGGGGAGATCTCTGGTGTCTGCAAAAGTAATGCGGAGAAAGCATCCACCTCGTACACCGGCTGCTGTTACCATAGTGGCGGACGTACAGGCCTCGGCAGCTGCCCCTGACACCGGGACAACCGGTTGATTTGTTCATGAATGTTGATTGCAGTTTGCTGTTTGGAAAATAAATGTTGACATTGATACATCTGACGCTGATTTAAAAATGATTTCAGAGAAAGTTGAAAATGGTATTACTTCAGTGTTTTTATAGGTCATATAATTCAATGGTAAAATGTCACATCTGGTGATATACAGTAAAAAGGGACACATTGAACTATTTTCCTCCAATATAAAACCCTGACATTATAAAATGCATGATTATATACCGGTATGGCGGAGAGATCAAAAGATGTGGTTATAATGGGACTAATGTGTGACTTTTTTGAAAAAAAGCCGACCCACCAACATTTATTATATGGAAATAACTGCCTTTTTGTGCATGTTTTTCATAGAAAACGCAAATTCATGTTTTCAAACTGGCAGTTCAAGGGTTAAAATCCTGAACATAATTTAACATTTGGTATTTTTGATCAGGACTGAAGTTGATTGAAAGATTTAACCCCAAAGAGTTTTAAAAAATATTAATCTGTTGTCATTTTAGAGCAGTTTTTGGAAGTGGACTTTTTTGTCCCGAATGACTAATTTGTAACTTTTTTGTTCAATCTGATTTTGTGCAAAAACTAATAATGCAAACAAATCCATTTTGTTGCTAATCTTTGACATATCCAAGACTGTTATAAAAAAAAAGCCAGTCTCCAGATGTGTATTTTTGGGAAAATAACTAATTTTCTCTGTTTTCATCATGAAAAAAAACAGCGGTTTCATGTTTTCAAAATGGCATTGAAAGGGTTAAAATCCTGAAAATGATTACATGTTTGCTATTTTCTATTAGGGCGGAAGTTGCTTTAAAGATTGAACCCAAAAAAGTTGTGAAAAAACCCTTTTAATATAATGTTTTTATCAAAGTATTTTGCAGTGGACATTTTTGTCTTGAATGACTAATTTGCGTAGTCCAATCGAATGATACCGGAGGGTTAAAGGTGGGGTAGGTAAGTTTCAGAAACCGGCTCGAGATACACTTTTTCTTATATTCCATGGAATGCTCTAACATCCCGATAGCAATGAATATCTGAAGTGCTTTGACAAGAAATCCATACAAAAATGTCATCTGTGGAAGCCGTAGTGCTGTAAAAAGCAGAGCAATCACCTGAGCCGTCCCGGCTGAAATAACTGGATGGCCTACCTGCCTGTCAGCCTTCCATCTGGGCACTAACTTATCTCGTGCCCTCATTGGTCATGTGCGCGTTCGTGTGTGTTGGAGGAGGGGCTCTGTAAGGAAGTGGCAGATTTGTTCCGGCTGGGTATTTTCAAATTCTAGCGCACTCGAGCAGGGGGGTATATACAACGAAGCAGGATTTTCGCTTAGCCGGTTAACTTCAGGGAAAACTCCGGCTTTCCGGTCCTACGACGCTGGTTCTCTTTTTAGCGGGCTAGATCTCCATGGTAACTTATGCTGTGCGGCTAACCCATGGATGTATAATAAGAACTGGATACAGCGTGAGAGGCGGGCCTCATTCATTCCTATGAGAGTTGCTCATTAGCGCATGATGATAAAATGGCTCAACTTTTGAGAGAGCGAAACGTCACAGATTACCCAGCATGCCTGAGAAGTACCCGTATGTGCGCTCATAGCGCATGCGCAACTTTAACCAACACGCTCGTTCACATCAAGCACGTCAATTTGTGTACACGTAACAGCAGGGTTTTTATTATGATGGAGTTGATATTAACGAGCCAGCAGTTAGCAGCTAGCTAGTAATTATGCTAATGTGAACATCAATCGTTATGTACTTATATTACGCTGTAACAGGATCTAGTGACAGAGCTTCATCTCGCATGAAATAATTAATTGCACTGTTTATATATATATATAGTGCAATAAGCTTCTTAGTGCAATAAGAAGCTACAGGGACGTTAATCTAACGTCGGTCATATTAACTTTATTTAATACAACATTTACGGTACAATATGTAATCATACAGCCCATGTAGTATGATAATGATGAATTACAGCAAACATGTGCAATGTATCCATTATTACAGCTCCGTGGGATGGCAGTAAGACGATATGGGTCCGTTCTTATTGTGCATCCATGGGTAAAGAGAAACGCATGTATTGCTGAACACGTAACATGAACGGGGCGGTCCCGTGGGTTAGATGCGCGTTCATAATGCAGAGGGAAATAACTCTCAGAATAACGTTATTAGCACATTTTTACAACTTGAGGACCGAATGTTTTTAATAAGGGCTATACAAGTGTTCATACTGGGTTGTTTATTAGTTTAAAAAAAGTTATCCAACGATATACAGACCACTCTTTCCCCATGTAAGTCACTGGGAAAAAGTGTTTCCGGGCTTGGCCACCAAACGGAAGTGTAGTACCGCCGTTTGGCCACAACGAATATTTTCATCTGAGTCCGGCGCACTTCCTGGGGGCTTGGGCTAACCTGCTCCGGACCAGGTTAGGTTGCAGGCTAAGAGATCAACTCAGTGAAAACACCGCCTGCTGACCAATCAGAGCTCAGTGTGCAGAGTTTAAAGCGATCAAGTCATATCACAGGAGAAAGGAAATACAGAGAAGCTGCCGCTGCAGGAAAGACGGCCGGCAAAAATCACCGACTGTGAACGTGAACATGAATAGAATATCAGCTCCATCTTCAGAGCAGTCTGACTGTTATAACATTAGCGTTAAGAAAGCTTACTTAAATATCTGCCACAACATCAGTAACCGGATCAGAGTACATTAAGTACAGTCCGAGTCCGCAGCATATCACTTCATAATGTGTCACATATCTCCTGATCTGAGTCAGCTGAGCCGTGTCTGGCCGTGCAACACTCACAGCGTCACAGACTGGATGCAGAAGTATTATTTTAAGCAACACATTAAGTTGAGGAAACACTCGAGTCAAATGTAATGAAAGTCAGATCGTGTTTTAGACGGGGCAGTGATATCATAAACCTGTTGATGTATGCATTCAAACATGTGTTCTGTCCCAGCTGTGTTCACCTTGCAGGTGCAGCTATGTGGCTTTGATCCGGATCAAGTGTTTAAGTCATGGATGTTTAAAGTTTAACTTCTTCATGTCTAATATTATAGTTGACTTTTCATTCAGGAAGTATGACGCTGCGCTGTCAGTAGCTTCTCCATGTCTGTGATTGGTCGAATGCTCCAGATACCACCCCTTTCATGTGACCGCGCACCTAACTAGATAGGACACGGCTGGCTTAGCGATCCACTTGATAACCAGCGTCGTAGTACAGTTTAGCGAGAGCGCGTATGTTTTGGATTAGGCCAACCGGCTAACTCAAACATATCAGGTTAGGTTGAACCAGCTTCGTAGTACAGGCCTCTGGTTTCTCCGACGGAAAACACAGACACTTATCACCGAGGTCACAATATCAATCGATCCAGCAGAGCAATAGCCTTTAGGCAAAACACAGAAGATCAACAAAAGATATGACATAAAATGAACTTACCAAAGCTGAAGTAGATGGTCAACTTCATTCATTTTCTCTCCGTGTTACTGATTTGAATCGCTATACGCTCCGCTCTCTCGTCTCCTCTTCACTACAGGGTGAAAACTTCACTTTTCACGGCACACTTACAGCCAATCAGGTCTCTGAATTATGAGATGACGTTTGGTGGGGATGCCAGCACAGTGCCCCTATGGTGCTTATTTTTTTGCCGCACACATTGAATAGAAAAATACTCTGAGCATGTGCAGTGTAGTTTTTACAGCACCCAGCTTAGTCCAGGGGTCTGCAAGCTGTTTGGCCAAAAGAGCCATTTTGCCCCCTTTTCCACCCATTTCTTTTGTCTGGAGCCTCAAAACGTATTTGATAGCTTGATAGCTTATAACGTTGTATATATATTGTTACATCAAAGACAACAACTACAGTTTCTTTTGCATTTATTATTTATTGCATTATAGAAAACTGTTTACCTCTAATAATAAACAAAGAACTCATATAAGGAGGATAAAAAAAAGATACACAGGCCTACTTTAAAATAAATCAACACAGCACTTGGGGAGTCCTCTGCACGTTTAAAGAAAATGAATATAATTCAAATGGGCCCACTTTGAAATAAATAAAACATATAGCTGCACCCTAAAAAGAGTTAACTGATTGAATGATGACTGAAGGTCGTCAGCTGTCTTCCTCTCCGTGTTGTTCCTCGATACGTAAAGGCTGCAGCACCTTGACAACGTCTCTACATATCAAACATCCCGGTACACCAGCATCGTTTGCTGTGAAAGCAGATAACTCTGTCCACGCAGAATTAAACCCCGTGTTCCTCCGGTACTTTTCTTTGATGTATCCATAGTTCGCTCATCGAGCCGGGGGTCAGGTTATTCGCCTCCAAGAAAAGGCGCTCGCGCGGGACCGTAGCAGGATGTGACGCATATTTTAGTTGACCGAATTAAAACCGTTTTGTTTTTTATTTATGTGTCACAGTATCACCTCAAAATACAAGATACGAAACATTTTCAACCATGCAACAAGATATAAATAGTCCTACAAATACTTTTATTTTATTTCCTTCTTATTTTTGTCTTAGCTCAAGGGAGCCATGGGGCTTAGAGGGCCGCATGCGGCTCGAGGGACGCGGGTTGCCGACCCCTGACTTAGACAGTGAGAGAGAGGGGCTAGATCGGGGCTTGACCATGGGGCTTGACCCACGTCGCTCACAAAGGCTCAATAGGCACACTGTAGACACTAATTAGAAGACAGCAATGTACAGACGAATCAGATGATTACAAATATATTTTAAGATATATTTCTTTTGCATTTATTTGCATTTTTGGAATTCTTATTTGAATTACTTTCTGCTGACACGGTGCCCCACCTGCCCCTAATGGCCAGTCGCCACTGTCTGTGAGGTGCACTGAATAGTAAGTTATGGGGTTGTTTTTGGCATGAAAACGTTTTTGTTTTTTTTAAACCTGCTGAATATTGGCTTCAAAGGAACATACCACTATTTTTGCATGTTTAAAATGGTGTACCAATAACATGACATCACTGCTCGTCAATACAACATCATTTCAAAGTAGCTTCTAATGTTAGTCAAGACGGTGTTGGTTGACACTAAGAGATTATTCTGCGGCCATGCAATGCAAACATTTCATATAATCCATGCTTTTCTAAAGCTTTATGCAACAATAAGATTCCAACAATAATATAACCTAATGACAGCCATATAAGCTCACCATTATCTCTTTTCCTTTCTCATAACAGGCCCCCACCCTTTCTTGGTGGTCCTAGTGGTTCCTGCAGGTCCAAGTCCAACCACCACATGGCCTGCAGTCCCCCAGCTCGCTATTCTGACCACATCCAATCTGACCCCCTGTACAGGAAGACCCTCCGCTCCATACATCCGATGGAGGCGGCAGGCATCATCTCAGCTCAGAGTTATGGGGGGCGGCGCGGCCACACCACCCGCTACGTGATCGTCAACGAACACGACCCCAGGAAGAAGCTGCTGCGCTCGGCCACACGGATCCCTCGCCACTTCCTCATGGAGGAGCCCGCAGAGATCCTGGAGCTTTACCCGCGCAACATCAAACGCTACGCCCCCCGCAGCGCTCACCACCAACCACACCCTCACCGTTCACACCCATCACAGCAGCATCTCAGTGAAGAGGAGGAAGAGGAGGAGGATGGGAAAGGAAAAAGAAGGATATCGTTGGGGAAGGCTCATCGGCCCAGATCCCTCTCTGACCTGCACCAGCCTGCACACTTCTACATCGGGGACCGCGGGGAGAGACACAGGTCTAAAGACAGCCGAGGAAGATATGGAGTGCATGAAGAGGATGAAGAGGAGGATGGTGAGGAAGAAATAGACTGGGGAGATTTAGAGCCACACTCCCGGTCTCAGAGCAGTGTGAGAGGAGCAGACTCTGTTCTGGTGCGAAACAGGCATCACATCCACTCCCCAGGAAGACCCTGTCCCTCCCCGGTCAGGGGCATGCACATGGAGTCTCATGTGAAACCCAAGACCAGACCGAAGCTGGAGCCCCCTCTGACCGAGTCGGACTCGGCCTCGCTGGCCTCCAGCAGCGACCAGCAGAACAGCAGCACTGACCAGTACATCCAGGTCATCCACAACAAGGACCACTATCTGAAGGCAGAGGCCAGGCAGGGAAAGCAGGCCAAGAAGAAGTCCAGAGCCAGCTTTGATCTGAATGTCACTGAGTCAAAGGACCTGGTCTATTCCAATGTATGACAGATTTGATCATATTTATGTGTACAAATGTTTCTCAAAATATCTTAGAGAAATACCCTACTAGGGCTTAATACATTTTATTGAGAGCACAGAGAGTATATTATAAATGTACTTTGTTTATTTTATGTGTGGTCTTGTATTTTGAATTGGTTATTTTAGCAATGTGTAACAATCAAAACACACTGAAGTTATTTGTGTAACATGAACAGGAATACAGCTTACACGATAACACTTGCTTTATTTTCTGTTTGCATCTCTCAATTTATTTATTTATTATTATTATTATTATTATCATAAACATTTGATTTGACTGTACATTATTCAATTGTACTTTCTGTTTTTGTGTATCTCTATTTTACATGTATCGGCTCTTGCATTCACTAACAACATGTTCTGCAACATTCAGCTTATGATATTGTATAATTCATCTGCATTACTTACACATTGGTTTTGCAACATACTCGTGCACTATTTTATTTCTACTCTGTCTCTTCTTGCACTATCTTTATTGTTTTGTTGTATTGTTATATGTCATTATTGGAGGAGCCTGGGACTTGTTCATTGCCATAACTACACTGCAGCTACTGTGTATATGACAATAAAGCCTTTGAATCTTGAATCGTAAATCTTACAATAAAATACAAATGTTATTCCTCCCAAATAGTGTCGTAGTGGGGATTTCCTCATTTGTAGAATGACCACTACATTTCCCAGCTTGCTTTGCGAGAATTCCAGCTGGTGCTGGTGATCGATGTATGAGGAGACCGGAAGTCAAACAGACTGCGAGAAAGAGTCGGGACGCGGCACTGCCTTCAAGATAAGATACCTGGATAAAATATGTTGCTTTTTACAAACTACACGTAATATAATTGAATAAATCACTGTATGTTATTCACAATATAGTAAAAGGTTTAGTAACATGTTCATAAACCTTAATTTCGTTAAATGCTTTTTTATTTTGAAAGCTAAAAGCGGAAGTTATTGCTACTGGATGATGTGACACATCGCTAGGAAATTTCCTTGTAATTCAGGAATTCCATTCAATAATTTTTCGTATTTGATCTTTGTTCCAGAGGCAGGTGTGGGCTGCTGCGCGGACACAGAGGTGTTGTAGAGAACAGTCCCAGAGTTGTCACATTCCTCACAACCGGGAGCTAGCTATTTTTTAGTAAACGATGCGGGCATCGCTTAGCACCTTTCATTCATTTTGGCTAACGCTAGCTTTGTAGTGGCGGCTCCACATCCTAATGTTAAGTAACTCGCCACCGCTGCATTTGCGTGACTGACCCAGCTACAGTACAGTGTGACTCAGATTTGCTGTTGAATTGAAAGAAACCGGTATTGTGTGTCAAACCGTAAGCGACAATAACGTCAGATGGTCTGAGAAAGGTTACTTTTACTATCTATTATGGATTATGAACATAAAGCGAAGGCAGTGGGGGATTGTCTGATGGGCTACAAGACGGATGAGTCCGGGTGGAAAGTCTGCAAAAAATCGGTAAACATTACGTTTTTATTTTCTGATATGATGTTGTACTACATTAATGGACATGGCCCTGATACTTGCTGTTCTCAGATAGTGTTTTAACATACAGAACAATGACGCTAGCTTCAGTGATACATGTCACTGGATGTGGCCTTGCTCACCGAGGTAGACCTGACGTTAGCTTACAGACAGGACAGCTCTATTTCAGAAATGTGAGGCTTTACTGTTCACTATTCCATCCTTTAACCCGTGTTGTTGTTTGTTCTAACCAATGCTGGGAAGTAACGAAGTACATTTATTCTAGACTTGAGTAAAAACATGGAGGTACTTGTGAATATGTTCACATTATGCTACCTTACATTTGGCCCCACACACTTTGTAAGGCAAACTTTTTACTGCATAAGTAACTTACAACTTTGAAAAACTATGTTGGTTATAAACTATATAAAACAACTAATACATTGTGGTATAACATTATAGGTTAAGCTAACCAGCAGTATATAATTTAGTTAAAATAAACCCCTCATTTATCAGCTGCAAGATTAAAGTGAATGACACATTAATGCATCAATAATTATTATATAATATAAGATTGTGAAATGGGCTATTACTACATAATGATACTTTGGTACTTTAAGTATATATTTGTAATACTTTTGTACTTTTACTCAAGTTACATTTTGAAAGCAGAGCTTTTGTTTGTAACTGAGGTGTTTTACAATGTAGAATTTATGCTTTTGCTTTACTAGTAAAAGATCTGAGTAATTCATGTTGAAATGACACTGGACAGAATAGCTCAGACAAGCGATGAATGGATCATTTAATGTTTGGCACTTGATGAAACAAAGTGTGTACAGATGTCATCGTGGTTTAGGTTAGATTTTAAGTTATTTGTTACAGCAACATTAGGAACTAGACATTGCTCATCAATTACAAATAAACATTAACAGTAAATGTATAGATATCAACAGAAAGATGAATATCTATAGAGTATCTAAAGAGTACACACTACACAGAATAAGCAAGAATACACAAATGGACCAACCTACCAAGTCAAACTTAGGACACTGAATACACCATACAGTGATGTAGAGAGAGCAGTTTTGAAAGACACACTCAGAAGTTATACATCAGTAAAAGGTAATAATTCAGCAGTACAGAAAACTATTTCGTACGTAAACATTCTGCATTCAAGATGATACATAAATAAAAGTACAAAAATATTAGAATCATTTTGGAGTCCCAAAAGCAGTGGTTCTCAAACTTTTTCTGTCAGGCCCCCCCTTTGGAGAAAAAAAAAGTCGGGCCCCCCCCCGACACAAATAGTCAGGCTCAGTCGCGACGCCAGAGATTTATTTTCGGGGTGCTGTGGGGTAGCTTGACGTTTCATAGAGGGTGCTCAAACATTTAGGGTTTCCCATTAATGTACCGGGCGCAACAGTGGAACTTTCTACTGCAACAATCCCCACGCGCAAATACACAGTGTGACTGTTACAATGAAGGCTCAATAATCAGCTCACGGCATATAGGTGTAAGCAGGGGTAAAGTGCTATTTTTATAGGTGGTGTGTGGACCTCACATAGGGGGGTCCGGGGGTATGCTCCCCCGGGAAGATTTTTAAATATTGAAGTTAAAAGCATCAATCTGGTGCACTTTGAGAGCAACATGAAGAGATCTATGGATACCTCTCTCAACACCCAGATGAAACAGAACTGTAAACAGATTTCCTTTTTCTTTATGGATATTTTACAAATCACCCTTTTAAACTTTATTCTTGTTTTAATGTCATATAGTATTTCATAGCTATTTTTCATTTATTCTCTTATTTTTTATAACTATAATGATCATATAAACGTGTGCCTCGGAAATAATTGTTTACATTAATGGTGACCAAACCGTTTGAGACCCACTGAGATAACACTGAGAGTGCTTTAGCTCACTGAGCCTCTCAGTCTGACAGGAGAGGACTCTCCTCCAGCTTGTTGTTGAAACAACTCCTTATATCCGTTAGCGTAGCTCGCTTGCACCAGAAGCTAACAACAACGATCTCCGGTACCGGTGCTCTCTCTCACACACAGCGCTTTAATGAAACGCAGAGACCCAGACGTAATAGTACTGTACTGCATCATATTATTTTCGAATCAATAATTTTTCAAATTATGATTTTGTTTTTTTTAATCTTTTTTTTGTTTGTTTTTGAATAACCACTTTTCCTCCTGGTGTCTCGTGCCCCCCCTGGCATGCCTCTGCGCCCCCCACTTTGAGAACCACTGCCCTAAAGGGACATGGGGAGAGAAAAAAAGAGGGAGAAAAACAAAAGTCGTGATAACGGGTTAGTTTCTTGTGCGCACGAGAGACTAACCCGTTATCACGACTTCTGTTGTTGTTCAGAAAGTTACCGGTGCGCCAAGGAGGAAGTGGAGCACAGAGGAGACAACCATTTCATTGCAGACTGTTATGTTTACGTGGGGAATGACAGTGAATACATTATTTGAGATATATTTTGAACTCAGACTTCATTTTAAGGACATTTGGGCCAAGTTAGAACGTAGCAGCCTGTGGTCACTCCAGCAGGCAGCGGGACGTGTAACTCGAGAAGAGCAGCACCAGCGCGCAAAGAGCTTTAACGCACCGCCTACACTGTGTTTACCTTCACCCGAACAGCTAAAGAGTGACCGCAGGCTGCTCCATTTTAACTACACACACACACACACACACACATCGAACTGCCCGATTACTCCCCCTGTTATTAGTTTTATGAAGGAGATGTCGGGGTAACGAGAAACGAACCTGTTATCCCGACTTTTTTTCTTCTCTCTCTCTTACTTTTTTAATTTCATGTCCCTTTAGGGGCTCTGTAAATAATATATATTATATCACTGCTTTATATTTTGTGAAACATAAATGTGTACATCAATTAATTTTGCAGCTGGTTAAGGATCAGATAACATTAACAGCTTGTTATTCTGCCAGGTTTTTTAAATTAGAATATTCATTAAAACCATCACATTTGGTTTTCATAGCGCAATAACACAAATTGCATATTTGAAAAGTGAAGTGCTAGTCAAAACTCTTTCATCCAAATGTAGCACCTAATCCACCCTGTCACTTATTAATTAGCTTCATGGGCAGTGCAGTTTAGGGCCGTGTAGTAATAACAACACATGGTGTTTATACAGCGCTTCTCCTGGTGCTCAAAGATGGTTAGTGACAATGACGCTGAACACAATCTGTGGACAACGGTCCCTGGAGCGCCATGATGGTTCACTACCAGCTTCAACAGTGATTTGCTCTTGACCTCTTGATCATAGCTCCTCAAGTAAGAAAGTAATAGTTGTGTTGTTTTTTAAATGTGTGTGTCAGGGAACAGCATCCATCAGGGCCGTGCATCACACTAAGGTTTATGTGGCTGACTGTGTACTGTTTTCTCCGGCAGAATGACGTGGTTGTGTCTTGGCGTCCCTCGTCTGAGTTCCCTGGGAATGTGTGAGAAAGCTCAAATTCTCTTTTTCTGTCTCAGGCTTGATCATGTCAAAATGGAAAAAATTAAATTGTGAAAATGGCTGTGTTGAGGTTCTCAATTTCGTGGTGTAAAAGTGATATAACTGTGTTTTTCCCATACAAGCCAATTGCAAACCTAAAAATATAGAATAAAATACAGGCCTCATTCTCTTCTTAAACAACATGATTACATTTGAACATATCATGATAACGTTCTAATTTACCTTTACCCTGTACTCATATTTACTGAATAGAGCTTTGACACATTCTATTATATATCAATGGAACCCAGCTCAGTTAGCTGTAGCTCTCCCTGTTTTTTCTTCAGTACAGTAGGTGCCAAAAGACTAATGCCGTCTCATTGTCCTGGGGACAAGAGAGAGGTGCAGTGATGACGTGTTGTTGTAGGCCAAACCCAGCCCTCAAAAAATAGCAATGGGACTTTCCCATTTGATTTCGGAATATTGCAGATAATACGTTTTTGTTGGTGCTTACACCATTTGTTCAGCAGGATCATCTCCACATATTAACACCACTTTGTGATTTTTGTAGCATTAATGCAATCACCAGAAGTAAAAAGCTAACGTTAAGGTGGCTATAAACGAACTACATCACGGTACATGTGGACATATCACCAGCGCTAAGCTAAAGGTGGCTAATGTTCGGCGTGTGACGTTTAGTAATCTCTCTTATGGCGCATTTCCACTGCAGCACGTAGCACGGTTTAAGCGTGCTGGGCCAAACCCGCCCCGTTTTTTGTTGCGTTTCCACTAGGGGTAGTTCCGGCTAACGGGTTTTCTGGCTCTCCAAAATCCAGGTTCTTTCCGGGCCAACAACCGGGCTGAGTATGCTAAACTAGAGAGAGAATCGCTGACAAGGGGGCTACAACTACAACAAAATGAACATATTTGACCATGATTTTATTGTAATACACGTTTCAAAATGATGCCGAAGTAACAACATACTGATACCGGTTAGTAAAAACCATGAATTAATGCTTTGAGAAGTCTGCAGACAGACGGCAGGCGAAAAACACTTTTCAAATGGATGTTTTCTGAATGGAGATCGGCTAAGCTAACGTTATATATGCTCCGACCGTCCCACACTCACAACAACGGCCTATACAGACATAAATAAACCAGCGACTGTATTCTCCATGACACAGACAGTCTGTGGTTTGTACTTGTTTAACTTCTGTCCAGTTTCTGAACAGATATGAGGAGCTGTGAGCTCTGAGCGCTAACAGCTAACGGCTGATGTTGGTTTTCTGTGGTTCTCATTGAAGATGACGTCTCGGCTCCGCCTACACTGCGTTACTATAGTTACTGCCCCAGCTACTAAATTGTAATGGGAACGCAGCATAAAGTGAGCCTGGCCTACCAAGGCCTAACTATACCGTACTATACCGTACTAAGCCGTGCGAGGCCCTGCAGTGGAAATGCGCCATTAGAGACTTGATAGCAACCACTGTTTTTATGGCACATAGAACCTTCAGACATTGAACATATTCTGTGTTGTAGAATATTTCAAAAAACAATTCTAGACGAGGGAACAGAAAGTGATCAAATGTTAACGAGTTTTAGGACTCAATCCAGTCTATATGGAGGCCACTGAGTAAGCTGTTGTTGCCATGTTAAATGCCAAACCCTGCTCGATATACATGTGGATGTATTTAGTTAAAAGTCAACCATGTTTTAGTTCTTTCAAGGCTTGGTGATGTGGAATTGAATAAACGACTGTTTCTCTGTCTTGCCTCCAGTAATGTATGAATGTAATTAACAGCAGTCATGCCTTTAATAATGTGATCTCCTGACTGTGTTGTGTCCTTCCTGCAGTTACAAGGGGGAGGGGGTTATCAGTGGCAGTCCGGAGAAAGTGTGGGAGTGTCTGAAGCCCGTACCCAATGGCATGAGAGTCAAATGGGACAACAATGTCAAAAGGTTTGAGCTTGTGGAACAAATCACAGAGGTGTGTTGCTACTTTCTCTCTTCTGATTACAGTTATTATTCATGATCCATATGTGTGAGTTAACCCAGATCGTTTGATATCCCATCAAAGAGGGAACATTTTAAAGCTTGACTGGATGTCTTAAAGGTCCCTTGTTACACTGCTCTTGGAGGAGATTCAGTGGATAAGGTGGGGGGGGGTACCTTGGTTGGTTATTGGCTCATGGTTACCCAAGCCAAAACATCGTTATGACATCACAAAGTGGCCAAAATCTGATCAGCTCATTTTCAGACAGGTTCCTATAGAAATGGATCAGGACAAAAAGAGAGACTCTTTGTTCCTGAAACGTTCAGAGTCTCTTTCCACAGAGGGGACACGTGCTGATGTATAACATACAGAACAAGTGGATTTTGCATAATAACAATATTGTAACCTTTAAATAGCAGCAAAACTGTTTGAAAACGGTTTTAAATGTTGTCAATAAATTGCAGGTATGCCTCATAGTTTGATATTCCATAAGGTCTTATCCCAAAGTACACAAAAGGAAGAAAAGAGGCGACAGATTTGTACAGGATTCAGTGTGTATTTGCATCTAACTGTCACTCGTATGTTCTTGTTTGCTTGGCGTGTGATCATTGACACTCCACGTTATCTTATCGAGTAGGGGAATCCCCATCATTTAATAGAAGAAAACATCCTTGCATGAAGCCGGTTTAAAGTAAAGTGATATTAAGTTAGTTTGACTTTATCTTGGTTTGAACATCTGCTTGTTCCCCACTCAGCACATCTCTGTCTGCCGGACGGTCACGCCCTCAGCAGCGATGGGCATCATCGCTCCACGAGACTTTGTCGATGTTATTTTAATCAAGCAATACGAAGACGGCACCATCTCATCGAACGGTGCGTAAAAACGTTCTCTTTTCTCCTCCACTTCCTGTGCTGGCGTCCTCTTTGTGCCATACAGCACAGGCTCTTTGAACCTGAGGTAGTGATGTGAAGAAAGGCTGCCTGAGGTTGAACTATGCTGTGAATACACTACATGTCTCAACAGAGTAGTGACAGGTTCCTTTTTATATCTGAGATGACAATTTCATCAAATACAGTGGCAAGTGAACGCTTTGGAATATCCTGCATGTATGTATACGTGTGTTCTGAAATATGTCTGATCTTCACCTGAGTTCCAAAAATCAACAAACACATTAGAGCACAAATAATCTTTTTGTTATTGTCTATATTGAATCATTTTGCGAACATTCACAGTGTGGGTTGGAAAAAGGCATGTTAACCCCGAGAACTCAACAAAAAGGATTTGAGTTCCCTTTCTTTTTCCTGCCACTTTATGTTTGATAAAAGACGAAGGTTAAGGAGCAGCTTTGTATCCCAGTGGGAACAGCGCTGGCCACATTCCAGTCCCTGTCGTGCATTGTTACTTTAAGGCTAAAAAGACAAATTGATTATTAAAAGAAAAAGGGGTGAAATGTGTGTTCTGGTTGTGAGGAGGGCTTTCTCCACCATGCCACCTGGGTTTTCTAAAACATGCACCTGTAATCTGTATCATTCTCCTCATGTGTAATGTAAATCTAAACACACAAACACACACCACATACACACTTTACACACATGACGTCTTTTTTTTATTTAACTAAGTGAATACAGTTAAGAGCAGTAGAGGTGGGGAGAGGCGGGGCTATAGCGTCATCGTTATCAGGAAATGATCCTATAGGGCGTACACGCGGAGCCGTTTGGCCCACCAGAGCGTTGCGTCCGCAGATCTACCCACCTTGGGACCTGTTATCGTTTCTGCGTTTCCCTGTCGGCCTCGTGTGTTCCCAGTACGTCGACCGCGGTCGACCGGGGCAATGCTGGTAGATCGCGAGTCAATCATAAAATAAAAAATCCAGCTCCATTAAAATAGACAAAACAGGTTTTGATTCCTCCTCCCTTGGCCTCCCTGCCCATGAATTCAGGAGTTTACTTGATTGACAGAAAAAGCCACCTATCGCTTTCCAGTCTGTTAACCCAGAATGCAAAGCGATACAAAATCAGTCAAGTGCCGGGAAAACTCAAATTTAAGTTAAAGAGACAAACAACAAAATGAGTGCGGGACCGAGCAAGAAGCTAAAGACATACCACTTCCACCTAGAATGGGACGAAGAATATTTTGAGGACCTGACGTGGACTCTTCACACAAACACCATCACCAAAACAGCTGGACAGCGGCTCTTCTTTCTCCGCAGGCTGAGGAGGTTCAACATGGACTCCAGGATACTCTGCAACTTCTACAGGTGTTCCATAGAGAGGGTCCTGACCTTCTACAGGTGCTCCATAGAGAGGATCCTGACCTTCTACAGGTGCTCCATAGAGAGGGTCCTGACCTTCTACAGGTGCTCCATAGAGAGGGTCCTGACCTTCTACAGGTGCTCCATAGAGATCATCCTGACCTTCTACAGGTGCTCCATAGAGAGCATCCTGACCTTCTACAGGGGCTCCATAGAGAGCATCCTGAGCTTCTACAGGTGCTCCATAGAGAGGATCCTGACCTTCAGGTGCTCCATAGAGAGGATCCTGACCTTCAGGTGCTCCATAGAGAGGATCCTGACCTTCAGGTGCTCCATAGAGAGGACCCTGACCTTCTACAGGTACTCCATAGAGAGGATCCTGACCTTCTACAGGTGTTCCATAGAGAGCATCCTGACCTTCAGGTGCTCCATAGAGAGGATCCTGACCTTCAGGTGCTCCATAGAGAGGATCCTGACCTTCAGGTGCTCCATAGAGAGGATCCTGACCTTCAGGTGCTCCATAGAGAGCATCCTGACCTTCAGGTGCTCCATAGAGAGGATCCTGACCTTCTACAGGTGCTCCATAGAGAGGCTCCTGACCTTCTACAGGTGCTCCATAGAGAGGCTCCTGACCTTCTACAGGTGCTCCATAGAGAGGATCCTGACCTTCTACAGGTGCTCCATAGAGAGGATCCTGACCTTCTACAGGTGCTCCATAGAGAGCATCCTGACCTTCTACAGGTGCTCCATAGAGAGCATCCTGACCTTCTACAGGTGCTCCATAGAGAGGATCCTGACCTTCAGGTGCTCCATAGAGAGGATCCTGACCTTCAGGTGCTCCATAGAGAGGACCCTGACCTTCTACAGGTACTCCATAGAGAGGATCCTGACCTTCTACAGGTGTTCCATAGAGAGCATCCTGACCTTCAGGTGCTCCATAGAGAGGATCCTGACCTTCAGGTGCTCCATAGAGAGGATCCTGACCTTCAGGTGCTCCATAGAGAGGATCCTGACCTTCAGGTGCTCCATAGAGAGCATCCTGACCTTCAGGTGCTCCATAGAGAGGATCCTGACCTTCTACAGGTGCTCCATAGAGAGGGTCCTGACCTTCTACAGGTGCTCCATAGAGAGGCTCCTGACCTTCTACAGGTGCTCCATAGAGAGGATCCTGACCTTCTACAGGTGCTCCATAGAGAGGATCCTGACCTTCTACAGGTGCTCCATAGAGAGCATCCTGACCTTCTACAGGTGCTCCATAGAGAGGATCCTGACCTTCTACAGGTGCTCCATAGAGAGGATCCTGACCTTCTACAGGTGCTCCATAGAGAGCATCCTGACCTTCTACAGGTGCTCCATAGAGAGGATCCTGACCTTCTACAGGTGCTCCATAAAGAGCATCCCGACCTTCTACAGGTGCACCATAGAGAGCATCCTGACCTTCTACAGGTGCTCCATAGAGATAATCCTGACCTTCTACAGGTGCTCCATAAAGAGCATCCTGACCTTCTACAGGTGCACCGTAAGACTCTACAGAGGGTGGTGAAAACTGCAGAGAACATCACCAGGACGGAGCTGCCATCCATGGAGGACCTCTACTCCCAGCGGCTCAGGAAGAAAGCCCTCCGGATTATCAAAGACCCCCATCACCCCAGCCACAAACTGTTCAGTCTGCTGCCGTCTGGCAGGCGGTACCGCAGCATCTGGACTAAAACCACCAGACTCGGGGACAGTTTCATCCCACAGGCCAGAAGACTGTTAAACACCTGAACTGCTGAAACAACATCCATAACATTCATCTGCTACTTAGTAATTATTTATCTAATATATCATTCCAATAACTTGCATTTATTAACTGGTTCTTCCTCTCTGAAGAACCAGCACCTTACCGTGGTAGAGGTTTGTGTGCCCTGATGAACCTGGGGGCTGTGCTGTCTGGAACCTTGTGTTCCTGGTAGGGTCTCCCATGGAAAATTGGTCTCAGGCAAGGGGCCAGACTAAGATTGGTTCAACAGACCTCATGAAAGAAACAAGAACAAGAAGTGAGGATACCCGGCCCGGAGGAAGCCTGTTGTGTGTGCTTATGCACCCAACAGCAGTTCAGAGTATACAGCCTTCTTGGAGACCCTGGAAAGAGTCCTGTATGGGGCTCCTGAAGGGGACTCTTTAATCTTGCTGGGAGACTTCAACGCACATGTGGGCAATGATGGAGACACTTGGAGGGGTGTGATTGGGAGGAACGGCCCCCCTGATCTGAACCGGAGTGGTGATTTGTTACTGGACTTCTGTGCTAGTCATGGATTGGCCATAACAAACACCATGTTCGAACATAAGGATGCTCATAAGTGTACGTGGTACCAGAGCACCCTAGGCAGAAGGTCCATGATCGATTTCGTTATCGTATCATCGGACCTGAGGCCGTATGTTTTGGACACTCGGGTAAAGAGAGGGGCGGAGTTGTCAACTGATCACCATCTGGTGGTGAATTGGGTCGAGTGGCGGGGGAAGCCTCTGGATAGACCTGGTAAGCCCAAACGTGTAGTTTGGGTGAACTGGGAACGTCTGGAGGAGGCTCAAGTTCAGGAGGCCTTCAACTCACACCTCCGGTGGAGCTTTTCGGGCATTCCTGTGGAGGTTGGGGACATTGAACCAGAGTGGTCGGTGTTCAAAGCCTCTATTGCCGAAGCCGCGGCGAGGAGCTGTGGTCTCAAGGTCCTAGGTACCTCAAGGGGCGGTAACCCTCGAACCTCCTGGTGGACACCGGTGGTCAGGGAAGCCGTCCGACTGAAGAAGGAGGCCTTCAGGGATTTGTTATCCCGGGGGACTAACGAGGCAGTTGCAAGGTACCGACAGGCCCGAAGGGCAGCAGCCTCATCCGTGGCCGAGGCAAAGCAGCGGGTGTGAGAGAAGTTCGGAGAAGACATGGAGAAGGACTTTCGGGCGGCACCAAAGTTGTTCTGGAAAACTGTCCGACACCTCAGGAGGGGGAAGCAGGGAACCATCCAAGCTGTGTACAGTAAGGATGGGACGTTGTTGACCTCAACTGATGGAGTGTTAGGGCGTTGGAAGGAACACTTTGAGGAACTCCTGAACCCGACAACTCCGCCCTCTATGTTAGAGGCAGAGCTGGAGTATGACGGGGGATCAACACCACTCTCCCGAGGGGAGGTCACTGAGGTCGTCAAACAACTCCACAGTGGCAAAGCCCCGGGGGTGGATGAGATCCGCCCGGAAATGCTGAAGGCTCTGGGTGTTGAGGGACTGTCATGGTTGACACGTCTCATCAACGTTGCGTGGAAGTCGGAAACCGTACCGGGGTGGTGGTTCCCCTTTTTTAAAAAGGGGGATTAGAGGGTGTGTGCCAATTACAGAGGCATCACACTACTCAGCCTCCCCGGGAAAGTTTACTCTAAGGTACTCGAAAGAAGGGTCAGGCCGATTGTCGAACCTCAGATTGAGGAGGAACAATGCGGATTCCGTCCTGGTCGTGGAACGACGGATCAGCTGTTTACTCTCGCAAGGATCCTGGAGGGGGCCTGGGAGTACGCTTATCCGGTTTACATGTGTTTTGTAGACTTGGAGAAGGCGTATGACCGAGTTCCCAGGGAGTTACTGTGGGAGGTGCTCCGGGAGTATGGGGTGAGGGGGTCTCTACTCAGGGCCATCCAATCTCTGTACTCCCAAAGCGAGAGCTGTGTCCGGATCCTCGGCAGTAAGTCGGACCCATTTCTGGTGAGGGTTCGCCTCTGCCAGGGCTGTGCTTTGTCATCGATCCTGTTTGTAATATACATGGATCGGATTTCTAGGCGTAGTCGTGGGGGAGGGGGTCTGCAGTTCGGTGGACTAAGGGTTGCACCACTGCTTTTTGCAGATGATGTGGTTCTAATGGCTTCATCGGTCTGCGACCTTCAGCACTCACTGGATCGGTTCGCACGGTGTGAGCGCTGGGGAGGTCAGCACCTTCAAATCTGAGGCCATGGTTCTCAGCAGGAAACCGATGGACTGTCCAGTCCAAGTAGGGAATGAGTCCTTACCCCAAATGAAGGAGTTCAAGTATCTCGGGGTCTTGTTCTCGAGTGAGGGAACAATGGAGCGTGAGATGGGCCGGAGAACCGGAGCAGCGGGAGCGGTACTGCAGTCGCTTTACCGCACCGTTGTGATGAAAAGGGAGCTGAGCCGGAAGGCGTAGGAATGAAAATGGCCCGGTAGACAGAGAGCTTTGCCTTCCGGCTCAGCTCCCTTTTCGTCACAACGGTGCGGTAAAGCGACACCTACGGTCAAGAAGGATGGGTCATGACCGAAAGAATGAGATCGCGGATACAAGCGGCCGAGATGGGTTTTCTCCGCAGGGTGGCTTGCGTCTCCCTTAGAGATAAGGTGAGAAGTTCGGTCATCAGGGAGGGACTCGGAGTTGAGCCGCTCCTCCTTCGTGTCGAAAAGAGCCAGTTGAGGTGGTTTCGGGCACCTAGTTAGGATGCCACCTGGGCGCCTCCCTAGGGAGGTGTTCCAGGCACGTCCAGCTGGGAAGAGACCAAGGGGTAGACCTAGGACCAGGTGGAGGGATTATATCTCTTCGCTGGCCTGGGAGCGCCTTGGGATCCCCCAGTCAGAGCTGGTTGATGTCGCCAGGGAAAAGAAAGTTTGGGGCTCTCTGCTGGAACTGCTACCCCCGCGACCCGACCACGGATAAGCGGGAGAAGATGGATGGATGGATGGATCATTCCAATAACTTGCATATAGACTATTATTTCACTACTTCACTTTTTTTAAACTATTTTTCTTTTTGTATTTACTTTTTAATATTTACTTGCACTATATGTTTCTGTTTTTCTGTGTTATTGTGTTGTGACCTAAGATTTTCATCGACATAACTACTCTGTAGCTTTGTTCGTATGACAAATAAAGAACCTTGAACCTTCTATAGGTTTGTGTGTATGTAAATAGTCTGCAAAGGCACAGAACACACTCTGCCTGAAACGCCTCTATTGGGCTCCTTTGTTTACTTCTGTAAGTTTGTGACATAACTATGTCACACACTCAAGCTTCTGTTGGCTAGCGCTCTAACACATGGTACTTGATTGGCTTAGAGGCGGGACATCTCTAAGCGGTTGACTAATCACAACAGAGCCGTCCAGCTAACCAATCAGAGCAGACTGGGCTCTGGTTTCAGACAGAGGGTGAAAAGAGGTGCTGCAGCACAGGCAGTATGAGAACAACAGTAGAGGTAGAGGCACAACATTCTAATAAGAACCTGGAAATCAATCAATCAATCAATGTTTATTTATATAGCCCAATATCACAAATGTTACATTTGTCTCAGTGGTCTTCACAGTGTGTACAGAATATCAGTATGACAATACGACACCCTCTGTCCTTAGACCCTCACATCGTACAAGGAAAAACTTCCAAAGAAAACCCAGTTTAAAGGGAAAAATGGGAGAAACCTCAGGGAGAGCAACAGAGGAGGGATCCCTCTCCCAGGACGGACAGACGTGCAATAGATGCCGTGTGTAAATTGAACAGATAATACATTTGCAACATAGGTAGTCCAAATGTTTGGAAATGCATGTGTGTATAATAGGAAGATGAATCCACGAGGATATCCATCCAGGACCGATGATCCAGGACCACAGCCACGACTCAAGATCCAGCGCTCGCGATCCAGGACACAAGACCGCAGGATCATTCATGACTCCGGATCCCAGCGTATATAGACCCCAAAAAGAAAGACATTTGGGGAAGCTGGGTTAATCGGAACATGAGAGTACACGGTATAGACAGAGAGAAGGAAGAAGTAAGATGTCCCCCGACAAACTAAGCCTATATCAGCAAAACTAGGGGCTGAATCTAATCAGCCCTAACTATAAGCTTTATCAAAAAGGAAGGTCTTAAGCGCACTCTTAAAAACGGATAGGGTGTCTGCCGCCCGAACACAAACTGGAAGCTGATTCCACAAATGTGGAGCTTGATAAGAAAAGGCTCTGGCTCCCATTGTACTTTTAGAGACTCTAGGAACAACCAACAACCCTGCATTCTTGGAACGCAATGCCCTAGTAGGACAGTAGGGTATAATGAGTTCTTTAAGGTAAGATGGCGCCTGCCCATTAAGGGCTTTGTAGGCGAGAAGAAGAATTTTAAATTCTATCCTGTGTTCTATAGGGAGCCAGTGTAAGGCAGCCAGAACAGGAGTAATGTGGTCCCTTTTCCTAACTCTGGTTAGTACACGAGCCGCAGCATTTTGAATCAGCTGAAGCAACTTGATTGACTTCTTGGTACTCCCTGATAATAAAGAGTTACAATAATCCAGCCTAGAAGTAACAAATGCATGGACTAGTTTCTCTGCATCGCTTTGAGGCAAGATATGCCTGATTTTTGCAATGTTACGTAGATGGAAGTAGGCGGTCCTTGAAATAGATTTTATGTGGGCGTTAAAGGATAAATCCTGATCAAATATAACACCAAGATTCCTTATAGTCTCACTGGAGGCCAAACTAATGCCATCCATAGTTAGTATATCTTTAGATAATTTGTTTCGTAGATTCTTCGGGCCAAGTACAATAACTTCAGTTTTGGTCGTGTTTAACATCAAAAAGTTTAAGGTCATCCACGTTTTTAAGTCCTTAAGGCAGTCTTGAATTTTATTTAGATGATTAATTTCATCAGGCTTGATTGATAAATATAGTTGAGTATCATCCGCATAACAATGAAAGTTTACAGAATGATTCCTTATAATATTGCCTAACGGAAGCATATATAATGTGAACAAAATAGGTCCGAGCACTGAGCCCTGTGGCACTCCATGGCTAACTTTGGTTTGCGTTGAAGATTCATCGTTAACACGAACAAACTGAGAGCGTTCAGATAGATAGGACCTAAACCAGCCTAAAGCAGTTCCCTGTATGCCAACTAAATGCTCGAGTCTTTGCAATAGGATATCATGGTCGATAGTATCAAATGCAGCACTGAGATCGAGCAAAACAAGAATAGAGACAAGTCGCTTGTCTGAGGCTATTAGAATGTCATTTGTGACTTTAACCAGAGCTGTCTCTGTGCTATGATGTGTTCTAAAGCCAGACTGAAAATCTTCAAATAAATCATTGTTTTTTAAGTAATCACACAACTGTTTTGCGACCGCTTTCTCAAGAATTTTTGAGAGGAACGGAAGATTAGAAATAGGTCTATAGTTGGCTAAAACCTCTGGATCGAGGTTGTGCTTTTTAAGAAGCGGTTTTATCACTGCTACTTTGAATGATTGTGGAACATAGCCTGATAATAAAGACATATTCATAATATTTAATAAAGAAGTGCTAATTAATGGAAAAACTTCCTTCAACAGCTTAGTTGGAATTGGGTCTAACATGCACGTTGATGGTTTAGAAGAGAGAATCATTGAATGTAATTGTTCAAGGTTAATGGCTGAAAAGCATTCTAGTTTACTATCTAGTGTAATATTAGAACTTACGATTCCGGGAGCTGTTGATAACACTATACTGGTCAAAGGCAAGAGGTCATTCATTTTGTTTCTAAGAGTAACAATTTTATCGTTAAATAAGCACATACAATCATTACTACTGAGTGCTGTGGGAATAGAAGGCTCAATGGAGCTGTGGCTCTCTGTCAGCCTGGCTACAGTGCTGAAAAGAAATCTTGCATTATTCTTATTCTCATCTATTAATGAAGAGTAGTAGGCTGCTCTCGCTTTACGCAGTGCTTTCTTATATTCATTGAGAGTAATATGCCAAATTAAACGAGATTCTTCAAGTTTAGTGGAACGCCATATCCTTTCAAGTTGTCTAGACTTTTGCTTTATTTTGCGGGTTTCGGCATTATGCCATGGAGCTAATCTATGTTTTATTTTCTTCTTTTTCAAAGGAGCAACAGAGTCTAATTTTATTCGCAGCGCATCTATAGCACTATCAACAAAATGATCAATTTGGGGTGGTGTACATTTTGTATAAGTTTCCTCCCCTACATGCAGACATGCTATCGAGTTAAGTATTGGTGGAATCTCTTCCTTAAATGTGGCTATAGCACTAACAGATAGGTTTCTGCTGCAAAAGCTTTTGACTAATGCTTTGTAGTCTCGTAATAGTACTTCAAAAGTTACTAAGAAATGGTCGGATAAAGCAGGATTATGTGGTTCGACTAATAGTTGCTCAATTTCAATACCATAAGTCAGAACAAGGTCGAGAGTCTGATTATAGCAGTGGGTTGGTTTATTTACACTCTGACAGAAACCAACAGAATCTAATATAGAGTTAAATGCAACAGTAAGGCTATTTTTATCATCGTCAACATGAATATTAAAGTCACCTACGATAATTACTTTGTCTGTTTTAAGAACCAAAGTTGATAAAAACTCAGAGAATTCTGATAAGAATTCTGAATAAGGACCTGGTGCACGATACACTGTAACAAATAAGATTGGCTGCAAAGTTTTCCAGGTCGGATGCGTAAGACTAAAAACAAGGCTTTCAAAAGAGGTATAATTTAATTTTGGTTTAGTATTGATAAGTAAACTTGAGTCAAAGATTGCTGCAACTCCACCTCCTCGGCCCGTGCCTCGAGCAATATGAGTGTTGACATGGCTGGGTGGAGTGGCCTCATTTATGCTGACATATTCTTCATGTCTCAACCAAGTTTCAGTGAGACAGCATATATCAATATTATAATCTGATATTAAATCATTTACCAATATTGCTTTAGATGCTAGAGATCTTCTGTTTAAGAGACCACATTTAATCTTCCTGTTTTGTTGCACTGTAGTAGTTGTTACATTTACTTTTATTAGGTTATTATGTATGACACCTCTATTAGGTTTGTACCTTAAATTGTCCTTGGGCAGACACACACACCGCTAATATTGGGTATTTTATTGGGTTCGGGATTCCTATGGATGACTGCCTAGGAGAGAGCGCAGAGAAGGGTGTAAGACTGCGACTCCGCCTCCTGGTCTCAACTCCAGTTTGTCATGGATCAAGTCCACAAAGCCCTGAAATGTTTGCCGAAATGAGATGTGCACCTTTCAAAGTAGGGTGAATGCCGTCTCTCTTAATCAGACCAGGTTTTCCCCAGAAGGCTGTCCAATTATTTACGAAGCCCACATTGTTTGCTGGGCACCACCTAGACAACCAGCGCTGAAATGATGACATGCGGCTATACATGTCATCATTGATCAGATTGGGGAGGGGACCAGAGAAGATTACGGTGTCCGACATTGTTTTAGCATAACTACACACCGACTCCACATTAAGTTTGGTGCATTCTGATTGGCGTAAACGAACATCATTACCACCGACGTGAATAACAATCCTACCGTATTTGTGTTTATTTTTAGCAAGCAGTTTAAGATGCGCCTCAACGTCGCCCGCTCTGGCCCCCGGAATGCATGTGACTGTGGAGGCTTCGGTCTCTAAATTCACGTGTCTCATAATAGAGCTCCCAATAACCAGAGTTGGCTTCTCAGCGGGTGTATCGCTGAGTGGGGAATATCTGTTAGATACGTGAACGGGTTGATGGGGACCTGCGGGTTTCGCTTTATGCCCCTTCTGAACAGTCACCCAGTCTCCCTGCTGCTCTGGAGTTGCCGGGGGACGGCTAAGAGGAGCTACCTTTGGCCGGTCCGCACCGGCTAACATGGGCTTTACTGTAGCTGAGTTACTTTCTAAGATGCGGAGCTGGGCTTCTATGATTCCCGCCTCCAACCTAACTAGTATACTACATTTAACACATGTATCCTTACCAGTAAGGGAGGCCGGGAAGTAACCAAACATGAGACAGCAAGAGCAGGAAATAGCACCAGAGGGTGGGGGAAAAGCCATGGCTAGCTATCAAGCTAAAGTTGCTACCGTTAGCAAACCCGAAAAGAGTGTAGGCAACTGTGGAGTTACAGTCCCTAAGAGAAGGAGAGTTGTGAGTGCTTAAGCTGTAGTAACGTGTGATTACAACGTCAGGCAGTTGCCGTGATCAAGAGTTTTAAAACGATCGATTAAGTTTAAGTTAATAAGCTATAAGCAACAGAACAGGCACACGGGTTACCCGGAGATGACAACAACAACCGGAAGTTACAACGTGCTCACCGCAATAGGTTCCTCCTTCCGGCGGAAATGAGTATTATACAGCCTCTCTAATGTTGCCACTGCTGTTTAAAGAAATTGTTTGGGGAATAGATTCAACTCCATTTATGTTGTGTGGAGATATGGATATGTGTGGAGATATGGATATGTGTGGAGATATGGTGGAGAGCCACATTACCACAGGCAGAAGGATCAATATGATGCATACAAATGTGTAAACCACATGTATTTCAACAGCCACTAATGTGAGCCACCCGAGCTGCCCCCCCCAGTCCGGCTATGTGAGAGGATTCAACCATCCATGCGGCTGCATCTGTGTTCCCATCTCAGGGTGAGTACACAACACACCAACACACCAACACACCGACACACGACTTCACTGCAGTCCTCTCCTCTTGCTGTGTCTGACGTGTTGCTGTGCTTCTTCTTCTAGAGAGCCCAACAAAACCCAGGTGTTCAGCTTCTTCCAGACCGACCTGGGGGGCTTCCTCCCCCGCTCCGTGGTCGACTCGTTCTTCCCCTCCAGCATGGCCGAGTTCTACAGCAACCTGGCCAAGGCCGTCAAGTCCCTGAAGGACCTTTGACCCTGAGAGACGAGAGATCTCCGTCACCCCGCTGCCGGTCAGACCCACGGTCCCTTGGTTTTAAACAGTCCAAACTCTAAAGCAATCAGCACACTGAGATTAATAATCGCTAAATTGATCCACAATTTATGTTTAATGTACATTCCTTGATTCCTGTGTCCCTGCAGAAGTAAATCAACAGTCAGTCCCTCTTGTTGAAAGCAGTTTAGACTTAAAAATAAATCCCATAGAAGGAGGGCTTCCAGCTCTTACGTGGAAAGATGTCCTCCACTCTAATCAACGAAATAGATATCTATATTTCCACATGTGCTAAAAGTCCAGAACATCTTTACTTTATACGGTGAGACACTCGACATTTCCTCTTGATATAATGATCATACTTGAGTGTGTACAGTAAACATGCATGTTGCATGGAACTTTTGTACCCTATGCTGGTATCAGGTTGTTTGTTTGGAGTATTGACTCACACCTCATGTTTAGTTGTTTGTGTTGTACTTGACCTGCCATTGCCCATCTCCAGCTCACCTGCACACGCTGAATATGCGTCTGACCTATGGTAAAGTAGGTAAGCCTTATCTTCAGTGGGACACCTCAGTCTTATTCATATTTCATCAGGAGCTCCAGGCTCCTGAACTGTGATGTTACCTCATCCAGCCACACTGATGCTGCGTTCACACCGGACACGATGCGAATATTCGCTTCGCTCTAAACGTTCCTATCGCATCGCTCTAGTCGCTCGAGTTTCACCGCGGCTGCCAGCTGTGTTTACTCGCATCATTCAAACAAGACACGCTGACTCGGGAGCTACAGCTACAACAAAACCTATTTTACCGTGATTAAATTGTAATACACGTTTCTAAATGATGCCGACGTAACAACACACTGATACCGGTTAGTAAAAACCATGAATTAATGCTTTGAGAAGTCTGCAGACAGACGGCAGGCGAAAAACCCTTTTTTAAATGCTTGTTTTCTGAATGGAGATTGGGTCGACCAGGCTAAGCTAACGTTGTATATGCTCACTCCACACTCACAACAACGGCCTACAGACATAAATAAACCAGCGACTGTATTCTCCATGACACAGACAGTCTGTGGTTTGTACTTGTTTAACTTTTGTACAGTTTCTGAACAGATATGAGGAGCTGTGAGCTCTGAGTGCTAACTGCTAACAGCTAATGGCTGATGTTTTCTGGTTGAACGTCAGTGACGGCAGGCTGAGATCCTCACCTCTGATTGGCTTTCGCGAGAACGCGTCACGTGAATTTAATGCCCGAGTTGAAAAAAATTGAACTCTCGCGTTTCACGCGGCACCATTCAATCGCGTGATTCGCGCCGCGTCCACCGCTTCATGCGCGCCGTCGGAGCGAATTTGCGTCTGATCGCGTCTCTGCATTGACTTTACATGTAATCGTGCCGCCCCCGAACGTCACATCGCGTCCGGTCTGAACGTAGCATCGCGTCCGGTGTGAACGTAGCATCGCGTCCGGTCTGAACGTCGCATCGCGTCCGGTCTGAACGTAACATCGCGTCCGATCTGAAGCATTACGGCATGACTCAACAACAGGGAGGGGAAATGGGAAATGCACTTGTGGAACATGAAGAAGTGGGATTGTATATAATTATAGTATTTTCACTTCTCTCATTCTTATTTGAGACTTTAGGACACATGTCATTCCTGGCCAGAGGCCCGTCTATATTCCTCTCACCATGTCATGCTCTGTAAGACTCGCCTTCAGGTAGACCCTCACCCTTCTGTACATGCATACTTTATAACTAAATGTCAAAGCTGCCATTTCATTTTCTTTACTTGATAAGGATTTACGATTTACTGCTTTTTTGTTTTGTTTTGTTTCTTTTTGGCTTTGTGTTTGTTTTGTTTGTCTACCCTCCCTCCCAAATGTAAAGCGTCTTTGGGTTAAAGAAAAGCGCTATAGAAATAAAATGTATTATTATTACGATGTAAGATATTCCAATTGATCAGGTACATCTGTACTGTACCTCATTCCTCATGGGCGTACCCTTCCCTCCATTCCCTCTGTGTTAGGGCTCAATGCAAACGTATGGATGTGATCTGTGTGGTGAGGGGGGGGGTCCACTTTCTCTGCAGCCTGGGTGTGTAAGCCATATAGTGTGGCACGTTGTAACTAGTGTTTTAATATTCCTTTCAAAGCGTTGGACCATGTTATCTGTTACATCTTCTGACCTCACAGCGTAACCAATATTCTTTATTACATTGCACCTGTTCCAAGTCCTCTGTGCTTACGGGTGCAGGGCGGAAGGCATTTGCGGTTTTAACTGGATCCAGCAGGGTTTTATTTATTTGTTGTCATATGATCTCAATGTACATACAGGTAGCTGCTGCAGTAGAATCAAGCCAGCACCACCCTCTGACTTCCTGACCCGTCTCTGACATGTGATCTGATCTGAGGCCTCTGCTGTCAGACCCACTTGTACTACACCAAGTGTTCTCTTTCTCTCTTCGTGGAGCTACGCTCCTACAGGAGGAATTGGCGGATGATTCCATAATGCTCGGGTTAAATGGGCTATGATCAATATTTATTACAATATGCACTGAGAAAACTGAAATGTTGACTTTAATTAAATGTGTTGTGTCAATATATTTTTACATAACTGTATTAGGTTAGTTGGAAGCAATATTAAGTTTAAATAAATAATATTAGGTTCAACTTAATATTATTGCTTTCAACTAATCTAATAGTTATGTGAGGTCAGTTAACATACGTCAATGTGTGAGTTTCTTCAGTGTGGAAGGGCACGATGTGGTGCAGCTCCAGAGCTTTGTGGTCCATGATGTTGCCCAACGCTCTAGGGCAAAGGGGAGTAACACGAGTTTAAATAACCAGGGGCAAAAAGACTTGTCGAACCCAAAGATGTTGTTTAATAACCTCAAAAGCCAAAGGCGCCCACTAGCTAACTCAAAAACAAACTCAAGACAACTTTCTATCAAAGAAAGTGACAAAAGTAAACGATACAAAACGGTAGAATGGAGCACATCTCTAACACTTACTCTGACCATAACAACACATCAAGTCCACAGACCTCCGTGTTTGATAGCCAGACAGACAGCCTGTTGGTACCGGATGGAGATAGTGTCTCTGTTTGGACTGCCACCAAAGAACCAGCAGCTTGTTCACCACTAAACATGTGTCCAGCCAACTGACTCCTCTGGCAACAGCTTCCCATCAGGGACAATGCGTGGACATCTCATCGTTTCCATGATTTGATTTCTCTGTAAACAGAACGGTGCTGGAGACGGTGAGCTCCTGCAGGCAGCAGCAGGTTTATCTGACCTCTGAACTGTGTCACTGTTTCCATGGAGACACGCCGTTCAAAGAGCATGTAAACAGGCAGGAGTGTTCCCGGTGTGGCTGTGAGGACCAATGAGACCAGGTTCCCTAAGTCAATGTGGTCTGTGGTGACATGCGGAGACCAGCCAGAGTCCCTGTGTGGCAGAGCAGATGTTACATGATTCATGTCAGGTGGTTTCATTGGCTCATCTTACCATGTACTCGATCACATGCACCTGCCATCTCGTGCTGTTCTGCACCCAGTGACTTCTGTGTTTCACCAGCATTAAAATGATTAATAAGAACATCTTGTGTTACGTTTCTTTACTTAAGGAATTATGCATTCATTATATATCATTGCAAAAAATGACTGACTGATCAAATTGTTCCATTGCACGATCAGAATGTAAAGGACACGTATTATGCTATTTTTCAACAGTATATTATAGGTCTCAGATATATACAAAACATGTCTCTGAAGTATTTGATTGAAACGCCAAACAGGTCATAGCATCCAGGGACGTGCACACGTACGGGCTAATGTTGCCCGGGCAACGGACGTGTTCCCTTTGTGGCTGACCGGCCCCTCTGGAGAGAGCAGAGGTTTGTTTTCCTTTCTGTTGTGGTCGAATCAACATGATGAGCCCACAGTTGGTATCGTAGTGTCTCGCTGCGGGAAACACACCAGCTTCATTCTTCTTCTCCTTTTTCTTACGTGTAATTGCCCGCGACATTTTCAATGAAGAACTCGTTTCAGTGTGAACTCATTCCACAGTATGACCACTAAAGTGTTCTTTAGTTTTTATTATTTATGTTCTATATCGCTAAGTGTGTGATTACACATGTTAGGCCTATATTATGTATTATAGGCTACTGTAGGCCTATTGGTGCCGGTGCGTTAAGACCCCCTAGTGTCGGATTTTGGAAAATGGATTTTGAGTTTTCTCATGGCAGGGACTTTACTTCCTCTTGACACCGTCGGTTATTTACAAAAAAACACCTACATATACTTGTTATTGTGCTTCTGTCTTTCTGTGTCTTTTCATCTGCTCCGTAAACTCCTATGAAACATCCATGGTAGACTCCCTCGACGCGCCGCTCTCTCTCTTCTCTTGATCGCCCTCTCTCAGGAGAACACTTCACTGCCCGCTTCATTGTAGGATTTCTGCCATGTCTCTACTTTAATTTGACCATCCCTGTTATTAAGTTATGGAATACAAAATAAATAAGTCATTAGATACATTACCGTTACTGTGCTCATAAAGAATAAGAATAATGCGCATTGAGCTGGTTTCATTAATAATTATAGAAGCCCTATTGTATCAGTATGTCTGCACAGCAGTTACAATGGTCAAACTACATTTGTTTAGTTACTAACATTAGATATTTTAATGAGATATGGACCGCAAAAAAAAATGTCACTGGTTTTCATTTTAAAAATCAAGTCTAGCCTTAGCATATTTTGTTATGAGATGATGATGTGACTTACTCAGTGGCGTTTCTATATGTACAAAAGTGGTGGGGCACAAAAAACTTAGATGTCTATAAACTTCTGCAGTGAGGTTCATGGCTGGTGAGGCACTGGCCCTGACGCGTCTATCGTTATTCCAACCCAGTTTAGATTTAACCACACCCACTTCCGCATTACGCAAGAACCTAGCTCTACGTGATAGCGTCATAGACTTCTTCTTCTGCAGTTATAGCGGTCGCGGTAAAGCAGGATGAGCAGGATATTGAATAGTTGTTTTTTGTGTTTCCAAAGGATTTATTGACTGAAAGTAAACGATCCTGTAGTCAAAGCAATATCGAAGAGTCCTGAGATTGTATTACTGGTGTTTTATCATCTATAAATAGCCTGTGTATTCTCAAATGTCGTTTTCAGGACAAACAAAAGACGTTTTAAATATCTTATCAGCTGGTGTAAGTGCAGAATATTGAATAAAACCTTGACTATTACTGTGTACTTCATTTATCTGACAGCATTATTTAATGATACTATTTTATATATATATTTATTTAATGATACTATTTTATATATACATTTATTCATATACACACACACTTATATGTACTCACACATGTATTTATTCATAAATATACACAGATGTATTCATTCATTTATACACACAGCATTATTTAATGATACTGTTATATATATATATATATATATACACATGAATTCATGTATTCATTTATAAACATATAAACACACACTTATATGTACTCACACATGTATTTATTCAATATTCTGCACTTACACCAGCTGATAAGATATTTAAAACGTCTTTTGTTTGTCCTGAAAACGACATTTGAGAATACACACAGGCTATTTATAGATGATAAAACACCAGTAATACGATCTCAGGACTCTTCGATATTGCTTTGATTACAGGATCGTTTACTTTCAGTCAACAAATCCTTTGGAAACACAAAAAACAACTATTCAATATCCTGCTCATCCTGCTTTACCGCGACCGCTATAACTGCAGAAGAAGAAGTCTATGACGCTATCGCGAAGAGCTAGGTTCTTGCGTAATGCGGAAGTGGGTGTGGTTACATCTAAACTGGGTTGGAATAACGATAGACGTGGCCCTGACACTTCAGGTTTACAAATATTATATTTTGACCTAAATCAAAATATAATATTATTTTGTCTGATGCTTCAATTAATTTTAAACAGACAGTTCAACAGAAGGATACCCAAAAAATGTAATTTTATCATTTAAATATTGAATTGTTCTCTCTTATTAAGATCCCATTTTCAATACAATTGCAGTCTTACCTTGACTTGAAGATTAAGTCCATTTGCCTATCCTTCTGGACAAAAATCGCTATTACTTTTTTGTATTTATCTAACAGGTACGTTTCCCACAGATCTTATTTTGAGCTATTTTCTAAAATCCTATGGAGAAATCTCGTTGCTTTTTTGTGGAGGGAAGCCATGCGCAGCTTACTTCCGGGTTTTAGGACGCCTCACTGCAGCTCTCTCGTCTCCTCTTCACACACCACACTTTTCGCGGCACACTTACAGCCAATCAGCTCTGAATGATGTGAGATGACGTATGGTGGGGATGGCAGCACTTTGCCCCTATGGTCATTCTTTTTTTGCCACACACATTAAATAGGAAAATATTCTGAGCATGCGCAGTGTAGTTTTTACAGTCACCGTTCACTTAGACATGAGAGGGAGTGGCAGGATCGGGTTTTGTCCCACATGGCTCAAAACAGCTCAATAGGCACACTGTAGACACTAATTAGAAGAGCACAGACTTAAACAGCAATGTACAGACGAATCAGATGATTAAACATGATCTTAAAATATATATATATTTTTTTAGGGCTGTCAAGTTAACGCGTTAATAAAAAAAAATTAACGCCACAAATTATTTTAACGCGATCAACGCATGTGTATTTTTTGTCCTCGGCCGCCCCGTAGTTTCAGAGCGCATCGAGTTTAAAATACCATCTACAAGCTGATGCTGACAGCCCCGCTCCTGCCGCCCGCTTGTGGCAGACCACACTTCCACGCTCACCGGCAGGCACCGACTGGCCATCTGGAGGACCGGGAGGGTGTGTGTGTATGTGTGGCCCGGCGAGCGAGGGAGAGACCTTACGTGCATTGTTGTTGTTAGCATCTGGTGCTAGCTAGCTGCGCTAACGGATATAAGGAGCTGTTTAAATGAAAACAGAGGAGCGACATTTTGCCACAACTGCGCCGAGCACTTGACTTGATGCAGGAAGCAGACAGCGGGACATTGTAAGAGAAGTCAGCACACTCAGCAACATGATTGCAGCGTCCAGGCAGCTCCGGTTCGAGCATATGCCTTGAGTTGCACATAGCTCCAACGATCCATCACACACACACACACACACACACACACACACACACACACACACACACACACACACACACACACACACAAGACAGGTTCCAGGTTGAATTGAGGCGAATATTTGTAATGTTCAGAGGTTGTTGTGTTTAATATTCATGAGAATAGTTGTCATTGTTCAAATGATAATAAACATTAGCATAAAGCATATTTGTCCACTCATATGTTGATAAGAGTATTAAAAACTTGAAAAATATTCCTCTACGGTACATTTAGAACAGATAAAATAAAAAATGTGCGATTAATTTGCGATTAATCGCGATTAACTGTTTTAATCGACTGACAGCCCGAATTTTTTTATTTATTTTTTGCATTTTGTTGTAATCATTATTTGTAATACTTTCTGCTGACACTAGGTGGGGCTGTGCCACTGGAATTACTGTTAGTAATTAATTAGTTAATGTAATAATCGTTTTGGTGTTATTTATTTTTTCGGGGGGAGGCCCTTTTTCCAGTTTAGAGCAATAGCCCCTCCAAATGTCTGTGCACGTCCCTGATAGCATCCCATAAACCCCTCTGTTTCAGCCCGGTTTCAAAAGTGCAGATTCTGAGTGTAGCTTTAAATGTTAATGAGTTGCTGCTGGCCACGCCCCTCTGAGAGATGATTGGTAGACAGAGGGCACACATGTTTACGTATAAAGGACATGAAAAAGTGGATTTTGCATAAAAAGGTGACCTTTAAACACAAATCACAAGTGAGTTGTGTTTGACAGAAAGCTGAAGCAGGAGGCCAAATTCAAAGCACATTCTGTACGTTCTGCTGAGAAAATGATATCTTAACTCTAATATATATTCTTCTCCTTGTCTCCAGTCCTGTTTCTCGTTTAAAGGCCCAGACACACCAAGCTGATTTTGTCCGTCGGTGGGCGTCAGGCCGACGATGAGCGTCGAAACGCCCTACTCAGATTGGTGTGTCCCGCACCGTTGTGTCTTTCCAGCCGTGCCGACGTATTTTCGGCCAAAAACCTGCACGTGAAGCTAAACGGAAGTGAGGGACCCAAACAAACTATTAAGAAGGCAAATCTGAGATTTCATTTAACTCCAACTCTCGACTCAGGTTCGCGAAAGCCCCGTGAGCTTCTCGCTGTAGAGCGAAAATGGAACGCACACACTATTTGGTGTTTGTTTATATCACGCAGTCTGTTCTTCTCTCGGTTATCACGCAGTCTGTCTTCCGGTTGTTGCTTCTTTTGAATGACGAATACACACTACCGCCGCCTGCTGGTAAGAAGAGTTATTGCCACTCACGCATGCACAGTTCGTACGTGCTACTTGGCCGTCAGCTGAAGTCTTTGCCGTGTGTTCCAGTGTGACACATGGCCAAGACGCAGAGACGTGAGGCGACGCCACAGTCTGTGTCAGTTCTTTGGTTTCAGCTTAGTGTGTTAACAACCAACCTTAACAACAGCACCACTGTTGTTGATTGCTGTGTACATCTTTTTACCTTCTGCAGGTCTTCCCTTCTCCCTTCAGGTCTTCTGAGGTCACCTGCTTCACATTAGCCATAATCAGTCCTTCATGATGTGTTCAGACCATGGATGTATAATAAGAACTGGATACAGCGTGGGAGGCGGGGCACTCATTAATTCCTATGAGAGTTGCTCATTGGCGCATGATGACAAAATGGCCCAACTTTTGAGAGAGCGAAACGTCCCAGATTACCCGGCATGCCTGAGAAGTACCCGTATGTGCGCTCATAGCGCAGGCGCAACTTTAACCAAAATGCTCGTTCACATCAAGCACGTCAATGTGCGTACACGTAACAGCACTGCACGTTCATGACAGCATGGTAATGATTTGTTATTATGATGGATTTGATATTAACGAGGCGGCAGTTAGCAGCTAGCGGCTAGCTAGTCATTATGCTAATGTGCACATCAATCGTTATGTACTTATATTACGCTGTAACAGGATCTAGTGACAGAGCTTCATCTAGCATGAAAGAATTATTGCACTAAGTGCAATAATAAGCTACAGGGACGTTAATCTAACGTCGGTAATATTAACTTTATTTAATACAACATTTACGGTACAAGATTTACATCATACAGCCCATGTAGTATAATATTTTACAAATGATGAATTACAGCAAACATGTGCAATATATATCCATTATTACAGTTCCCGTGGGCTGGCAGTAAGACGATGTGGGTCCGTTCTTATTGTGCATCCATGGGTAAAGATAAACGCATCTCACATTGGTTTCTCAAACAGCATCTCTGTAAACTACGTGTATTCACTGAATTTCACTCTCTGCCTTTAACGGCTCGTTGTAGCTCCAATAGCTCCAGCCCCCACCCTCCCTGTGAGCACAGTGTGCTCTGATTGGTCGGGACCATGCTGAACACGTAACATGAACGTACCTGGCGGCGCGGTCCCGTGAGTTAGATGCGCGTTCATAATGCAGAGGGAAATAACTCTCAGAATAACGTTATTAGCACATTTTTACAACTTGAGGAACGAATGTTTTTAATAAGGGCTATACAAGTGTTCATACTGGGTAGTTTATTTAGTTTAAAAAAAATTATCCAACGAGTTACAGACCACTCTTTCCCCACGTAAGCAATGGGAAAAAGTGTTTCCGGGCCTGGCAACCAAACGGAAGTGTAGTACCGCCGTTTGGCCAGCATGAATATTTTCATCAGAGTCCGGCGCACTTCCTGGGGGCTTGGTTCAGAGACTCACATGCCCTGTTTGTAGCTTCCTGTTTTGTTCTGCTTGGTACACATTTCTTCTGTGGTATGACATTTGTGTGGCCTAATTTATTTGGAACTTTCACTGCCTTAGTTTTACATAGCCCAAGATTTGGCAAATGTATTCTGGTAATACAAAACTAATACAACAATTTGAGATACTCAACACACTAATAATTGTGTGTCTTAAATTACTTCATTTGTGTGTTGAAATGAAACACTTTGAACATGTTGAAACATTCCTACATTATATCGAAGAGATGTCCTGAAAAGTGAAAAGGTATATACAGAGCCGACCCATTAAACGACATAAGCGGCCGCTTAGGGCCCCGCAGCCACGAAGGGCCCCCTATTGTAGCAACAAAACGAAAAAAGAAATTAAAGAAATGAAAACAAAACAAAAATCTCAGTACAGCGTCGCCGTGAAAATTATGTTTAATTAATTGTGTTAATATGCCTAGATTGCCTACTCTCAAAGTAATGTATTATATTATTGAGTCAATAATATAATACATTAACCGTGCTTTACTTGAACGTCATCATGACACTAGAGAGGACGGCAGGAATGTAATTTCCCGTGTTCAGTGAATGCAACAGAGGCAAGACACCAGACCAACCAGAGAGTTGAATGGAAATAAACATTTGTCTTATTGGCTGACAGGTACCTATCCTGTGAGCTGTGACAATGTTTAAAATAAATTGTCAGTTTTTGAAGATGGACATAAGAAAAAATGTTCTTAAAAAAACAACTATCAAGTGGTGGCTCAAACAACAACAACAACAACAACAACCCCAGAGTCACTACCTGAGCCAGGTGAACAAGGTATGTAAATGTCAGTAAACTTCCAAGTTATGCGAACATGTAAGCAAAGCATACATTATAGCTACGTTGACTTTACTTTGAATCGCGGGGGTTAGCTAAACCGTTAGCAAGTAGCTTTAGCTAGCCAGATATATTATACACACTTTGTCATACAATCTAAATGTTGTATTTTTTAGTGTTACCTGGTGATTTCAAAGAAAGCTCTCTGGGAAATGTTGACTTACTGTTCGACATGAAGCTAGAAGCTACCTTACAGTACACACTTGAGTCCTGTCAGTTAAAGTGTTTGATAGTTAGCTTAGCTAAGCATCAACCTAGCACTGAAATATATGGATGTTACAAAAAACAAATATAACAGGAGGGACCAGGCACAATAGGCACACAAAAAATAGCCCAGAAAATGCAAACAATACTAAATGTAGCTGTAACAGAACAATCCCTCAATCCGAGAACACAAATCCAGTTTTTCAAAGACAACATTAAATCATTTCTGTGCACATTTATTAATTTGAGAGGATTGTTTAATACGTTTTCCACGGCAGCATTATGCAGGATAATCCACAGATCTGAAGCTAACACTATTGCTACGGAAAGTACAACAATGACAGTGAGCTCTGTAGATGAATCTCACTAAAAGGGACACATGGCTAGTTGGGGGTATTTGGGTGAATTTACAATGCAATACACTTTAAAATCGGATAAGGAATGTGATATAAAAATAATATAAACATTTGAAGTTCACACTGGATGGCAGATTCCTGATATGAGACTGTTAAAAGTCTACATCTGTTTGCTCGGTACCATTATTAGTTTTCTTCTTTCTTTTCCCCAGCCATGTCACATGTCAGCGTTCCCAGCAGCTGTCACTCCCCCCCGCCCTGCCCCCTCCTCAGCACAGCAGTGATGACCCCCTCAGGGAGAGCCTTGATCATGTTCCAGGCCTCGAAGCGGGTCATGTCCTGCAGACTGACCCCCTGCACCTGCAGCAGCTCGTCCCCCCGCTGCAGCCCGCTCTGCTCCGCGGCCCCCCCTGAACACCGGAGGAATCAAAGAGTACAATCAGGACTGGAACCTGGCTTCCACCAGAGACACACAGACCTGAACACTCATTATTCTCAGTCTGACCGGTTCCAGACGTTTATTTTTTTCCCACATAAATTAAAAACCCTGACTTTGTTCAGAAGTGTGATGCTGATTACTTCACAGTTCTCTCAGATATGAACGGTCAGACCATTTCAAGGTCTACATTATACTATTTGTAGGTATATATTATTGGTAAAAAAAAATGTCTGTGAAGTGTTTTGCTCAAAAAACCAAACAGATCACCCTCTCTAGCCTCATCCCTCTCTTTCAGCCCTGTTAGAGAACTGCTGATTCTGGGTCCGTCGCTTAAGAAAAGAAAAGTAAAAGAGGTGGGGTGCTTATGCAGGAGAACCGCTGCCGTGATTAGACGCCATATTGTGTTCCAAACCTCATCAAGGATTTTTGTCCTTTCAGATATTACGTCATATCGGACGCACATCTGGATCAGCTCCGTTGTAGCCGTTTGGAGAGACGAGGGTCCGGAGGGAAAGAGAGGGTTTTGCTTTCTGATGCTGCGTGAGGTCCCTGACACATATTTATGTTTAAAAGACATCAAAAAGTGCATTTGCCAACCCACCAGGGAAGCAGTCTCAGTCCACTTTTATTTACAATCTTCCTTGAACTGTTGGCTGCAATGATTAGAGGATCAAGAACAAAGGGAGTTGCTGGAGGTGGCATGACGCTCTGGGGGAGGTGAACACGATTAAGATGATAGGCTTATGTGTGTAAATGACATAACTGGAATGATACCTGCATGCATTCCACAACGACTTAGATATAATCAATCAATCATATATCAGATATAACGACATGCTAAAGCATTTTCTCTGGGATGGGAGAACACCTAGAATTAATATGGACGAATGATGTCAACCAAAGAATGGAGGAGGATTAACATTGCCCAATATAAAGAATGATAGTATTTGTGAAACATTGAAGGGTTCAGACGGTGATCTGGACTGGGTGCTGATCGAGCAGGAACGAACCTCCCCTTTTAAACCTAGTGCAGCTCTCCAGCAGGTGGCACCCGACAAGGAGGATAAGAACGTGATCAGTCCCATTCTGTACACTCAAAAGCAGTTTGGTGAGAAGTACATACAAAATGTAAACGGTCCCACAATGCTGAAAGATATGCACCTTATGGCTCCATCCTCAGATACACATCGATGATCAGCCCATCTACTGGGCAGTGGGCACAGCGGCTTAAAAAGGATATCGGGTGATTTATTTGAAGCGAACATTTGTATTTCTTATGACAGACTGAAGGAAACGTTTAGTTTGGAGGGACGAGGCCACTTTTGGGAATATGTACAGATCAGACATCGTATGGGGGAGGAGCTTCATTAATAGGGAAGAGAATACAATAGAGTGTTACCTAACAATGCTTCAAAGAGCATCAGGTGGTACGGGACGTGTCCCTGGATAAAGGACACTGGCTGTGGTAATCTCAAGCGTGTATGGGGAAGGACCTGTCACTTATCTAATGATATCTAACTGTGAGAGATACATAAGGGAAGGGAGAGACAAGTTCAGTCTAAAACTAATTCAAAGATATCATTACACTCCTTCAAGACGACAGAGCCTGACTCAGGGTGATTAATGTTGGAGGTGTGGGGAAGAACGCATATGCATGCATGTTGGGAACCTTCGAAGGATGTCCCCTGTGGAGGAGTGTCTGGACTCTATGGGGAGATGGTTGAAATTGATACTCCCACTTCGCCAAGACTGTGTCTCCTTGGAGACAGCACAGTGACCGCGCATCTGAGTACATTTGCAAGTGCATGATAGGAGACTTTTCAAAAAAGAACCCGTTTTGAAACCCGGATGTTTCTTCTGAGTGAATGTGAAGTGGTTTCGTTGTTACTATAATATCATAATGTCAGCATCATGTTGCGTACCTGCAAAGATCCTGTTGATGACCAAAGCTCTGTCTCCGTGGATGGAGCCCCGGCCCCCCTCCAGGGTGAAGCCCACTCCTGCAGCTCCTTTCTGCAGCTCCACCGTCAGCGGGGCGGAGTGCAGGACCACTGCAACACACACACACACACACACACACACACACACACACACACACACACACACACACACACACACAGAGTTGTAGAGTTGTAAGTTAGCACATCAATGCGTATTCAAGTGATATAAAGCCCAACATAAAAGAGTCATCCTTGTAGTGTACTCTTGTGTATGCCCTCTTCAAGTACACCAGCATACGTGAGCAAAAAGGATTCTTTAGCTTTGCAGGAGTTCAGATGTACCGAGTAAAGCAGCTGATCAGGGCGGCAGACCTCTGTGATGTGGAATCTCTCATCATCCCAATGCAGGTGGCTGTCTTTGGTCAGAAAGGCCTTGATAGTGAAGATATATCTCAACACACAGATGTTGTAAGGGTTCTAACATACAGTCCAGTGTGTGTGTGTGTGTGTGTGTGTGTGTGTGTGTGTGTGTGTGTGTGTGTGGTGTGTGTGTGTGTGTGTGGCCCAAGCAGGTAAAATCCCTTGTAGTGTGAACCTACTGACAATAAACCTGTTTCTGATTGTGACAGTGTTCGGGCAATCGACCTGCACTGTGTGAATGGGGATCATATAATAAAAGTAATAATAATAAAGCTGTATTTGTAGAGCACTTTGGATGCAGCTCAAAGTGCTCTAACAATAGTACACACAACACAATTAAACCCAAACAAGAAATTCTATTCAGGTCAAAGTTGAAAACATTTGACACATGCAGCAAAGGAACATGATGTGTGTGACGTCCTGGCGGACAAGGAGGTCAGATAGGCAACATGGCCACTGAGCTTGCTCCCCTGAAATGTGTTGGTTGGAAGCGTAGTGGGAGAAGCTGCTTCCCCCACTCGATGTGAGGAGATAGGTGTGTATAGGAAGCCTGCTGCTTGGGGAGGAGACAGGCCTGATCATTAGCACGTTAGTGACCCAGTAAGAGGCTTTTGAAATACACAGGGAACCAAAGCAGTAGCTACAACAGGAGAAGTGCTCTCTCTTGACAGAGCACTTCACTCGTCGTCTGCACTGGAGGCTCCGCTCGCTCCCTGTGGAGGCACCCTCACGTGAAGAGGTGTGATTGATCTCATAATGTGAAGATGCCCTTTTAGCCGAGCCTTGGAGAGGCTCACTCTCTGGGAGCTGTAGGACTCACCTGCAGGGTGGAGGTCTTCCGTCCTGCAGCCGTGCCCCTCCTCCGCCCCCTTGCAGACCACCACCACAGCCAGCTGCAGACTGCGGGCCTGCCGCAGAGCGCTGGTGGCATCAGTGTGTGTGACACCGCGCAGTGTGTGTCCGTTTATGGACAGCACCTCGTCTCCTCTCTGGATGGTTCCCTCCTGAGCCGCCAGGCCACTGGGGAACACTTTGTGGACCTGGACAGAACACACTCAGTCTCACACACTCGCTGATGCCAGAGTGTGTGCACGGTTACAGTTCAACCAAATCCCTTGATGCACATCTCAGAATGATGTCTTGTGACAGAACAAATATTTCGCTGATCTGCAGGAACCTTGACCTTGCTCAATTTAACGCATGGCTTCCTCTATGTGTGTATCTGAGGTAAATATGCAGTGTTGGGACTAACGCGTCACTTTGTAACGCGTTACTGTAACGCCGTTATGTTTGGCAGTAACTAGTACTCTAACGCATTACTTTTTAAATTCAGTAACTCAGTTACCGTGACTACATGGTGCGTTACTCCGTTACTGCGTTAGTTTTTTTATATAGTCAACAGCCAGGTGAACAGAGATGAGAACTGTACTTAAGTACAGTACTTGAGTAAATGTACTTAGATACTTCCTGTGTCACATGCGGAGACGGAATGTGGGCGTGTTTGTGTTGTTTACTAACAAGACTCTCATGGCGGCGGCGGAGCTCAAGTCTAGTTTCTCCACCTGGAGATATTCTCACTATTTCACTTTTGTCGAGCACAAAGAAAAGAACGTTTCTGTTAAATGTAAGTTGTGTCCTGGCGGGTCAAAGAGCCTATCTACTGCCCAAACCAGTCATTCACATCTCTTAAAACATCTGCAGAAACAACATGCTGGGACGAAGCTAGTAGCTAAGACCACAGAGACTCAGCCGACGCCACTCCACCTCCACCTGCACCTAAGCAACAGCGGCTGGATTTTAACCAAGTGACTGCTAGCCAGGGAAAGTCGATAAAGCCATTGCACGGTATGTTGTAGAACACATGCAGGCTATTGCTACAGTGGAGTCACCCGCTTTCAGGGAGCTAGTTAGCATGATAGCATGTCCGGGCGGCACACGGCATATGGAACTACCTGGAGAAAGAATATACAAAAATGTAAAGCCAGCTAATATCGATGCTATCCAGATTGCATATAATGCATGTCAAGTTGATCAACAGATTGTATTATTCTCCAATGCAATAACAGTACTGAAATGAAGGCTATAAGGGCATTGATATAATGGGAGCCCTTTTTTTAAGTAACTAAAACGTTACTTTTCACAGTAACGCATTACTTTTTGGTGTAAGTAATCAGTAAAGTAACTGAGTTACTTTTGAAATGAAGTAACTAGTAATGGTAACTAGTTACTGGTTTTCAGTAACTAGTAGGGCTGTGCAATTAATCGTATTTTAATCGCAATTACGATTATGGTTTGCGACGATTATGAAAACAGCATAATTGACAAATACGATTATTTTACTGGGTGCACTTTCGCCCCTCCCTAAAAGCCCACTCGGCCACGTGGGAGTGACATGTGTTGTGAGTGTTCAGCGCGAGCGAAGATGTCAGAACAAGAGCAGCAACTCGTTAAAAAGAAAGGTAAAACTATTTCCACTAAGTACTTTGCCATTACATTTCACATCGCTAAAGATATGTGCCCAGTTAGCACTGTTAGCAACCAGGGCTTCAAGCAACTTTGTCAGCACGTTGGACAAGTGTTACGCCATGCCGTCTCGGTATTATTTCAGCAGGTCTGCGCTGCCTGCACTATATGACAAATGCCGTGGGGAAGTTGAGAGAGATGTGGCTTCAGCTGACTACTTTGCGACCACAACGGACCTATGGTCTAGCCCTGGGGTGCCCAACCAGTCGATCGCGAGATGTGTCTAAAAATAGAACAACAATATTCTGTTTTATCGTTAATGTCCTGTAACATAATCTTCCTGTGCCAGAATAATGCACTTGAACGCATCACAGCTTTGTGATTGGCCAGCGTCACCCCATGTGTCGGGGCGTGGCTGAGGGTCAGTACAGGTGGCTTGTCACCTGCCTGCGCTCATCTCTGAAACCAGACCATGTCAACAGGCTGGTGTTTCTGGCAAACAATCTTTAAGAGATGACATGAGCAGCCCTACCAGCATTTGCCATGGTGGCCAACATTTTTATTTGGTCTTAAATTGTAGTTCAACATTTATTTCCTGTTACTTCTGGACCATGACGGTTGGCCAGCCTTCAACGTTTAACTGAGTGGAATATGTTGAATATGTTTTACCAACATGTTGGCTATATGTTAAGTAGTTTTCAGGTTGTGACAGTGCACTGCAACATATTTGATTTAATTTATTTTGGTCTAATTTATTTGTATTTATCATATTAATAATATATGTTTAGTATGGTTTTGGAAGTGCGCTCCAACATATTTGTTGATCTTGTTTTTTGGTAAAATGTTATTTGTTTTAAAGTTCAATAAATGGTCAATGAATAATCGTCAAAATAATCGTGATATCAATTATTGACCCAAATAATCGTGATTATGATTTTTGCCATAATCGCACAGCCCTAGTAACTAGCACAACACTGTAAATATGTAATATAGTAACTTGAATACAAACACATAAAACACACAAGGCAGTGAATTTCAGTCCAATCATAATGTTTCTTTATATAATATCAAATTCTACTACATATCTACATGAACAGTAATACAATACATTCTATAATTATAAAGAACGTTTCTATAGTCCGTCTCAGAATACTCAGATTGTGTTCATGCACATCTCGTTGGGATTGGTAGTGTGTGATAGTAAAATGTTGTATTATTTTTGATATCTGCTTGCATAAACAGCAACGCTGAGAAACCCTTTTGTGAGGACCCAAAACCCCTTAAATGTGCATTTCACTAAGCAATATGGCACTACTATTAAAAACATTAGGAATAAGAAGGCACTCAAAACCCACTTAGTATTTGATGTTGGATTGTGGCGCCGCCTACTGGCCATTACAGGAAACACTGTCATATGAAGTAGAGTCAGGAATGATGCTCTCCTCGACTCTCAGCCAGCTATTCACAGGCAGTCTGACGTGTGTGTGTGTGTGTGTGTGTGTGTGTGTGTGTGTGTGTGTGTGTGTGTGTGTGTGTGTGTGTGTGTGTGTGTGGGTGGGTGTGTGTGGGTGTGGGTGTGTGTAGTGCTGCTTACTGTCAGAGCCTTGCTCTCCAGGTCGGACCCCCCTGCGATGCTGAAGCCCAGCCCGGCCCCCTCCTCTTTATGCAGAATCACCACATGGATGTCCACCAGTTGCTGTGGAAACAGACCGTTCATGTGTTCTCTTTATTATTGCTCACAATAAACATCATCACTGTTTGCATCAACATGACCATGTTTCCTCACTCCTACGTCTAAAAGGTCAAGGGAACAGTGACCTGCTGTGAGTGTTTCCTCACTCCTACGTCTAAAAGGTCAATGGAACAGTGACCTGCTGTGAGTGTTTCCTCATTCCTACGTCTAAAAGGTCAAGGGAACAGTGACCTGCTGTGAGTGTTTCCTCACTCCTACGTCTAAAAGGTCAAGGGAACAGTGAACTGCTGTGAGTGTTTCCTCACTCCTATGTCTAAAAGGTCAAGGGAACAGTGACCTGCTGTGAGTGTTTCCTCACTCCTACATCTAAAAGGTAAAGGGAACAGTGAGTGTTTCCTCACTCCTGCGTCTAAAAGGTCAAGGGAACAGTGAACTGCTGTGAGTGTTTCCCCACTCCTACGTCTAAAAGGTCAAGGGAACAGTGACCTGCTGTGAGTGTTTCCTCACTCCTACGTCTAAAAGGTAAAGGGAACAGTGACCTGCTGTGAGTGTTTCCTCACTCCTACGTCTAAAAGGTAAAGGGAACAGTGACCTGCTGTGAGTGTTTCCTCACTCCTACGTCTAAAAGGTAAAGGGAACAGTGACCTGCTGTGAGTGTTTCCTCACTCCTACGTCTAAAAGGTAAAGGGAACCGTGACCTGCTGTGAGTATTTCCTCACTCCTACATCTAAAAGGTAAAGGGAACAGTGAGTGTTTCCTCACTCCTACGTCTAAAAGGTAAAGGGAACAGTGACCTGCTGTGAGTGTTTCCTCACTCCTACGTCTAAAAGGTAAAGGGAACAGTGACCTGCTGTGAGTGTTTCCTCACTCCTACGTCTAAAAGGTAAAGGGAACAGTGACCTGCTGTGAGTGTTTCCTCACTCCTACGTCTAAAAGGTAAAGGGAACAGTGAGTGTTTCCTCACTCCTACGTCTAAAAGGTAAAGGGAACAGTGACCTGCTGTGAGTGTTTTCTCACTCCTACGTCTAAAAGGTAAAGGGAACAGTGACCTGCTGTGAGTGTTTCCTCACTCCTACGTCTAAAAGGTAAAGGGAACAGTGACCTGCTGTGAGTGTTTCCTCACTCCTACGTCTAAAAGGTAAAGGGAACAGTGACCTGCTGTGAGTGTTTCCTCACTCCTACGTCTAAAAGGTAAAGGGAACAGTGAGTGTTTCCTCACTCCTACGTCTAAAAGGTAAAGGGAACAGTGACCTGCTGTGAGTGTTTCCTCACTCCTACGTCTAAAAGGTAAAGGGAACAGTGAACTGCTGTGAGTGTTTCCTCACTCCTACGTCTAAAAGGTCAAGGGAACAGTGACCTGCTGTGAGTGTTTCCTCACTCCTACGTCTAAAAGGTCAAGGGAACAGTGACCTGCTGTGAGTGTTTCCTCACTCCTACGTCTAAAAGGTAAAGGGAACAGTGACCTGCTGTGAGTGTTTCCTCACTCCTACGTCTAAAAGGTAAAGGGAACAGTGAGTGTTTCCTCACTCCTACGTCTAAAAGGTCAAGGGAACAGTGACCTCCTGTGAGTGTTTCCTCACTCCTATGTCTAAAAGGTAAAGGGAACAGTGAGTGTTTCCTCACTCCTACGTCTAAAAGGTCAAGGGAATCGTGACCTGCTGTGAGTGTTTCCTCACTCCTATGTCTAAAAGGTCAACGGGAACAGTGACCTGCTGTGAGTGTTTCCTCACTCCTACGTCTAAAAGGTCAAGGGAACAGTGACCTGCTGTGAGTGTTTCCTCACTCCTACGTCTAAAAGGTCAAGGGAACAGTGACCTGCTGTGAGTGTTTCCTCACTCCTACGTCTAAAAGGTCAAGAGAACAGTGACCTGCTGTGAGTGTTTCCTCACTCCTACGTCTAAAAGGTAAAGGGAACAGTGACCTGCTGTGAGTGTTTCCTCACTCCTACGTCTAAAAGGTAAAGGGAACAGTGACCTGCTGTGAGTGTTTCCTCACTCCTACGTCTAAAAGGTCAAGGGAACAGTGACCTGCTGTGAGTGTTTCCTCACTCCTACGTCTAAAAGGTAAAGGGAACAGTGACCTGCTGTGAGTGTTTCCTCACTCCTACGTCTAAAAGGTAAAGGGAACAGTGAGTGTTTCCTCACTCCTACGTCTAAAAGGTAAAGGGAACAGTGACCTGCTGTGAGTGTTTCCTCACTCCTACGTCTAAAAGGTAAAGGGAACAGTGACCTGCTGTGAGTGTTTCCTCACTCCTACGTCTAAAAGGTAAAGGGAACAGTGACCTGCTGTGAGTGTTTCCTCACTCCTACGTCTAAAAGGTAAAGGGAACAGTGACCTGCTGTGAGTGTTTCCTCACTCCTACGTCTAAAAGGTAAAGGGAACAGTGACCTGCTGTGAGTGTTTCCTCACTCCTACGTCTAAAAGGTAAAGGGAACAGTGAGTGTTTCCTCACTCCTACGTCTAAAAGGTAAAGGGAACAGTGACCTGCTGTGAGTGTTTCCTCACTCCTACGTCTAAAAGGTAAAGGGAACAGTGACCTGCTGTGAGTGTTTCCTCACTCCTACGTCTAAAAGGTAAAGGGAACAGTGACCTGCTGTGAGTGTTTCCTCACTCCTACGTCTAAAAGGTAAAGGGAACAGTGACCTGCTGTGAGTGTTTCCTCACTCCTACGTCTAAAAGGTAAAGGGAACAGTGAGTGTTTCCTCACTCCTACGTCTAAAAGGTAAAGGGAACAGTGACCTGCTGTGAGTGTTTCCTCACTCCTACGTCTAAAAGGTAAAGGGAACAGTGACCTGCTGTGAGTGTTTCCTCACTCCTACGTCTAAAAGGTCAAGGGAACAGTGACCTGCTGTGAGTGTTTCCTCACTCCTACGTCTAAAAGGTCAAGGGAACAGTGACCTGCTGTGAGTGTTTCCTCACTCCTACGTCTAAAAGGTAAAGGGAACAGTGACCTGCTGTGAGTGTTTCCTCACTCCTACGTCTAAAAGGTAAAGGGAACAGTGAGTGTTTCCTCACTCCTACGTCTAAAAGGTCAAGGGAACAGTGACCTCCTGTGAGTGTTTCCTCACTCCTATGTCTAAAAGGTAAAGGGAACAGTGAGTGTTTCCTCACTCCTACGTCTAAAAGGTCAAGGGAATCGTGACCTGCTGTGAGTGTTTCCTCACTCCTATGTCTAAAAGGTCAACGGAACAGTGACCTGCTGTGAGTGTTTCCTCACTCCTACGTCTAAAAGGTCAAGGGAACAGTGACCTGCTGTGAGTGTTTCCTCACTCCTACGTCTAAAAGGTCAAGGGAACAGTGACCTGCTGTGAGTGTTTCCTCACTCCTACGTCTAAAAGGTCAAGAGAACAGTGACCTGCTGTGAGTGTTTCCTCACTCCTACGTCTAAAAGGTAAAGGGAACAGTGACCTGCTGTGAGTGTTTCCTCACTCCTACGTCTAAAAGGTAAAGGGAACAGTGACCTGCTGTGAGTGTTTCCTCACTCCTACGTCTAAAAGGTCAAGGGAACAGTGACCTGCTGTGAGTGTTTCCTCACTCCTACGTCTAAAAGGTAAAGGGAACAGTGACCTGCTGTGAGTGTTTCCTCACTCCTACGTCTAAAAGGTAAAGGGAACAGTGAGTGTTTCCTCACTCCTACGTCTAAAAGGTAAAGGGAACAGTGACCTGCTGTGAGTGTTTTCCTCACTCCTACGTCTAAAAGGTAAAGGGAACAGTGACCTGCTGTGAGTGTTTCCTCACTCCTACGTCTAAAAGGTAAAGGGAACAGTGACCTGCTGTGAGTGTTTCCTCACTCCTACGTCTAAAAGGTAAAGGGAACAGTGATGTGTTTCCTCACTCCTACGTCTAAAAGGTAAAGGGAACAGTGACCTGCTGTGAGTGTTTCCTCACTCCTACGTCTAAAAGGTAAAGGGAACAGTGACCTGCTGTGAGTGTTTCCTCACTCCTACGTCTAAAAGGTCAAGGGAACAGTGACCTGCTGTGAGTGTTTCCTCACTCCTACGTCTAAAAGGTAAAGGGAACAGTGACCTGCTGTGAGTGTTTCCTCACTCCTACGTCTAAAAGGTAAAGGGAACAGTGACCTGCTGTGAGTGTTTCCTCACTCCTACGTCTAAAAGGTAAAGGGAACAGTGAGTGTTTCCTCACTCCTACGTCTAAAAGGTCAAGGGAACAGTGACCTGCTGTGAGTGTTTCCTCACTCCTACGTCTAAAAGGTCAAGGGAACAGTGACCTGCTGTGAGTGTTTCCTCACTCCTACGTCTAAAAGGTAAAGGGAACAGTGACCTGCTGTGAGTGTTTCCTCACTCCTACGTCTAAAAGGTAAAGGGAACAGTGACGCTGTGATGTTTCCTCACTCCTACGTCTAAAAGGTCAAGGGAACAGTGACCTGCTGTGAGTGTTTCCTCACTCCTACGTCTAAAAGGTAAAGGGAACAGTGAGTGTTTCCTCACTCCTACGTCTAAAAGGTAAGGGAACGTGACCTGCTGTGAGTGTTTCCTCACTCCTACGTCTAAAAGGTCAAAGGAACAGTGACCTGCTGTGAGTGTTTCCTCACTCCTACGTCTAAAAGGTCAAGGGAACAGTGACCTGCTGTGAGTGTTTCCTCACTCCTACGTCTAAAAGGTCAAGGGAACAGTGACCTGCTGTGAGTGTTTCCTCACTCCTACGTCTAAAAGGTCAAGGGAACAGTGACCTGCTGTGAGTGTTTCCTCACTCCTACGTCTAAAAGGTAAAGGGAACAGTGACCTGCTGTGAGTGTTTCCTCACTCCTACGTCTAAAAGGTAAAGGGAACAGTGACCTGCTGTGAGTGTTTCCTCACTCCTACGTCTAAAAGGTCAAGGGAACAGTGACCTGCTGTGAGTGTTTCCTCACTCCTACGTCTAAAAGGTCAAGGGAACAGTGACCTGCTGTGAGTGTTTCCTCACTCCTACGTCTAAAAGGTAAAGGGAACAGTGAGTGTTTTCCTCACTCCTACGTCTAAAAGGTCAAAGGGAACAGTGACCTGCTGTGAGTGTTTCCTCACTCCTACGTCTAAAAGGTAAAGGGAACAGTGACTGCTGTGAGTGTTTCCTCACTCCTACGTCTAAAAGGTCAAGGGAACAGTGACCTGCTGTGAGTGTTTCCTCACTCCTACGTCTAAAAGGTCAAAGGGAACAGTGACCTGCTGTGAGTGTTTCCTCACTCCTACGTCTAAAAGGTCAAGGGAACAGTGACCTGCTGTGAGTGTTTCCTCACTCCTACGTCTAAAAGGTCAAGGGAACAGTGACCTGCTGTGAGTGTTTCCTCACTCCTACGTCTAAAAGGTCAAGGGAACAGTGACCTGCTGTGAGTGTTTCCTCACTCCTACGTCTAAAAGGTAAAGGGAACAGTGACCTGCTGTGAGTGTTTCCTCACTCCTACGTCTAAAAGGTAAAGGGAACAGTGACCTGCTGTGAGTGTTTCCTCACTCCTACGTCTAAAAGGTCAAGGGAACAGTGACCTGCTGTGAGTGTTTCCTCACTCCTACGTCTAAAAGGTAAAGGGAACAGTGACCTGCTGTGAGTGTTTCCTCACTCCTACGTCTAAAAGGTAAAGGGAACAGTGACCGCGTGAGTGTTTCCTCACTCCTACGTCTAAAAGGTAAAGGGAACAGTGACCTGCTGTGAGTGTTTCCTCACTCCTACGTCTAAAAGGTAAAGGGAACAGTGACCTGCTGTGAGTGTTTCCTCACTCCTACGTCTAAAAGGTAAAGGGAACAGTGACCTGCTGTGAGTGTTTCCTCACTCCTACGTCTAAAAGGTAAAGGGAACAGTGACCTGCTGTGAGTGTTTCCTCACTCCTACGTCTAAAAGGTAAAGGGAACAGTGACCTGCTGTGAGTGTTTCCTCACTCCTACGTCTAAAAGGTAAAGGGAACAGTGAGTGTTTCCTCACTCCTACGTCTAAAAGGTAAAGGGAACAGTGACCTGCTGTGAGTGTTTTCCTCACTCCTACGTCTAAAAGGTAAAGGGAACAGTGACCTGCTGTGAGTGTTTCCTCACTCCTACGTCTAAAAGGTAAAGGGAACAGTGACCTGCTGTGAGTGTTTCCTCACTCCTACGTCTAAAAGGTAAAGGGAACAGTGACCTGCTGTGAGTGTTTCCTCACTCCTACGTCTAAAAGGTAAAGGGAACAGTGAGTGTTTCCTCACTCCTACGTCTAAAAGGTAAAGGGAACAGTGACCTGCTGTGAGTGTTTCCTCACTCCTACGTCTAAAAGGTAAAGGGAACAGTGACCTGCTGTGAGTGTTTCCTCACTCCTACGTCTAAAAGGTCAAGGGAACAGTGACCTGCTGTGAGTGTTTCCTCACTCCTACGTCTAAAAGGTCAAGGGAACAGTGACCTGCTGTGAGTGTTTCCTCACTCCTACGTCTAAAAGGTAAAGGGAACAGTGACCTGCTGTGAGTGTTTCCTCACTCCTACGTCTAAAAGGTAAAGGGAACAGTGAGTGTTTTCCTCACTCCTACGTCTAAAAGGTCAAGGGAACAGTGACCTCCTGTGAGTGTTTCCTCACTCCTATGTCTAAAAGGTAAAGGGAACAGTGAGTGTTTCCTCACTCCTACGTCTAAAAGGTCAAGGGAATCGTGACCTGCTGTGAGTGTTTCCTCACTCCTATGTCTAAAAGGTCAACGGAACAGTGACCTGCTGTGAGTGTTTCCTCACTCCTACGTCTAAAAGGTCAAGGGAACAGTGACCTGCTGTGAGTGTTTCCTCACTCCTACGTCTAAAAGGTCAAGGGAATAGTGACCTGCTGTGAGTGTTTCCTCACTCCTACGTCTAAAAGGTCAAGAGAACAGTGACCTGCTGTGAGTGTTTCCTCACTCCTACGTCTAAAAGGTAAAGGGAACAGTGACCTGCTGTGAGTGTTTCCTCACTCCTACGTCTAAAAGGTAAAGGGAACAGTGACCTGCTGTGAGTGTTTCCTCACTCCTACGTCTAAAAGGTACAAGGGAACAGTGACCTGCTGTGAGTGTTTCCTCACTCCTACGTCTAAAAGGTAAAGGGAACAGTGACCTGCTGTGAGTGTTTCCTCACTCCTACGTCTAAAAGGTAAAGGGAACAGTGAGTGTTTCCTCACTCCTACGTCTAAAAGGTAAAGGGAACAGTGACCTGCTGTGAGTGTTTTCCTCACTCCTACGTCTAAAAGGTAAAGGGAACAGTGACCTGCTGTGAGTGTTTCCTCACTCCTACGTCTAAAAGGTAAAGGGAACAGTGACCTGCTGTGAGTGTTTCCTCACTCCTACGTCTAAAAGGTAAAGGGAACAGTGAGTGTTTCCTCACTCCTACGTCTAAAAGGTAAAGGGAACAGTGACCTGCTGTGAGTGTTTCCTCACTCCTACGTCTAAAAGGTAAAGGGAACAGTGAACTGCTGTGAGTGTTTCCTCACTCCTACGTCTAAAAGGTCAAGGGAACAGTGACCTGCTGTGAGTGTTTCCTCACTCCTACGTCTAAAAGGTCAAGGGAACAGTGACCTGCTGTGAGTGTTTCCTCACTCCTACGTCTAAAAGGTAAAGGGAACAGTGACCTGCTGTGAGTGTTTCCTCACTCCTACGTCTAAAAGGTAAAGGGAACAGTGAGTGTTTCCTCACTCCTACGTCTAAAAGGTCAAGGGAACAGTGACCTCCTGTGAGTGTTTCCTCACTCCTATGTCTAAAAGGTAAAGGGAACAGTGAGTGTTTCCTCACTCCTACGTCTAAAAGGTTAAGGGAATCGTGACCTGCTGTGAGTGTTTCCTCACTCCTATGTCTAAAAGGTCAACGGAACAGTGACCTGCTGTGAGTGTTTCCTCACTCCTACGTCTAAAAGGTCAAGGGAACAGTGACCTGCTGTGAGTGTTTCCTCACTCCTACGTCTAAAAGGTCAAGGGAACAGTGACCTGCTGTGAGTGTTTCCTCACTCCTACGTCTAAAAGGTCAAGAGAACAGTGACCTGCTGTGAGTGTTTCCTCACTCCTACGTCTAAAAGGTAAAGGGAACAGTGACCTGCTGTGAGTGTTTCCTCACTCCTACGTCTAAAAGGTAAAGGGAACAGTGACCTGCTGTGAGTGTTTCCTCACTCCTACGTCTAAAAGGTCAAGGGAACAGTGACCTGCTGTGAGTGTTTCCTCACTCCTACGTCTAAAAGGTCAAGGGAACAGTGACCTGCTGTGAGTGTTTCCTCACTCCTACGTCTAAAAGGTCAAGGGAACAGTGACCTGCTGTGAGTGTTTCCTCACTCCTACGTCTAAAAGGTCAAGGGAACAGTGGCCTGCTGTGAGTGTTTCCTCACTCCTACGTCTAAAAGGTAAAGGGAACAGTGACCGCTGTGAGTGTTTCCCTCACTCCTACGTCTAAAAGGTAAAGGGAACAGTGACCTGCTGTGAGTGTTTCCTCACTCCTACGTCTAAAAGGTCAAGGGAACAGTGACCTGCTGTGAGTGTTTCCTCACTCTCATACGTCTAAAAGGTAAAGGGAACAGTGACCTGCTGTGAGTGTTTCCTCACTCCTACGTCTAAAAGGTAAAGGGAACAGTGACCTGCTGTGAGTGTTTCCTCACTCCTACGTCTAAAAGGTAAAGGGAACAGTGCCTGCTGTGAGTGTTTCCTCACTCCTACGTCTAAAAGGTAAAGGGAAC